>VZRX01021664.1:426-117471 GCA_013398075.1 Notiomystis cincta
TGTTGACATTTTTCTGAGGAAAGCTGCACTTTAAAATACCCTGACAAAGTTATGCTTACACCAGAGAAGTTCAAACCATGAATGGGTATTTTCAATAATATTTGCACTTACCATGAGCTATTCTCAAAACTAAATTATACAAAATCACAACATATTTGACAGACCTTTATAATCTCTCCAGTAAATCCATGCTGCTGCTATTTCAGTTGTGAATCAGTTGTTTGTCTGCATATTGTTCATTGATGTTTAACTGTTGCATGACAAATTTTTGGTAGGTTTTTTTTAACAATGGAGCCAAAATGAGTTAAATTCTGTTGTAACTGAGACTTTTAAAGGAACACTCCCAACTCTGACTTTAGTTTTGTTAAATATAAGTGATGTTAATTTTCAGTTCTGTTATGTTTAATTCTGTACAGTTTAAGTCATATTAAGTTTCAGTTCTGTTAAGTTTAAGTGTTATTAAATTTACATTCTGTAAATTTGAATTTCTATTACATTTAAGTTCTGTTAAGTTTAGGTTCCGTTATTTTAACTTCTATTAAAATTAATTTCTGTTCAGTTTCAGTAATGTTAACTTTAAGTTCTGTTAAGTGTACTTTCTGTTACATTTAAATGGCATTAAGTCTGAGTGATGTTAAGTTTAAGTTTTGTTGAAATATGTTCATTTAAATGACAAGATTTTATCTTCCATAGGTAGCACTGAAGAATGAGTAACAATTCCAAACTATGGCTGTTATTAATTGTAAGCTATTTAGTACTTTCTTTCTTGCTTTTAATTTCCTTTATTGTTATATCTGCATAGACATCTGGAAAAATATAATCTCCACTTCTTAAGACAGTTACTGTAGCTGTATTAATGATTCTGAATATGTTGTTTATATCGTAACGTGAATACATAGAGTTTTTATTAAGGAATTTAGCCATAAGATATAATTTAATGTTACTTACATGCATTCCTTTGGTTGTTCATAGGTTGTTCATGTTACCATGGATTATTTAACTAAAAAATGGATGACAAAACCAAATTGTCTGGTTTAGAACCTATCATAACCTTGTGTAGTTATCTGCAAGAAATGTACAACTTTAAGAAACTTTCCCAAGTGTTATTAATAGAAGTTTGTTTGTAGGATATGTTGGGGAGGCCCTTTCAGTTAAAGCCTTGGCTCTGGCCAAGCCCTGGCCCTGGCTGGATGGAATATGCCAGCAGACCCAGGTGTTTCTGCACTAAAACTGTGCTCAGGTCACTTTGACTTGCCAATTTGGGCTTAAAAAAGCTGGACCCTCTTTTGTGGTAAACTTGGAAACCTTGCCCTGGAATGGATCTCCAGGTCCTCACAGAACAGGGTTTGCCAGTTACTGCAGACTCTGGGGGATGGTGCAGTATTTAGGCAATTGATGGTGCATCATTCTAAGTCACAATCCTTCCTCTTGTGTACTAATGATTACAAGCATTACCTTGTTTATTTTTGCTCTATCCTAAAGCTGAGCAGGTAGTAAGCTTTTTGTTTTATTACATGTATTGTTTTATTACATGTATTCTTTTACTTTAGCTAATGCTGGTAGTAAGAGAAGCACATACTATTAAAACAAAAAGGGGCAATATGGCCCCTCAAGAACAATTAGATAATGCAAGATCTACATTAAATTTTTTGAATGCAGATCATAATCTCAACCCCTGGCAGAGCAATACTGCTCTGAAGGTTTGTGTGCACAAAGCCAATTTCCAAGAGTTTTATATAAGAATCCACAGCTGAGTGTACAATGGCAATGCCCAGATGATTTACTAACCTGGGGGAAAAGATATGTTTGTGTTCTATCTCCTACAGGTCCATCTCAGGAAATGTTTAAGGGTTAGGGCATGTAGAAAAAAAAATAGAGAGGCAAAAGCCCAGTAAGAACTCAAACTGGCAACTTCTGTGAAGGACAATAAAGAATATTTTTATAAATACATCAATGGCAAAATGAAGGGTAAGGACAACCTCCATTCTCTTTTAGATGCAGGAGGGAATTTAGTAACTGAAGAGGAAGAAAAGGTGGAGGTACTGAACACCTTCTTTGCCTCAGTTTTCAGCAAAACCCCAGGTTGTCCTCAGGACAGCTGTCCTCCTGGACTCGTGGATGGTGTCAGGAGGCAGAATAGCCATACTTTTCCATAGTATAAATATATAAATACTGGAGTGTGGGTAATAAGGATGGATCCTGCTAGGAGAAGCAGTGGTCTCTAATTTTTTCCAAGCTGCTGCAGTTAGGAAAGAAAAAAAAAGCCATTACAGGGCATTTTCAGAGGCCAGCTTAAAATTCACATTGCTTTTCATGTTTCTTATACCCCAGATTTCATTTGGGAAACTCCTGGGATGCCCACAGCCAGCTGCAATAATGCACACAAGCTGACTGGGACTGTGCTACCTTAACTATACTATGGAACTTGGGGAAAACACCAAGCAGAAAACTCAACCTTGAGCTAAAAGGAACTGAAAAATTTTTAGATTCAGAATTTTTAGATTAATTTAGTCCACATGTCATGGTCTGTCATGCTCTTCATCCATAGACCCCATGAGACCCCAGTAGACTTGTGGGACTTAACCATCATTTGCATTATCCCAGCATTTATTTCCATTACAGGAAAACCTGCTGCCCACCCTGCTGCTCTTGGATGGTGAAAGGAAACCACAAGATGCAAAGGTTGCCTCTTCTCCCTGCCCTGGATTGTGAGCTGGTCATGGCTGAGGAGCATATCCTGGAAACGTGCACATCCAGGGGACCAGCACCTGCTCCATGAGAGAGAGGAGCTTCTCCTGGAATATTTAGACAGGGACCTATGTGATTTTACTTTTTCCTTTGTTTTAGCTGGTATAACTAGAAAATGAGCAGGAGTATCCTCTGACCCCAACAACAGCTCCCCCAAACACCTGAGAAGAGCTGATCTGGCACTGTGAGCTACACAGAGCTCACCCACCCCACCAAGCTGGGCAAGCTGGTGTTTCTGTGGTGGGTAATTGCTACACCCAGTGCTGCAATCAAGAAGAAAACAGCTTGATCACCCTCACCTTTTCTCCTAAAACCAGTATTGGTGCTGCTTTTCTTGCTCTGGGCAAACATTTTTGAAAACCTTATTTTCTGACCGATTTACAAGACTAGCTCAGTGTAAGGTGATGCTGAGCTCCTGCTTTTGTCTCCCTGCATTAGTAAATCCTCTCTAAGATGGTCACAGACAGGTCTGTCAAATGTTTAGCATCACATAAAGATTGTTAAGCAGCACCATTTTCATAGTGTCATTGTGACATTTTCATGCAAAAAGGAAAATAACTCCCTTGTGACTACAATATTTTGTTACAAATTCTTGAGGGTTTGGATGAAGAGCTATAAAGTTGATAGGAAATAACATCCAAGGGACCTGTCAAACTGCACAGTAATAATAATCAGACAACACAGTTTCCCCCATGCATTCAAATTGTCCATTCTTGCTTTAGTAGGATTATTTTATGTGCACCTTTCCTCCTGCTTCAGCTTTGCAGAGACTGAAATAAACAGCACCATGCAAGAGGTTATTATTTTGTAGGTAGAGCAAGAGTTTGTAGTTCCAGAGAGTGATGGCTGACAGCTGGACTGAAGGCCTCACAACTGAGAACAGCACTGGCCTTGACAAGATCAGTCTGCACCCCTGAGACGAGTGATGCAAACATCCCATGACAAGGGTACCACGAAAAGGGGAGGAAGAGAACAGCAGAAAGAGGATGTTGGCTGACCTTTACAAAGGGTGTGTGAGCAGTTACTGACCAATAAACTCTCTGAAAGCACCTTGCTAGCCAATGAACAGAGAGCCCTATAGATGAAGAATGATTTCTAACAAGATGTAAATTTAAAGGGATTGCTGTTGCTGCAATTCCTGTGTCTTGTCCATCTCTACACACAGCAACACAAGAGAAAGAATTTCTACTTATAAAATAATTGCTGAGTGCTAAACATCTTATTATGTACAATTTGTAACACTGTCTCATGTAAAGACTCAGAACATATTTTCTCTGTATCAGTGATGAATTTTGGTAAGCTATTCTGACTCTCATCTTTTCAATGTTACAGAATTGCTCAGTTTGTTATGTGGAAATGTCTCTGCTCGAAACAGCACATTCATGATTACTTTGAATGTAATTTTATCAAACAATAAGGCAACTCTGAAAAACACACACACTCTTTCTCTTGTGGAATATCTCAAAGTTTGGCCACTGCTATATAAGGAAGATATTAAACAGATATTAGAGAGTGTTCAAAGGGGGGCAATGAAGAAGGTGAAGGTCTTTGAGGGGAATCCATGTGAGGAGCAACTGAGGGCACTGGGTCTGTTCAGCCTGGAGGAGACTGAGGGGAGACCTCAGTGCAGTTACAATTTCCTCAAGAAGGGAAAAAAGGGGCAGGCACTGATCTCTGCTCTGTAGTGGCAGTGACAGGAGCCAAGGGAATGGCCTGAGGCTGTGTCAGGGGAGGTTTAGGTTGGATATCAGGAAAAGGTTCTTCCTTCAGAGGGTGGTTGGGCACTGGAACAGGCTCCCAAGGGCAGTGGTCACAGCACCAGCCTGATGGAGCTCAAGAAGTGTTTGGTCAATGCTCTTGGGCACATAGTGGGATTATTGGAGTTGGTGCTGTGCAGGGCCTGAACCTGGGCTCAATGATCCTTGTGGGTCCCTTCCAAATCAGAATGTTCTGTGATCCTGTGATTCTATGAGCTTCTTACCTAAAATCTGAAAAAAAAATGAATGCTGCTGATACATGTTAAATTTCTGGTTGTTGCTAAGAACTGCTGAGTTTACAATTAAAGTTATACATTTCAAGGTAAGAAAAAAAAAAGATTGAAATACATAATTAACCACTGCATCCACAGTCGGGAGGTGACTTCCTAACAACTTCAGCATCTCTAGTGCAGTGTATCTGAAAAAATCCAGACACTATCAGGTGCTTTCCTTCCCTTAAAAGCTGGCTGCAACTGCAAGTCCTGTCCTCAACTGCAAACCTAGTCCATTCTTGGCAGAAAATTATTGCTTTCAGCTGTGTCTTAGTAACTTTAACTAAAACTGACCTTCAACATATTTTTGGCAGAACAGCTGAAAGCTCAGTGCTAGCCTTGACCTGCTTGTTACTTCCTTGATGAAGAACGAGAGCAGAGGATTGCACACAATCCTCATTTTATACTTCCATGTAATCCTTGGATTCTAGAAAAAAAATCACTCATATGACATTATACATATACCTCACAACAGAGCAGTGGCCTTGGATTTATCCTTGTGGGTAGATTCCTCATAGGCATGTGTGTCTGTAAGCTGAGCATTAATCTCACACTTTCCCTAATATATCAGCTGGGTGGCTGAGGGAAGCACAGATGTGAAACAGGAGAAGGGAAAATCAATAGTGTGATTTGGGCAGGAGAAATCAATGCAACAATGCAGCAAAAAGAACTGAATATAGTAGTGTGGACGGAGGCAATCAATAAAAATACGTGTGCTTTTGTGATGCATGGTGAACCAACAGGTCCAAATAGGACATAAGACTAACCTGAACTTTTATTTGAATCCAATACAAACTGGTTATTTGGGAAGGTCCAACTGAGCTGGTTTTATATACACAGGCACAATTTTTCCACCTTCTCTTTTTGCTTTACCCTCATTTTTCTGATCCCAGGTCCCACCTAACTCTGTATGCACAAATGACAAAGTGTTCAACAACTTGAAAATAAAAATAGATTTCTACCATAACCTGATAGATTCAGCTGATATGGACAGATTTGTGATAAACTGATATTGTAATGTTGGCTTTCACAGGTGTTGGAGTGAATGTTGGGGGTTGTACATTGTGTTGGACTTTGTAGAAATGGTTGTGTTTGGTGGGAATTAAATGTTGGTTTTATTGGTGTTGATTGGAAATTGCTGCATGCTGGTGACTGGACAACCCTCAGCCAGTGAAGGAACTGAAACCTCTCAGAGGTATCCAGGAAGGTACCAAGGGATCACCCTGGGGACAACTGCTCCCTACTCTGCACACTCTAAAAAGGCAGAAGGGAAGAAGATAATCATATCACAGATATGGTAATATTTGTCTCACCATTTGTGAATATGTACTGGCTGCTGCAGCCCCAGGGGTATTCAAAGGGGTCACCATTGTCACCCAGCCTGCCTCTGGCTGTGGCCAAGCACCCAGCACTGTTAACACTTTGACTTTATTGACTTTGCCCCTAATTAAAGTTTTTAAATTTTAATAAAGGAGTTAACATCGTTTTTCACAGATTGAATGTTGTTTATTCTGATGGATGCTTCTATTTGCTGCCCTGTGAATCTTCAGGTGTATTTTCTTCTGTGTTTTCATAATGAAGTAAAAGTCTTCCCCAGTCGACTTTTCTGACCAGAACTTAATTTTCATCTCTGACTTTTTTTATTTTTTGGTTAAAAGTTTGCCTGCAACTTAGTAAAAAGGGAGCCCCTGTATTACCTGTGAAGGGGAACTGTGCCTTAACCAGGCCATGAGTCAAATCCTATTTGCCTGCCTGCTTGTGATGTGCTATATTTATTTTCTGGGAACATTCTGCCCAGCCTTACCTTCTGGCTTGGGCTCTTTATAATGCCACAGAGTTTCTTTGTTTACTTTTCCCCTGGGCACTGATAAAGCAGGTATAACCTCGAAATTGATTTCTCCATGAAGGAACATTCTCTACTCTTTTTTTTTTTCTTTTTTTTTTGATCATATTACAACATAATTTTTATCCCTTGCACAAAACTCCTGACTGTTTCCCATATTAGTTGAAAATATTTTTTTTCTGTTTTGGTAGTGGGTGCAGGATGTTTATATTTCAGCACTGGTGTTATTGGTTTCTGAAATTATAAGATACCATCCCAAAATCTAAATATTTAATTCCAATTCTGCTGCATCCATAGGTATATTTAGGCCATTGCTGCTACATGGACTGCTGTAGTTTCCATTCCTGTACACTTTGTACTGCCCAAGCAGTGTTTTACCCAATGATTACAATGCTAACACTCAACAATGCAAGATCTGAACTTCTTATTTTAAAAAGCCACTGGAATGACCCACCAGTGGGGAGAGCTCCTCCCAGAGTGGTCCTCAGGAAAGCAATCAGCATCCTCTCCAGCTGCTGGGGAGATCTCACAAGGCCTGATGGCACAGAGACTCCCTGCTGGGCTTTAGCTTTGCTGTCCTGCTTGAGTTTTCCCAGCCCTCAGCATCCTCAGGCTCTTCCCCAGGAGTCCAGAAGAGATTGCACAATTGTCTCCTCCACACCAGGTCATGAGAGCTGAGGCTTCCCAGAGATCTCTGTGGCTCACAGGAGTCACCTCAACAGGATCCTGCTGAGAGACATGGTGTGTCACTCGGGCTGCCTACAGGGGATGTTACACTCCTGGCACAGATAGTGACTAAAATTTGACAGATCTGATGACCAAGGGCATTTTTCCCCCTGTGGCATGGTAGTCCTGCCAGAAGGGCTTAAATATTTGTTTGCAATGAAAACAAGAAATGTGGTGCTGCTTCTGCTGTAGCTGGCACTAACAATGACCTCTGGACAGGCTGGTTCAGCAGACCCTGCAAAAGCTCTAGGACAGGGCTTGTGCTGCACTCAGGGAGAATCCCAGGACAGAAGGCTGCACAGGAGGGGTTTTTGCAATGCTGCATATTCTCCCAATCCTCAAATTTATTTTCAAAGCCCTTAAAAATATTAATAGCTTGTCTGATTCAGGAAGTGCTTTGCTGATATTTGCATCCCCAGGAAAAGAGTTGCACTCTGCAGAACCGATGCCACTTCCTAATTTAAATGTGTGTTTTCTGCACTTTAGTGCATTTTCTGACCGTGTCCATATATCCCTGAGCCACATTTGATGACTTAGCAGGGCTGGTGCAGGGTGAGGGGTAAGGAAGGGCAAGGGGACAAGCAGAGAGAGCCATGTATAGCACATGGCAAGAGCAGACAGACCTGCCAAGGGAAACCTTGGCCCATTTTCAGGAGTCTGAACTGAAGTCTGGAATTATGTTTTCTTTCCAGGGAAAAGTGGGGGTGAGAGGGCAAGGTACATCACTTCAGCCTGCCTTGCCATGGGGCTGCAACATGTCCCAGCTTGAAGGTTTGGGCCTGGCTGATTGGGAGTGGAGCTGCATCCCTGGCATGGAGGTGTCCACCTAAAGCAGAGCTGCCCATGGCAGAGGAGCAAAGGCAGAGGAGAAGGTCCCTCTTCTTCCCCTCTTACTCAGAGAATCTCAGAAGGACTGGGAAAATCAGATTCCCTGGCTTTAAACTTTGCAGTCTAACAGATGCTTTTTGAAGCTCCCTAAAGGCCTGTTCACAGCTTCCTCCACTGAGCTCCCAGTGTGGCAACATTATAAGTGGCACCACTTTTCTAGCAAGATAAATGCCTTCACTGGGACAACTGGGGGAAAAAATGTCAATTATAATTAAAAATAACCTCTTCATTTTCAAATGCATGTCACAGGTTAGGGAGGAAAACTCAGCAGTGTTTCTTGCTGATTTGCACTTCCAGATTTCCACAGAGTCAAAAGCGTTTGTGGGTGTTGTTCACAGATTTTGCTCCTCTGTGAAGATGAGTATAATGGGGCATAATTATAAATGTGCAAATGCAGTGTTGGGATCCAAGAGGTGATGCTTTAAAGGAGTGTGGGACAAGATCCAGGTCTCATCTCATCCACAGCCAGTCCAGCAACTCTGTCCCAATGTCACTCTAATGACTTCCTTGAAATTAAAGATTTGCATTGCTGTAACTGAGGAGAGAATCATGGCCACAACTTTAATTCACAGCTTTGACATTAGTGCTGGAGGTCCAATTCCAGGGCTGTCAGAAGAGGATTTCAAGGTTCTATTTATTGACTAGGAAAGAAGGTTGCCCTTTCAGAGAACATCAGCCTGACTTTCAATTTTTTGATCTTCCTTGGACATTTACACAAGTAAAGGTAACTTAGAAACAGGGAACTGGGGAATCTTTTACATATGGGGAGCTGCTCCAAAGTGATGATAACCTGCTCTTACTGGAAATGAGAGTGAGTGGGGAATGGAATGAAGGTTTCTGTTCCTTTATCTTAATAAATCAGAGGACTTACTATTAAAAATTTTGCTTCTTCTTTCACATGTTCTATGCCAAGGACCAGTGTTGAGCAAATAATTGAAGCTAATTCAAGAAAGTTCCCAAAGTCCCTCAAATATGCACTTCCTACTGTGTATATTTTGTGAGTCACATTCAAGTAAAGTAAATGGAGCTGTGTAATGTTGACTTTGACCCCACATATGAATGTAGATTGTCATGGTTTAATCTTCCCACTGTGTGTTTGTGAAAGTTGCCTGGGGGTTGCTTTATTTTAGCTGGGGTGCTGACAGGGAAGGGAAGTGTAATGAAAGCAAAGCAGCCAACGTTCACAAATGTGATATATTTGCTGAAGTCAGGAGATCTTTTCTCACTCTGGGTTTTAAAGCACTGTATGGAATGCACATGTCACTCAGCCTAGATGAAATACTTATCTCAAGGGGTCATGATTTTAAACTAATTTTAAATGGTTTTAAATTTGGACTGTCTGAGGGGCTTTCCTGCTGTTTTTCCTTTTACTAAATGACATTTGCATGGAAGTCTTTCTATTAAGCTTTGTTCAAGCAAAAAAAAAAAAAAAAGTCTGACTGTTCAGAGGATATTTATGTCAAGGTAAATGGTGACCTTGATCAGGGTTTATTGCAGTTTTTGACCTTTGGCTGTTTTTGAAATATTTATTGTTTAGAACACTGGTCTGAATTAATGAACGTTTTCTGGACATTCTCCTTTTCCTTCTTTCCTCTCAGGTAAATTTTGACCTCAAGGCCTTTCTGGAATGATTTGTATCAAGAAAGAACTGCTCTGTGCAACAGGGATGAATTCTGTAGCATTTAACCTGTTACTGTGAACAATGGGATGTCCCTGGTTTTGCATTTTAATCACATTTCTGCCTTCCCCACTAGTTAAAGATGCACAGATGTGCCAGGGGACTCATGGAAAAGGCTGAGATAATGTGCTAGAATTCAGTGCCATGAAACACTCTTTAGTCAATACTATTTAGCAAATCACAACAGAAGACAGAGGGCAAACTCTTCCTCCCTCTTTTAACTCCTCTGCCCCACATTCCACCCCCCTCATTTCTGGGCTTGTTGAGCCTAAGTACCTCTGAGAGGAGGTGGGGGAAACACCCACACTGCCTGAGTTTGGGGGAGCTGTCACATCACTGGCCCTTGGGATGGGCACAGTCAGGACTGACCAGAGGCACACAGCTCTGCCACCCAGGAGAAAGAGAAGAGGAGGGTGGAGGAGTGGGCTCCTGCATGTGGCTCTCACCTCTGGAGGCCTGGCTTGCTTCAAACTTGAAGTACACATTGCAAGTGAAACAAGTCTGAGTCACATCACACCAGCTTCAGCTGACACATCTCCATCAGAAGATGACACATAATTTATTCCCCCTGTCCAAGGAAAACTGTCAGTGATGGGAGAAAAGAAAAAAGAAAAAAAAGAAAAAAGAAGAAAAGTAGAAAGCTTTTGATACACAGATCAAAGGGAATTAAGGTGGAGGCTGTCTCTATCCATGTGGATGTCTAGAAGGTGATCAGTAGCCAGCATGGATTCACTAAAAGTAAATCATGCCTGACCAGCCTGCTGGCCTTCTACGATGAAACAACTGCCTGGATGGATGAGGGGAGAGCAGGGGATGCTGTCTGCCTCCACTTCAGCAAGGCTCTGACACAGCCTCTCACAGCATCCTCATTCACAAACTCAGGAAGCAAGGACTGGATGAGTGGACAGTGAGCTGGATTGAGAACTGGCTGAATGGCAGATCCCAGAGGTTGGTAATCAGTGGTACAGGGTCCAGTTGGAGGCCTGTCACCAGTGGTGTCCCCCAAGGTTCAATACTTGGCCCAGGACTGTGTAACTCATTCATCAATGACCTGGGTGAGGGGCAGATGCCTCCTCAGAGAGTTCTCTGGTAACACAAGGCTGTGAGGAGGGGTCAATACCCCAGAGGGCCGTGCAGCCCTTGGGAAGGACCTCGACAGGATGGAGAGATGGGCAGGGAACCTCCTGAAATCCAGCAAAGGCAATTGCAGGGTCCTGCACTGGGGAAGAACAACCCCAGGCACCAGGATGGGCTGGGGCTGACCTGCTGGGAAGCAGCTCTGGGGAGAAGGACCTGGGGGACCTGGTGGACAAGGAGCTGTCCCTGAGCCAGCACCGTGTCCCTGTGGCCAAGAGGGTCAATGGGATCCTGGAGTGCATTAGGAAAAGCACTGTCAGCAGGTAGGGATCTGATCCTGCCCCTCTGCTCAGCCCTGGAGAGGATCACCTGGAGTGCTGTGTCCAGTTTGGGGCTCAGGAGTACAGGAGAGACATGGAGCTCCTGGAGAGGGTCCAGTGGAGGTGACAAAGATGATGAAGGGACTGGAGCTTCTCACTGAGGAAAGGCTGAGGGGGCTGGGCCTGTTCAGCCTCGAGGAGAGGTGGCTGAGAGGGGCCCTGATCCCTGTTAGTGTCTGCAGGGAGGGGGCAGGGGATGGACCAGGCTCTGCTCCCTGGGGCCCACAGATGGGACAGGAGGCAATGGCCAGAACCTAGAATGCCACACACCCTGAGATGTTGCACCAAACCACAATAAAACAACAGATGACCACCAAAAGGAGTCCCTTGCTAACCTTTGGCTGCATCATTTCCTAAAAGTATTTTGCAACACAGATGGGCTGGAGGGTGGGCTGACAGGCTCCTGGGATGCCCAGGAGTGCTGCTCAACCATCTCTGTGGGCAGCAAGACCTGCCAGCAGCACCCAGTGTCCCTGGGGCCACCAGAGCTTTGCTGGCTCTGTGTGGGACACGATGGAGGTGTGGGTTGGCAGCTCTGAGCAACATGTGATGTAGTGGTGCCATCAGGGAGGAGAGACACTGGGTCTTTGAGAAATCTTCGTGGTCAGCTGAGGAAGGGAGTGGAAAAGAACCTGGAAAAAGTGCCCATCATGTTTGAACTGTCTCTGGGGACTGCAGGGGTCTGCTGAAGGGGCACACTGTGTTCTGCTTCACCCATGGAGCACCACCTCAATTCACATCTGAGTACATGAGAAAATGAGGTTTAACTAATCTACCACTTAAAGACATAACTGCTAAAATAATAGCATTTTGATGGAGCAAAGGTTATCTGTTCTGGAATGGCAGATATCCCTTAGTGACTCTGCTGATGAAAGGCACAGCCAGCCAGAGCTTTGAGAGGCTCAGAAGTGCTCACTCGCTCCCTCTCCCAAGCAGTCTGTCAGCTATTTATGGCATTTCCCTTATCTCCCAGCAAAATTAATTTTACCACATGCATTACATAACATGATTTTGCCTCAGACCAGTGAGCTTCCCACCCTCCCCAAAGGACACCTGGTATTTGTGGTGCATGGAGGAAAATATTGTGGAGGTTCTATGCAGAGAAGCACTGGGGAGAGTGTGGCCCCACCACAGCTCTCTGAGATCTGCATTACTTCTTTGTGCTGATTATAAGTGAGGAGAGATTTTTTTTCCCAACCCTGTAAACTCAGTCTTTGATCTTAAAATCAATTGGTGTTCTTTTGCTTCTTACACCACCAAAGCTGTTTAAAAGTCTGTTGCCAGAATTGGGCTGACAATTTAGCTCCAGACCATAGGAAGATCAGTCCTGTTCATACTTCATGAAATGAAAAGTAGGTGGTAACAATATATATATGTGTGCTGATTTTTTCTGTCTGTCCTGTAAAAAGACAGATGTTTCTTAAAGATATTTGGGAAGATGGAGAAATAAACCTGAATTCTTTGTGATGTATCTCCTTTGTGCTGACGTATCAAAGTACAGCTACTGTTTTGTAGCTGTAGTACAGCTACAAAATCAGCCTCCCCAGATGATCCAGGGCTTCCCTTGCATAGGAAAATGCTGTTTGCACATGAGCAGTGGGGATTTCTCAGTGCCACTTATTCCCTACCAAGTGCATCAGGAGTCTGGATGGGAACAGTTTGACAGAGGACCTTGGCTACCAAGGAATGAGGGCAGGAGGAGAGCAGGAAACTAATCAGTTTAGCATAACTTTATGTAGTTAGGAGGTTCAATCACATATCAACATTTTGGTGCATGGGAGGGAGCACTGGATCCCTCAGACACCCCTGTCTTTCCTGTACAGTTGGACTGAGGATGATGACCTTGTTTCCTTGAGACAGCTGCAGTGTAGCCAAGCTGCTTGTACTTAAACCCAGCACCCCTCAGAGCATCCAGCTTGTGCTGCTTTCATTATGGGAGAGGAATCACTCTTCCTTTGCATTTTCCTCCTGTGCTGTAGTGCCAATACACTCTTATAAGTTACAGGTTACTGCTTTTTATTGTTTGAGCCCCTCCACACACAGTACCAACACAGTGATACTTAACCAGAATAAGGACTCTTCACTGTCAGTTGGGGAGTTGCTGGTGTTACACTTTATACATGTTAAAATTCTACTCATGGCAGGATTTAAAGTAATTTCAGACTGTATTAGTATCTTTAATTTTTTCACTGAGCTGTGTTTTACCTGATAGAAGAGGATACCAGTGAGGTTTAATGATGTTTAACTGTTGTGGAAAGAATTCCTCAAAGAAAACCTGTGCAGCTCTTCTGAGGGAGTCAGATCCATTCTGTCTACTGAGGAAACTTGTTCTAGGAAGGCTCCCAGGGCTGCTGCCTGCATTATCCCAGAGGAAAGGAAATAACTGTTTCAGTCCAGACCCAGTAATGACTTACCTGTTCTGGTCACAATTACCCTGCTTGTCAATGTGCAGATCAACAGAAGGGTAAATTCAGAGGGCAGATGTGGTTCCTGCTGCAAGCTGCACACTGAGTCGTCAGAGGCTGCGAGGGGAGGAACTTTACAAGGAGTTGTTAAACTGTCACCTCAGTCCTTTTATTACAAGGTGACATCTGTGACTTCAAAATAAATGAGCTGATTCTTAGTTCAGTCTCAGGAGTGCCAGGACCACCCCTGCTTGAGTCAGAGGTTCATTGCAAGGGGGAAGGTGTAGATTTGGAGAGGACATAGCAGGTCAGCTCAGTCCAGGGCTACCTTTGGTACTGTCAGACCTCTGGAGACATTCCTTGTTGCTCTCTGCACCAGCCAAAAAGCTTTTCAAGCCATTAGAAATAATTAAAATTTTCCTATTGAAATATTTCAACCAGAAAATGCCCTTTTCACAAACCCCAGAATTTACACATGGAAATTTCCAATTTTCCACCCTAAAATTCAGATCCTTCACTAAGAATAATAGAAATGCCTTGCCCTTCTCATAGACTCTCAGATTTCATGATTTTGTTGGAAAAGAAAAAGGAATACTAATAAGAATACTCTAGGCATATGATGAAGAGGCTTGGAAATAAAAACAGCAGTAACAAAAGTTGTGTTGTAGATCTCAGACTGGATCTTCTTGGAGTCCCTTCTTATGAAATGCTTTTTGGTTATTACTTTATGTCCAAAAACATATCCAAAGCATATATTCATTGTAAACAAATCTTTGGTTGTTTTTGCAAGACTGGATTTGTTTTTTCCACAACTTTCCACTGGCTGCTTCCTTCATCCATTTCTCTGGCTATTGCTAATGGCTTTTTTTTGTCCTCATGCCTAATGCCTGGGCCTGCTTTCATAATTCTGTCATTAGTCCTCTGCTCATTCTCTCTTAAAAGACCCTTTGCAAAAAGCTAATCTTCCCTCACAAAAGACTGAACCTAAAAATAGGAAGACCAGTGCTGCTTGCTGTGATAATACACTGAGTGTGACTTTCTGAGTATATTACTGCAATCACTATCTTTCATTCTCATTAACCCTGTAACATGTGCCCTCTTGTCTTATTTTCTCTAGTTTTAGTCCAGCTCAAGTCTACAAATCTCCACTCAACTTTGTAGCTCTGATGCAAGTAATTCACTGAAGCCAAACAACACTAATTAAAAATCTATGTTTCATACCACGAGACTGTCGTCTCCCTGGAGAGAGCATCAGGACTGTTTTCCAGGAAAGCTCTCCACATTTCAGTAGCACTGTATAAATACTGATTTTAAGAACTGATTTGAAGCTAACTATCATGTTATTTACTCTTACAGAGAAGAAGAAATACCTTTAACTATGTTGGCTGGCTCCAGACAAGCACAGGTCTGAGCAACCAAGCATGTTGTGCGTGCTCAGGATCCAGAGCTGCATTTTACAGATGGCACCTCCATTAGCAACAAGCAAACTTCAAATCTTCAATAGTCACATCCTTGATGCTTAGGATTTCTCAGTCTGAGGTATTCAGACACTTCTCTTCCAGCTGACAACCATTTGTTAGCATTGCTGCCCAGGCAGCTACTCTGCTGTCCCTTTATCTCAGAGACCATCGAGCAAATAAATCCTCTGTACGGTTTTATTTCTGAAAAAAATAGATCTAGATTATGGCTGTGTTAATCTTCAATACTCCTGTCCCCCAGGGGGGCTGGCAGCATGGGGACAGACAGCTCTGCTGCAGCACTGCCCTCCAGGACAGCTGTGGCTCTGTCCTTGCTCATCCCATCTCACAGGCACCCCTGAGTCACAAAGTCACCAGAGCAAGTGGTGTGTCCCTGCTCACAGGACAGCCTGCGAGAGACAGCCTGTGACAGACAGCCTGTGACAGGACAGCCTGTCAGAGGGCTTGGACACACAAAGCTCCACCACACACTCATTAAGTGGAAGGTTGGCAGCGTGCTCAGCAGCCCAAGAGGAGCCAAGGAGGGACACAAGCACAAATACAGGGTCAAAATCAAGCCATCTCCTCCAGCCAAACCCAGCTCTTGGCACCCAGGCTTCCACAGCAGCATTTGAAGGCAGAAGGTTCCTGGGAAAGGGAGAAGAGCAGACAAGGGAAGGTGGTGGGACATGGAGACAGTGGAGTGATGCCAGACAGACTGAACCGAGCTCCAGCTTCCCTGAATCAGCCCAGGGAAAATTTCTGGACATGACAACACTCCCAACCCTCTGGAGGAAGAGAGAACAAGTGCTGGAGTCTGCCTGAGGAGCAAAGAAAAGCAGCTCCTCTCGTGGCACAGCGAGCTGAGGATAAAGCTGGGCTGTCAGTGGAGTCACACGAGGATAGAGACAGCACAAGCAGGGCCAGCAGCTGGCTCCAGGATGTGAATCTGCTTCGTGCTCCGGCTGAGCAGCCCCAGTGATGCAAATTGCTGTAGCTCTGATTAATTAGGCTGCTAAACCAGATTTATAGATACCATATATTGCTATAGGAGCACAAACCAGCCAGGGACTTTGGACAACATTTCATCCTTATGGCCTGATGCACAGACAATGTTTGCTTGGTTTTAAGCACTGTAACCGTGCCAGGTAGGAAATGTTTCCTACCAACTGGCTCACACAACTAAATCCTGAGGGTGGGCATGGCCACCTCAACATAACAGTTTGTCACTGTTATCTTCCTTATTCATTTCCCAGACTGGTATAGAGAATTTACTGGTGGTGCAGCTTCATTAAAATTATAAAGGTCAAAGTACTGGAACTGTACTGATGTAATACTGCATTTGTATACAATCATTGTGTTAAACCAATATAACTCATCCTCAGAAAAAGTTTGAGCCATGGCAATGCATCAGAGTTTTGCAGGGAGTAAGAAGAAAAAGCAGGAAGAAGGAAAAATTAACTCTGCATCAATCTGTTTTCACTAGGTTAGAAAAATCTGTGTTTTCCATTTGTGTGATTACTGACTTTCTCTTTGGCTGCAGTTTTGAAAACACTTTCCTTTACCATCTTTATTCCCTACAAAAAACATTGTCTTCAAACAAATATCTCAGAGGGTTTATAGAACTGATTACAGTCTGATTCTGTAAGGAAAGAAAGATAATTGTGCATGAGCTGATAAATGTTGCAGGGACAACTCTAAACAATCGTGCATGAATTATATCTCCTACAAATGTAATTACTGAACAATTCAGAAAATGTGGAAAAGCTGCTATATTTTTGTAGTTATATCCTTTCCTGGCCTGTGTTTTGGACAGCTTTCAAGCCTCTCTGATTAAATCTGGCCGGAAATCTTCTGGTGGAGCCAAGTCCCAGTGAGAAATGCCTATTCATCAGAATGAAACACTGCAGAGTGTGGGAACCTGTCCTGTTTGGTTCAGCACACAGGGGCTCCAAACCTGGCCTGCTGTGCAGGCTGCTGGGACAAAACTGCCACATTTCCTCCTGTCCACCTGCACTCCCATGGTACCACACTGGGCAGACAGCTCAGAGGGGCCCGTAGACTTCAGGCAGAGCTCTCCACAGGCTCTCCAAGCACAAAAACCACCAGGAGGTAAAAGATAAGAGGCAAAAATCTTTATTCCTGAGGTAGCTGGAGGCAAAGTGATCAGCTGACTTCCAGTTTCCCAATACAGGCCCTGTACTGTTAAAGCAAACTGCAAAATCAGCATAGTGTATAACTCTGAAAAGTGCTTGCTGGAGACCCCAGGAAAGATTAACCTCTGCTTACAGCAGGATGCCAGGAAATGTGTTATAAGCTCTTTAATGCAGGACATTTGATGGTGTTTTGACCTGTGTTTCTGTTTGAGCATCCTGCCCTGATGCTGTGTTAATCACCAGCCCGCACTGCTCGCCCTCCACCCCTGAGTGGAGGCACAGCAGAGCTCTGTGTGCAGCCACAGCCTTTCCCTGCCACTTCCCCTGTGCACAGTGCCTGTCCTGGGGTGCTGCACCTCCCACACCTGCCTGGCACTCTCGAGGGCCATGTTCTGCCAAGCTGCTGCCCTTGGCTCTGGCCTTGCCCTGCCCCATGCCTTGCTGCCCTCAGTAGGTACAGCAGGAGCTCCAACTCGCCTTCAGCTCAGTGTCAGCTCAGGACACTGCAGCCCCTGCCCTGGGTGAGTGACAGAGAAGTGTCACTGGAAGTGTGCACTGGCACAGCCCCTTGGATTCCTGCAGGAGGAGACAGGCCTGAGGGCCCTGCCAACACAAACATGTGCCAGGAGGTATTTCCTCCCCACTGGGATGCAACAGGCACAGGAGAGGAAGGAAAAGAAAATCAGGTGAAGGGTTCCACTCGGCATTTTGCCAGGGTACTGGCACTGCCAGGAATGCTCCTTCCTGCTGCAAGATATTATTTCACTGCCTGAAGTGCCTTCTCTTGTGTCCTGCTGAGGGCCTCCCATGTGCATCCCTGCAGGCTGCCCTTCCCTCCTAGCTGCTGGGACAGACTTGGCCCTTGCCATGCTGCTGTTCTTGTGTGGCTTTTCTCTTGGCTGTGCACCTACAAACTCCAACAGCACAAGAACTGCCCCCTGCTTCCCCTTCCCTTTTCCTGCCTCACATTTTGTAGCCCTTGACTTTTAGAAGGGAATAAAATAAGCCTTAGCTGATAGCATGGAGCTGATAAGTATTACCCAATAATACCACCTGCACAAGGCTTGGCTGCCCATCAGCCTGCAACACTTGTACCTGATTAAAGTACTCTGCAATCAACAGTGAGAGCACCAAAAGGGGGGAAAACAATAGAGACTCTGAGCTGTGAAAAACCCATGGTATTACTACATTTTTCTGGCTGACTAGGAGGAAGACACAGTAGGGAAAAAATCATCCTCATTGTAATGTTAATTTGCTTTACTGGGGAGACCAATCTCAGGAAATGCTTGTCTGGACACCCAGAAATAACCCTGGCAGAACTTTTTCCTTTCCCATTTTATTCTGTTTGTTTCCACACCTTGTCTTTACCAGAAGATAACTGAGCTCCCTTTATGCCACCAGCTATGGGCACCATGGGTAGAGCTTTGTGAGCATAGGTCTGTCACAGATTGTCTATGTGGCAGTGTTTGTAAGGACTCATCTGAACTCAGGTGAGCCCAGCAATGAACAGCCCAAATCTGTTGTCTGCTCTGAACCTTCAGCTATGCTGGGAAACACAATCTATTTTAATTTTTTTCTTTCGAGACAGTGTGCTGTTTTCTTGAGTCACAGGATGCATATCCAGGTGATTTATCTTTGAGATAAGAAGGTTTAGACAGAGCCATTTTCAATCCCAGTGAAGATGGGATCTACATGATGAGCTCAGAAAGCTCCAAAGGAGCCTTGTGCATCAAAACCCAACTTAGATTTTTATAGCACTTTGCTTAACAACCTGGATCAGAAAAGACCCTTGTGAACCATATAGGCTTGTACCTGTCCCCAGTCTGAGTCTGCAGCTCACTGCTCTATCTTTGAAATAAACATTTCCACTCATGGTCCTAAATCTTTTTATAGATTAAAGCTCATTTGGGTGCTGATCATGTACAGCTTCATCAAAAGCAGTTAATGGTTAATTTAATTGGAAGCAGGATACATGACTTCTTTAGCATAGCAGAAACAGGGAAGGGATAATTTTTACTAATTTAGTTCATTTGTTAGGAAGCAGAAACACTGGAACTTGCAAGATACCATTAACCTCACAGTAACTAAATCATCTAACACTAGCTGGCAATCAAAATTTCCATGGCTCTAAGGAGATTCACTTTCTTCTGGGACTTGATTTCAGCTGCTGATTTCAGATTCAGAGCCACTGGAGTTAAGTGAAACTTTGCATTTTTAGGTCTACAGGCTGGTTTTGAATTTTGATAGTTTCTGGAATGAAAAAACCTCCCATGTCATGAGTCCTCCCATTAATGAAGACAGAAGCACCAATCAGGAGGTTGATCATGTATTGTGCTTCTCCACAGACCATTTGGATAAGGAAAAACAGGACTTGGGGCTATGGATAGAAAGATGAGTGAAACTAAGGGTTCCCCAAAAGAAGAAGGGAAAGAAAAGAGGAATCTGGAATGAAAAAGATCTTTGCTAAAGATCCTGGGAGCAGGAGAAGTTCTTGGAGATCAGAGCAGAGTGAGGACAAAAGCAGTGGGATGCTCAGGGACCTTGTCTGGTCATTCACTGTGAGCAGCAAAGCATGAATGGACATGGTTTTGTCCAACCTTCCCAGACTGGGAAAGCCCAGCTGGAGAGGGAAATTGAGACATCACTGAAGGTACTGCAGGGAGGGGAGTGCCTGAGTGTGTTAAATAATAAGATAAGATAAGATAAGAGCTCTTATCTTTCTGATTCTTCAGCAAATCCCAGTATCCAAATCCACTACGAGTTCCTTCATGCTTTGTCTTGCCCTGAAAAGCTGAAAATATAGGATTGACCCAATAAGCTGCTCACTGTAAATAACTCCCTGAGACTGAAATTCACCCAAATACAGGGAACAGTACAAACTGGAACAGTACAAACTGTGTGTATCACTTCAAATCCACTGCAGTCATGGAGCTGGGAACAGGACTGGCTCTGCTCCTGTCTGGTGTAATGGCCTTGTGCTGATCTGCTGTAGAGGGATGAAATTAATTCCCTTCTCACCCAGGAAAACATTATCAGCAGCAGAAGTTAAGACTTTTTCCTGACCAACAAATCTCTTACTTCAATACAGTGACATGAACAGAAAGGCAGGTTAAAGAAGACTTTCATTCTGGATCAGTTTTCTTGCTTTTTCATCCTCAGTTCCTTCTAGAATAGGAAGCCAGGACATGGTCTTCCTCATATTTTTTTCCTTGAAGATATCTTCCAGTACCAGTTCAAGACCTTTTTTTTTACCTTCAAGGTGATCCCAAGCTTCAGAAGGTGAACCCAAGGAGATTGAATGCAAATTATAGAGATTAAAAGACAGATTCTAGATGGTTTTGTGGATTAATGTTTACAATGAGTTGTTTACCATGATTCCTTCATGGTTAAAAGGCAATATAGATAATGCTCTTTTTGTTTGTTTGGTTGGTTTTGGTGGTTTTTTGGGGAGGTTGAGTTGTTCTTATGTTTTTTAGTTTGTTTGTTTGTTTCATTTTTTGAGTTTTGAGTTTGTTTGTTTGTTTA
The DNA here is from genome assembly GCA_013398075.1 of Notiomystis cincta. Taxonomy (NCBI): domain Eukaryota; kingdom Metazoa; phylum Chordata; class Aves; order Passeriformes; family Notiomystidae; genus Notiomystis; species Notiomystis cincta. The sequence goes on from VZRX01021664.1 coordinate 21,339, forward strand.
TTTGGGTTTTTTTTTGTTTTGTTTTTCTTTAGTTATTTTGCTAAGCACCCTGAATTTCCAAGTGAAAATGCATTTGGGAGGCAGAAATGTTTTGGTTTTGTTTGTTTTCCTCTCACTTGCTTGTCACATGGTTCTCCATACCACTGTACATCTGCTTGCTAAAACAGTGAGCTGTGCTCAGATCTTACCAGCAAAACAGCTTTAAACCAGCTCTTTGACCCTGCTGCTGACAATGATTTCCCAGAAATGCTCTGAGATAACAGCTGCAATTTCAAGGATGCTGCAGTACAATCTCAGTCACAGAAGCTGGGACTTTCTCTTAAGAAGATTGTCTTAAATTACTTGCAACATAATCAGCTCCTTTTCATAAAAAATAACATGCTAAGAGGTTGGACTCTGTAGTCCATTGCTTAAACTGTGGCTCTTCTATTTGCCAGAATTTTATGTGGTAATAAAACCATCTCTGGACCCAGCAGGAACTGGAATTTTAACATATAGTAATTTCAGCTATGAGTTATGGGCAGGGGAAATAAATTACTTACAAGCTGACCCACCACAGTGTTTGGAGAAACATTTCTCCACCTGCTTGGGAGCCATTTCACCTCTTCCTGCAAGGGTGATCTGGAGTGGTGCCATGGCATGAGATGGGAACTCAGGACAAAGCAGGTTAGTCACAAAATGTTTGCTGAGATCCTGGCCATGCTTCAGCCAATGTTTGTCACCAGTTTGTTTTACTGATGGTGATATTTCAACCTCCTGCTTGGCTGGGTAGGCTGCAGTTCTGGAGAGTTTGAGTGAGACCTCTTGCCACATTTCTGGAGCAGGCTGAGGTGGAGCCACTTGTGTTGCAGCTGTTGAGACTGTGAGTGGGGTAAGATGAAATCCAGCAGGAGAAATGAAATTTCAAGTCTTTACAAAGCCAGTAAGTGGGATGTCAGTGGAGGTTTCCAAGCTACACCTCTAAAGGAAAGTCATCTTTAGATGGTGCCTCACTAGATTGTCCTGAGTAGAGAGAAAAATTACCTGGGCTTAACAAAACTGCTCATAACTCATCTGAGACAGGCTGACAGCATCTGCTTTCAGCTGTTGTGCATTTCAGCTGGGATGTTCACCCAGTGGTCTCAGGAGCAACAGGGCTCACCCTGTGGATATTTAAGAACAATTTAAAATACTGAGATATTCAAGATTAATTCAAGCTGAAGAACTATTCATAGACTTGAAGGAAAAGAGGAATCTTTACTTTAAATACCTCTACAAATCTCTTGCTTTACAATAATTCTGTTTTTGTGAAAATCAAACAAACTTCCATCAAGAACATGTAGACAGGATTTTTAAATTATTTTGCCTATCAAAACACTGTAGCCCAAGAAAGTTCAGCCTGCAGGACTTTGTGCATCACAAATAGTGTTTAACATTGCCCTGTTAACACTAATAAACTCCAGACTGCAGAACATAAACCACTTGACAGCAGTGCTGGGATTATTTTGTCCTCTGTGAAGCAAAGCAACTCTCATAGGTATGAAGCTAAGAAATCCTGTGATGTAGAATTTATAACTCCCAATGCTATTTACAAACAAAGAGATCTTTGAAAAACCAGGTTGTAGGATTACAATATCATTTTAAAGGATTCTAATATTTTTATTTATGCTGGCAAAGAAGGGAGATAAGGAGGGGAGAATGATATGGGAATATCTACACTTTTGGTGCTAAGGGAACCAGTTTATCCTGCATTCAGTGCAATCAGCAGGGAGACAGACAAAGTTAAACCATAATTTCTTTGCCATAACACCCAACCTGTTAAGATTCTGGCATCAACAAACACTCTGTGTCCCTTGGCCAAAAAAGAGCAGCCATAAGGAGTGAATTCTCACTCCTGCCTAATAAAAGGAAAATAACAGCTGAGAGATTTGTAAATGTTTGCTGTAATTCTGCAACAGAATAAAATGTTAAATTCCACACACTGCTCTGGCACTCCCATCCTGATCATCATCAGTGAAAATATACCTTCAGTACAGCAGCTGTAGCTGCTCTAATAAGATATCTACATAGAGAAAATAGGCAATCAAATTTCTGCAAAGTATGAAATTTTCCATTAAATTGTCTCTTCCTTTTATATAACACAGCTGCAACAGTTCTCACTAGCTTTTTCTATCCATGCCTCAGCAAACATAACTCTCACTTGCAGGACATTTTCCAAATGACTCATTTGAGATTCAGAAGATTTCCTCTAAATGTGTCTAGACCGTGACCCCAAAATTTTATCCTGGAAAAAAAAATTATCCTATCCAAAAAATTGATTCAATCATCTGCAGACATAAGTTAGGAAATAGAGAGCCTTGTAAATGAAGAACCTATTCTGATAAATTTAATATTAAAGACATGCAAAGAACATCTGTGTCATTTGCTTCTAAATGAATCTCTGGTAGTTTAGTCAATGTGTTAATCTTCAAAAGCCCTTTGATGTTGTGGTCTGTTTGGCTTTGTCTGCTGAACTTTATAGTTTTGCTTTAACAAGGCAGGGGTTCTGTGGTTTTAATCTGAGTAACAAGTCATTACTGGTAAACTGAATTGCTTGGAATTACTGTAAATTGCAGTGTTTGCCTGCTAATTGATGGAGTGTCTGAAGTCCTGGATGGAAGGTGTTATTCTTCCCCAGTGTTAATGATCTATTGAATCATGTCCTGTTGCTGGTTCTGGTGGTGATGATGCTGATGCAAACTATGCCTGCAAGGACATTTTTTTTTAAAAAATTCAGAATTGGTCTTTGGTGGTTTAAACAATAAACATACCTGCCTTAGAGTTATTGAAGTTATTGAAGTAATCAAAATGCTCACCCATGCTTCCATGGGGCTGTGGAGCCTTCTGTTCCCCCTCTTTGCACTGTCAGCCTGAGGGAGTTAATCTTGAGTTAGCTGGGTTAGTTGACAAGGGAGTGGTTGGTCAAAGGTTGGACTTGATGATCTTGGAGGTCTTTTCCTTCCTTAATGATTCTGTGAAATCTGAGAATTTCACTAGACCTGTGTGAAGGCCAGTAAAACACTTCTATTGCCTTTGAGGTCTGTGCCACAGTGATTTAAATGATGCACTGGTGGAGTAGGGATCACTCGGAATTAATATACATTCTTGAAGAGTTTTGTTTCTTTGAAATTATTTACTTTTTAAGGGTCTTGGCATTTTTTGTCCAACCTGAAATGAAGTGTTTTGCTTTCTCTGGGGATGGTGAAAACCCTTATGTCTTTATTATAAGATGAGGCGAATGTACACCATAAAAAAAAGCCTAAAATGAGAAAATTGCATTAAAGGGTACAAACAGTCCTCTGGCAAGACTGCTCCTCAGCCAAACCTTGCCTCTGATGTCCTCAAGGCAACTCTTCTTTACCAAGAAAACACAAGGAGATTAAAGAAGCTGGCCAAAAACTCCACACTTTTGGAGGTCTGGCAGTGAAACACCTTGGGCCCATCTCAGTATTCCCACTTCCCTCCTTACTGCCTCCTTATTCCAGCACTTACTTGTCCCTGTACCTGCTTATCCCTGTGCTTTTGCAGAGATGTGCTTCACTCTGCATGAATTTTTCCAGAAGAAGCAGCAGCTGCTCTTGGCAGGTGTGAATACTGTTTATCACATCCCCTTCTTCCCCCCTCGAAGCACACACACAAGCACAGAGTGATATTCTTGCACATTAAATTACTGCTATTGAAATCAGATTCTGTCTTACACGACGCTGACAGTGCTGTGTTTTATTGCTAAATGCTACAAGTAATTCCTCACACTCTCAATGATTTATCATGTAGCTCATCTACTCAGGGATTTCCTCCATCATGTAATATCACTAGAATTTTGCCTGAGGAACAACTGCCAGGGAGGACCTGCTGTTATACCTTGCTTCCTTCTTCTGGAACATATTAGCATAACATAAGTAAACGCCACGGAGCAGTTTGACATATTGTGTGAGTACTGATTTTATGTTAAACTGATAATAGATGCTTGTTGAGAAGCTGTAAATTTTCAGAAACTGTCTTAGTCTGCTGATACATTTTAAAATAGAAAAATGTAAAAGCAGCTGGTGTGTCTGCATCTACTGTAATCCATCCACATTTCTGCATCCTTGCCTCTCATTTAGCATACACAGAAGTTCAGACTGCAGGGAGCAAGTTTTCCATCTATACTCTTACACCATAAATATCTTTCCTCTGACACCAGGCAGTGATTCTGCAGTGGCATATATAACATCAAACACATACAGAACGTGGTCACCCTCACAGGGTTCAGATGCCAGCAATGCCCAGGAACAGTACAAGTGACTTGCTGAATCAAGGACATATTCCTGCTCACTGGCAGAGGTTGCTCCCAAAGGAGTGCACTAATTGCTTGGTTTGTTAACATAAGAATGTAATAATAACAGCCTGGCCCAGGCCCAACCAGCCCCAGACCTGTTTCCCAAAGTGCCCAGCCAGGGATACACAGGGGAAGGTCACAATAAGCACAGGCTGAGATTCAGCCAAGCACCTCTGTGGCAGTCAGTGCCTTGGAGAGCACCTGAGCTGAAGGTCATCCAGAGACTGACCTGTTTAATGAGTGCCCATGGACCTGCCTTAATTTAGCTAATTCCTTCCAGAATCCATTTGCATTTTGTCTCTGCAGCTTCTCTCAGCAACAAACGCCTCCTTCAGTTATGGGCTGTGTGAAAAAAATGCCTTCTCCAGTTTGTTTCAAAATTATTGCTTGATGCCTTGGCATTGAAGTCCCATTCATTCCTGTGTGATCAGGATCAGAGAATAGTCCTTCCTCATGGCCTTTCTCTAACCCTGTAATAACTTCATCCTGCTTTAGCATATGCCTTTCCCTTTTGCCTCTTTCCAAAGCCAGTCATGGTCTGTTTGGTCTTTCCTCCTGTGCAGGCTGTTCTCTGATCCAACTTTCTCAAACCTCTTTCAACTCTGCTTTTTATGAGATGAGGAAAGGACTAGCCCTGTGTGCAGCCTTCAGAATATGCCTGCAGCAGACACTTATACAGATGGCAAAAAGTGTTTTCAGGCTGGCTCTCAATTCTTCTCCCTAATAATTCCTAACAGCCTGTTTGCCCTTTCGACCGCTGCGGAGCAGTGAGCTTACAGAAACAACTCCAAGATTTACTTCTTGACTGGTAACAGCTGATTCAGAGCCAAGAACAGTGGCATGCATTTCATGCATGGCTGAAATGTATTTTTTTTTCTCAGATTCACTATATTGCACATACCAGAGCTGAGTTCTGCTCAGTGTACACCGAAATCTGCAGTCATTCAATCAGATTTAGATTTGTCTATATGAAGTATTTTTGCATCACCAACAAACTTTGCCACCAACCCCCTTTTCAAGCTTCCTTCTGAGACATCCCAGCATAGTGAATATTCCCCTACTATGAAAAAAACTCAATTAGTCCTTCCTTATTTCCATTCCTCTAACCAGTTATTAACCCATATGAGGCCAAATACAACTTCAAAATGGAAACTACTCCAAATGACTACTTCATCTCTCTAAGAACCTTTGCAGATGAAACTAGTCAAGAGATTCCTGGAAACCCTCATACAGTATATCAACTGAATCACCTTTATTTCATAAACTCCCTTATACCTTCACAGAGTACTCATAGATTTTTATGTCATGACTTGCCAATCTGTGTTGACTATTCTCCAATAAATCACATTTCCCCCTTATATCTAGTAAATCTATATATAGGTTTTTGTGAGTTTCCCTGGTATGAGTGTGAGTTTCCTTAATGCAAAAGCCAAGTATAATATTCTTTATTTCCCACATCTCTCCTGAAGTCCTGGTTTAAAAAAAATGATAATTTTTCTGATATTTACAACCCAAATGGTGCTAAATCTCTGAATAAACCAAAACCTTTAATGCCTTTATATTTCCTTGAAATTATTAACTGTTATTTATTGGTTTGGTCCACGCTCTAGCCCACTGTTCTTTCCAGCTAAAACAGGTGTTTTCTGCATAGGTACCCCCTAAAGAACAACAAAGCCTGAGGTTTCTCCTTCACCTCTCTGTGGAGAGCATAGTGACAAAGAAATCAAAGTTCTACTGTTGCAGGAGAGGCAAAGGATTTGCTTCCCTCCAGAAGCAGCTCTGTTCCTTTGTGCCCTGCTGTAGCAGAAGGTGTGGTACAGCTTTGCAGGCACCTGTTTACATTGGGATCCACCTTCTCCAACACTCACTCAGCTTTCTTTGTCTTCCCCATGTGGTGCTTTTATAGCTTGTTCACTTCAGGATCTCCCCAGGTGTGGTAAATGTCTTACTTCTGATGCCTTTGAAGATTTTGTTGCTGTGAAGTTTCACACATTTATCAAATTGCTTCTCACAACCTTCTCTATTATTTTTTCTTGGGCTGCCTTAACAAGGCTTTTCACTTCCCTTGCTAAAGCTTTTGCTGCTAGTTATGGGATCATTATCCTTTTCTCTCCCTGGCTCTGGACTTGTTTAATTATTTTTTTATCTCACAGCACCAGTGCACCCCATGGCTCAGGGACAGATTTTCCCTCTCATTCCATGAGGATCCTGGCATCTGACCTGGGAGTTGCTCCCTGCTCCTGGGAGCCCATCACTCAGTGTTAAACTCCTTCTATGCTTCTGTAGCTCCAGCCTCCAGGCTGTGTGTTTACATTACCCTCCACACCAAGTGCTGACACATTGAAATTAAAATCCATCAGCATTGGTTAAACTGAACACACAATCTTATGATCACGATAAAGTCAAGATTTGTCTTGTAATCTTTCTTTGTAGTGATTTATAAGGAGAAGTCCCTTTGGTGCTGACTCCAGCATTAACACTGCAGACTGAATGCAGTCAGACAAATCAGTCTGTTGTTTGTCTCCTTCTCTAAAATAGTTTCTGGAGGATACCTGTCTATGTATTCATCAGTGAAAATACTTGACCCTCTAACAAATATTCAAAATTTGCTGTTATCCTATTGCAATGACTCTTACTGTTTTGGAACAGTGTGATTTAATGTGTGAAACACAGAGGAAATTGCTTTTTCATGGGGTTTTGATGCTCCTGAAATGCAGCCACACTGAAATTAAACTAACAGATTAAATGAATTAACTCAGTCAACTGAATGAGCCTCACTCTCCTACAGGACTCAAAAGGAACTGAAACTTTTCTCCAATAGATCTATCATAGCCCAAGGGATCTTTTAACAAGAAATTTGATTGAATCTTAAAGTGAGTGTATTGTTATCTTCAGTTTACCATCAAATTTGTTTAAAGATACTATCACTGTGGTCTTCTCAGCAGCAGCATCTCAATAGGTCCCTGAATTTGCCAGTGTAAGGTAATGAAATGGAAAAAAAATTGAATTTTCATTGACTCCAACTCAAAACTGATCTTCATAATACCTGGACTTATAGAGCATTTGTGGGTCATCTTGCTGTGAAAGGAACAGACCAGAGTTTCTTCTAATGGAGTGCAAAGGGGCCCTCAAAGCCTGGCACTTGGAGGACTGGTAACAATACCCTGATCCAGAGGCAGTATAGCATCACTCTGATCATTTATTGTGCTTTATGTGGAAGGAAAATTGAATGAAATTCCATGGAAACAAATAAAATGAGGAAATGCTCAGCAAGGAGTTCCTGTGACAATTTCAAAATGCCTTCCCTTGAGAGAGGCTACCTGGCTGCTTCTCTCCTAGAGGGACCTGTGTGACAATGAGATGTCACACAGGCTCTACAGCCACAGAGAGAAGTAAACTCTTCCAAAGCTGAGTCCAGACCTGCTCTCTTTGGACCTCCTCCTCAGAATAAGGAGTTTCTTGGAGCAAAGCAAGAGGAAGCAGCACCTACAGGCATCTCTTCCTCACTCCTGCCTTTTCCAGAGGCTCAGTCTTCCTGGATGGAGTGCACATTAGGAACAGGAGGTATTCTGGCAAGTCCTTTTCAATCACTGGGTTCCTGAGCAAGTGGGGAGCAGGTGTTTCCTTTAAGCATATTTGTTGGGCAAAATGTTTTCCTCTTTCATCTGTGGATCTGACCTCTGTGGAGAAAGAGGCAAACCTCCATCTTCTCTTCAGCCACAGCGACTTTAATTCCACATCTTCCTCAGGAGGTTCTAAGTCCCAGGGATGCACCTCCCTTCCCTCAAACCAAGCTCTCTCATCTGAGCCCTCAGAAGAGAGGGAGCCATCAGCAGTAACAGGCTGTGGTTGTGGCTCTGATTCCTGTCTCCTCACAGCCACCAAAAATTAACCAACCCTTCCTGCTGAAGTTATGGCATGGTATGACAAGAACAAAGTACTTTGGGGACCAGAAAGGAAGTAAGGAACCAAAAATCTGAGACTGTGGCCTCAGTATAAGACCACAAGGCCAAGCAAGTAGGCTTTGGGGTCCTATTTTAGGACATTTTCTAGGTTTGATCATAGTAATGTGAACAAAAACTCTCTTCACTAACCAGGGCTCAAAATCAGTCTGGAAGGGAAGAGGGAGCGGGTGTCAGGACCTCCCTCTGGACTGGTACTCTTTATTTCTTGTAAAAATGGAAGCTGATTTTTGCCAGCAGGGAACAGGAAAACAGCATCTGAGAAATTGTTCAGTGTAAACACCAGCAAATTCATTATTCATAGTTGTTTAATGAAAGTTTTATGTTAACAAATCTTTTTTTTTCCCTGGATGGCTCACAAGCTATTTTCTGCCTTTTTCTGTCTTTTTGTTTCTTCAATGTGTGAGGTCACATTCATGGCAGGTGAAGCTTTCAAAAACAAAAAAGAGAGATCAGGAGTGAGACAGTGAATTTTAGCACTCCCTGGCTGCAAGATGCTGTGTACTCCCTCTGATTCAGCTTCATTATTCATTGCTTGAAATTTTTCAGGAGAAGTATGTTTAAAATGTCACTTACAATATGAAAATTTGTTTTAATACAATTTAGTCGGCACATTTATGGTGCTCAAAGTGTTCCCATCTGTGCTTATGAAAGTTTTCCTTCCATAAATAGGTGCATTTTGTTTTTGTCTTCAGTGAGAGTCTCACGACTTTTATTACGTCTGTGTTCTCAGAGGTCATTATGAAAAACATCTCTTGGAGCTGCAGGCAGAGATAAGAGGTTTACACCCAGCATCCTGAAGTAAGGACCAGCTATGGTGATTTTTAACAGTTTCAGGATTTTTTTCTGTATTTTAAGTGAGCTGACTCTTTGTCAGAACGACTTCTCTAAGCCTGATATTTCCTCTGCTTAGTCTTGCAATTGCAGCAGAGTACACACATCAACCAGGCTCAACAGGACAGGTTTCATCAACTTCCAGCTCTGCCTTTGTGCTCACAACACTATTAACAGGCACTGCATTTTAAAGTTGGCTGAGCTGTTGATTTTCAGGGCTTTGTGGACTTTGAGGGATCCACCTGCAGGCTTGAAATTAACCCTAGGCAGAAGTGCTCGGGCCATGAGCACTGCATTGGGCTTGTTGGATGTGCACACCCATCTACCAATTAAGGGCTTCTTCCTTTTGAACACAGTAATAAAAATATTAAAAATCCATAGCATGAGCAAGGAAAACTAGCTCTGTTTTCTTCCCAAAAATACAGTCCAACTGCTCTACCCTTCCATTCAATAGAAACACATTCCTGTCCATGGCCTGTGTTGTATTTCATGTGCCTGTGAAGCCCAGCACCACAAACCACCGAGATTAACAACCTTCAGCTGATACAGAAACCTGCTGTTGAGAGGAGGTGCTGTAATCACAGCTGGCCATGGCTCTGCAGCACTCTGGAGGAACAGATCCAGGCTGAATCCCAGCTGGCAGCTCTGCCACACCAAAGCAGAGACAAGGAGGGATGAGGGACCCAGCAGGGTCTCGCCTGCCCTTCATCCGCTTCAATTTTCCCAGTGCCCCACTGCTTGTGTCAGATTTGCATTCTTTTTTCTCTAGCTACCTAATTATTTTCATCATCAAAATTATATTCATAAACCCAGCACATGGAGTGGGAAAGAGGGACAGTGACAATGGGAGCACAAGGAAAGGCTGGACCACCACAGAGCTGCTGCCCAAGCCTCAGTTGCCTTCAACTGCCTGCACAAAGAGACAGATTCAACCTTCACACACCTTCACTGACACTTCAGACACACCAGGATGGCCACATGAGAAAGAGTCACCTCTTTCTAGAGGGGTCCCCCTGCTCTGTTGGCTGCAGGGATGGTCAGGGGTGGGCTGCTGCCACTTTCCTGCTGCTGCCACTTTCCTGTTGCTGCCAAGACTCAAAGCTCCACCACTTGCCCCATTTCAGAAGCCTGGTTTTGCCTGTCTGCAGCCCAAGTCTGATCTATTTGGTTTAAATATGAGCAATAATTATTGTAGCAAGCAGTGCAGACATGCTGCTGTTCCTGTCCAGAAAATGCCAAAACTGTCAGGAACATCTTTTTGTCCAAACCTTCTGCAGCTCTTGTTTTGGGGTGCCTGCTCCCCTGGGGAATTTTCAGGCACAGTGAGGCCTCCAAAATAATTGAAAGTTATAGTAACTGTTGTGACTGTCTCCAAGAAATAGCAGATTTACTAATGGGTCTCCTCCAGAACAGTGAGATAGAAAATTCGCTTAGTGAAATAGAAACTTAAGGCACGAGCTGAGCCCGTCTGGTCACTCCCTGACCCTGTTGTCTGTCTCTATTGCAACTCTCTCTCTGTTTGGGGATGCTGAGACTGGACACTGCAAAGCCTGGGGGCAACCTCACAGATGCATTTTGGGGTGCTGAATCAGGGCACCACTGAATGGTGACCTCAAATTGGACACTGTGTCTGTGCCCCTGTGGTGGTGCAAAGGCTCCAGGACTCCACTGAGGTGCCAGTACAAACCAGATTTTCAGCAGCTGCATGTGGATATTTTTCTCACTCCACTGATGAGAGCTGCAATGTAACAGACACCCTGAAGCTGGGTGATGAAGTTCAGCAAGTGAGGGGAAACGCTGATATTATTCAGGAATTGATTGGTGTCTGCCAATATCCACCACCACTGGCTGGGGTTTGATGGGATAACTGAGAAAACATGTTGAAAATGTGACAGCCAGTTGAACTTGTTCTTCTTGAGTGCCTCAAATTGAACAGAACTTGCACAGATGGGGCACATAGCCTGACTGGCAGGAGCACGGCTTGTGCCTCTTTGCTAGGAAGGGTTTTGTTATCCAAAATATGATTTTATAGTCATCAGGAGGCTCTTTGTGCTAAAGACCTGGATTTCTCCAGAGCTCTAAACCTGATTGTGTGCCTCATCAGCACGATGCTTGTGCATGCACTAAATCAACATTTCTTACCAATGGGAACAGAAGGAAATCAATGCCTCCCTGCAATCTTGGTGCAGGAAAAGGCTCTTCAAAACTTTTGAAAATGAAAGAAACAAATGAGACTTGGAAGGCAAGAGTGAATTCATGAATCACAGCAAGCTGCCTAAAGCCCGGATTAGGCAGTGAATTGTCTTCCTTCACAGGCATTACATTTTGTTGGTACTACATCAGTTTGTCTACAGGGGAAAGACTGTCTTTCTGTGATGATGTTTAATGGTCTTTTGCTTGTGATAAAAGCAATAAAAAATTTTTTTTCTCTTAATAAGTGGGATCACTCTCTTTTAGAGCAGTTAAGAGTTAATAATAGGGTAATAAATTAGTGGATCTATACTGCAGTGTCATCAATTCTGGGCTTATATGAGTGAATTTTTGAGGAAATTATGGTAGAAAAGACCACTGTGGCCATTTAGTAATCCTCTTGCTGAATTTATAATTGGAAATGTTTAAATTCAAAAATACAGTTGGTCTTGGGAAGGAACTGCAGTTCATCCCTGCTGATGAAGGGCCAGTGCTGTCTTCAGCCAGGGCCAGGTGTAGGTGCAGCCCTGGCCTGGCTGCAGCTGTGTTCCCAGAATAAATGTGATGTGGGAGAGATCTCCCTGCCCTGACATGAGCTAAAAAAGGAGCATTCTACCCTCATCCTGATGAAGTCATCTCTGCTGGAGTGCATAATTACCACTGAATTTTTAAACAGCTGTAACACGTAATATTAATGCCTGCAGAGAACAGCAAAAGAGCATTTCCAGGGAAACAAACCACCACATTTTCCTGCTCCCTGCCACAATGGGCTGAGATAAAACTAAAGCTGCTTGAGTGCTAACAGGGTTTAGAAACCAGTCAAAACTGAGAAAAACAACATTTACAAATGGATGGGATCATATGATGAAGTAAACCAGTACAGAAAGTCAAGCTTTAGCCTCTGTTCCTATCTCACATTCCCAGCACATCCCCACCATATCATCACTCTAAATCTGGCATGTTGAAGGAAGGAGTCAGAGCACAGTGGGCATGCAAGAGTTGCCAGAGCTCAGGTGAGAACCCAAGATGTGTGTCAGGAACAGCCCTGCAAGTCCAGTTCCACACACACACGTGAGGGATGTTCAGGTGTACACACTGAGCCTTGGGGAGCTCCAGCGAGGGCACCTCTACTCAGAGACGTGAATAGGAGCAACAGGGCACCAGAGAGCAGAGGCAGACCCAGCTCTGCCTCAGAGCCTTATTTATGAAGGCATTTGAAGCCCCCATGCAGAACAGATCTGTTCCTGGCACCTGAGGAGCAGTTCCTGGGCAGAGGAAAAGGTTTGTGACAAACGCTGGAGTGAGGGGTGGGCCAGCTGAGGTGCTGCACTGCCCTGCAGATCCCAGACCCAAAGTCTCTGAGCCAAGGAGACCCTGCTAGAAATGCTAGTTTTTAACCAGTCCATCCTGCTGAGCCAGAAACCACAAATTCATCCTTTCCTTTGTTCAGGTCTGGCTCAGGATCACTGAAGACCTCAAAACCCCACAGTCCAAGTTCATTTCCAGGTCAGTTGGTGGAGAAATGCATCAGAGAGGAAGAATTTCAGACTGGTGTTTGGTTCAGGTTTAGCACAACTTTTTGAGCAGTTTTCTCTGAAATTCATATTTTAATAGCTCTGGTGAGAAAAAAAAAAAAAAAGAAAACCCAAACAGAACCTGAAATACTGCCACATAATGACACACATTGCAGCCAGAAACATCCTGATCCCCGTGTGAGTGACTATTACTGCAGTGGAGAACTTCGAGCAGGGTGGTTTGATAAACTGCACAATAGGACAGTGGGCAAGGAGATGGAGCTGTTAGCAGCAAGAGATCATAAATCCTCCTTCTTGAAATGGGAACTGACTGGCAACCCTCTCTAGTGTATTACAGGTTATTTCATCTGCTTCTCCCTACAGACGTGACTGAACAAAGATCGTGTCAAAGAAATGATTAAAAGTTAGCTGCTGCAAAGTGTGGTGTTTCACTGCCTGAAAGCCAGGGCTGAATCCCACCAGGCCATGGTAGGGCTGCTCCCTGCACACAAGGATGGCATTTCATGGGCTTATAAAGCTCTGTGGAGCCCATTTTGTTTCCAGCAGTGGCTGTAAAAGGCTAAGGAAAAAGGCCAGGCACGTAGAGTCCTTTGCCCTGGCAGTCTCCAGCATCAAAACAGAGAAATATCCACTCTTTAGGGGCTCCAAAATCACATCCTGGGCACTGCTGGTGTGTTTTTCCAGCCTCCTGAGGGAAGGATGTCAGAGCCTGCATGGGAAATCAGAGCCACTTGCAAGGCAGGTGATGATGGCTCAAGCACAGTTTCATGTCAGTGTGTCCAAGTGACATCTTAACAAAGTCAGATCAATCAGCAGAGATGGCACACACAGGTCTCTGCACCCAAAATGTGCCCCCAGAATGGGAACCCAAAGAACTGTAGTTTAAGTAATTTGATGTGGTCTTGGGAGCAGAGATAAAGCTTTCTCCTTTACTCCATGCCCAAGTCATGGTATAGATCCAGACTTCTGAATGTCATTTCATCTCCTGCATCCTCAGTGGTCTGTCAGGATTTCAGGAAGGGAGAATAAACACATCTCAGTTTAGTCCACACCTGAGATATGTGTAGCATCGACCTAGGGACGCCTAATGTGCAGAGAGGGCCTGAAACACATTCTTCCATAACCTGTATTGATCAGTTTAACCTGTAAAATATTGTATAAAGCAAAGGCTGGGAAGTGACAACACTTTTTTCCACTTTCCATTTTGCAGAAAAGGAACAGCCATAGTGACCATCTTTTTGGAGAATCATGGAATGGGTTGGGTTGGAAAGGACCTTAAAAATCATCTTGTTCCAGCCCCCTGCCATGGGCAGGGACACTTCCACAGGAGCAGGTTGCTCAGGCTTTGTAGGAAGTCTGATAAGGATAACATGAGCTACCAGTGCCCCCATAGGGCATCGTGTCCAGCAGGGCTTGGACACTGCACTGGGCTGTTAGCAGGCTTGGGCAGAAATAGAGTGTTAAAAGGTTTGGTGCTGCCTAGGTCTGTTCTGGGTCACACAGAGTGCCAAGTCCCTGGAACCTGAAGGGCCATGTGCAAACTGCTCCAAGCATTGTAACCCCACAGTCTGAGTAAGAGTTTTGGCATCTCAGTTCTGTAGTCAGGCAGCTCTGTCCCACTGCAGCCTGGCTTTAGGCACCACTAAGGACCCCACCCTGCACTGACCTTCACCTGCAAAAATTGCAGATGTAGAGAGAAATTGTTCACATTATGCATTTATGTAGCTTTTGTAAACAGGCTTCCATTTTGACCACAAAATGTATCCTTAATTAGACAGAAGAAGGTTTTTTGGTTTGTTTTTGGTTTTTTTGGGGTGTGTGTGTGTGTGTGTTGTTTGTTTGTTTGTTTGTTTGTTTGTTTGGTGGTGTTGTTGTTGTTTGGTTGGGTTGGGTTGGGTTGGGTTTGTTTTGTTTTATTTTTTGGTTTTGGTTTGGGGTTTGGGGGTTTTTTTTGGGTGTGAAAACAAAAGCACTACCTGCAGGAAATTCAAAACCAGCCACAGAAGGGTAGCCTTTGTTTGAACTGCACCATGACTGACTTGCCAATTATCTTTTTTCTCTGCTTTCCTGGAAAACATCCATTTATTTTCCATGCCTCCCTTTAGCACAAAGCAGCTGGACTTGAGGTTACCAGTTCTTAGCAATGGCTTTATGAATCATAACTCACATTTTAATGCTGTGTCCAGCCCGTGGCTTAGGAGGGCAGGGAGTGGAGGGAAGACAGGAGATGGAGGCAGTCTGCAAGGCCCTGTTCACCTGTTGTGACTGGAAGAGATGGGAAGAGTTACTGAGCTCTTCCCTTGGACCCAGGGCTGCCTGAGCAGAACTGACCTGTGCAGGCAGAGCAGAGGAGCCCTGCCTGCTCCCAGGCTGGGGAGACACACTACAAAGCTGGGCTTTGAGAAGAAGGACTTAACAAAAATAGGAGCTCGATGCAGTTGAAAGAAATGGAACCCGAGTTTAATTGATGTCCAGAAAGGTAATTTCTGAAAGAATCTCCTGGGGTTTGCACATGTGTCAGATGACTGTAGTCACAAGTCTCTTAAAAAACTTTAAGAAACTTGGATTATCTGAAGCTGGGGGAGGAAGATGTGTTCAAGAGCCAAGATTCACAGGTTAATAACTATGGCCTTTTGGGGAGGATGACATTTTTTTTAAAAATTAAGAAGTGATAGTCCTTTTTTCCCTTCTGTGGGTGGAACAGGGAAGCAAGGCATTCTCATGCTGTTCAAAGGCCCCAGACAGAAGCCTCACCTTTCCCTACAGGCAGTTTTAAGTACTGGAGAAGAATCACACTTGTTACAAAGGTTTAGAGGAAGAGGAGAAACATGGAAATCCATTCCTATACATTTTCAGTGCTGAAGACATTAACAACAGAGACATGGTAGATTAATGTGAGTAAAATGCACCAAGTAACACATGGAGAAGAAAGCATTTACTATTAGGTTTAAGTGCTTGCAGAATGTCTCTCTGTTGTTCTATTTACAAGGAGCACTTTGCATACAGAACATCAATCTCTCGCAGAGCCAGCACATTACTGTGATAGAAATAGTAAATTAGCAACAATACTGATCTGCTAGGGGGGCTGTCAGCACAGGGACTTTACCTTTATCACATAAAATGGAAGAGGAAAACCTGTTTCACACCATTATGTCTTTGTCAGCCCACATGACAAGGAGGCAGTTACCCCTGCAGCTCGATGCTTTTGGCAGCTCTGTATAAAGGCATGCAGAGCAGAGCCAGCTACCATGGGGATTTAATAGCCTGAATGCTTTATTTCAAAGGGGAGCTGCATTCATCTCCCCTGGCTGGCACTCCTAGCCCAAAACCTGAGCAAGAGGAAGGGCTGGGGGGCAGGAAATCTCCAGAGGTCACACTGACACTATTTTGGACCCAGGTAACAGCATCTCTTTGGAAACTTTTAAGCTGCTGGGGCATGCTGTACCTTGGGTGCTTCTGAAGGCAGGTGTTGGAGCAGTACAGGGAGAAAATAAAGAAAGGCCATAGATGATGGAATCACAGAATTGGGTTGGAAAGCTCATCCAGTTCCAGCCCCCCTGCCATGAGCAGGGACATCTTCCACTAGACCAGGTTGCTCACAGCTCCATCCAGCCTGGCCTTGGTAGACAGGCAAGTCAGAAGTATTTTTCCACATTTCAAGGGACTAAAAAAGTGTTCCAGCTTTCACTAGAAATGTGGCAGGAGGTGAGGGCAGCAGGGCTGAAGCTCAGGCCAGAGAGGTCAGGACACACCTAGGATTGCCAGCCTGTGCCTTCAGTACATCTCCATGCTTGCACTGCCCTGAAATCTTGGCTCATCCCCAGGCTGCACACAAATATTGACATGTCAGCTTTGGGTGAGCTCCTGATCTGAGCTCACACTGCTGTCCCACAAGGGCTCATGACACATTGCTACCAGCCAGCCTGGATGCCAGTTTGGGTTATTTTTATATCACTTAGATTATACATGCAGGTATTTCTGGGGCAATGCTAGAAGAGCAAAGTGTGTGATCTAAATTAATCTCGTGTTTAGTCTTTCTGAAATTGCCTCTAAGACAAAATTTGGGCCAATAAGGAAGTTTTCCTCTTCGTGTGGTGCAGCCTTCTTGTTTCACATAGTACAGGGGCTTTTGCCTAATTATGTCTGAGTATTTTAGATATTTAACTAAGATGTGGGCAATCTTTTGCAGTTTCAATGCACTTCTGAAAGGAGAAATTGTTACATAGCCTGTTAAATTCAATAGATTGCTAAAGTTTGCAGAAAACTGCAGACAGTACATTGTTTTCAAGTTATCCAGATGTTATTAATTTTCCCATTTCTAAAGGGTTGTATTACTCCAGTTTATTTCACCAGACACTTGACAGTTAAAACAAAATATCTCACACAAAGGTTTGAAATCCTATAACAATACAAGAACAGAACTATATTTCTACTATCTCACCAAGATTACAGTTCACAGGTCACAAAAGGTTGCTAAGGTAGCAGAGTTCAAGCTCTGTGAATAAGACAAAATGAGAATTTTCAGCTTTCACTCTTCAGTTGTCTTGCTTGCCTGAAAAGAATTGGAATTGCTATTGCAATGAGCCTTAAAAAATAATTAACTGTGCTCGGTTACTTTGAGTACAGAGACAGTAATTAACTGAGCTCGTCCTTGGTTACTTTGAGCACAAAGACAAAAAGCAGTGAGATGTGCTAATCCAGTGCCTGTGCTGAAGAACCAGGGCTGGGGTGAGTTCCATCTGTGACCATGGCCAGGACTCTGCTCCAGTGAGCAGTTCTGGAAGCCAGGCACTTACAGAGGGTGGGTGTCAGTGGTGCCCTTGTGCATTTGCTGATAGATGGTGGCAAATTCACCCCTCAGCACGGAGTCCTCAGGCCAGGAATATTCCCTGGGACAGTAGACGAACAGTTCCCTAAACTTGGGATAAAATAACCCAGAACTCTGGGGTGGAGATTATTCAGCCCAGTGATATAAAGTCCCTCCAGCTGAAACAAGCCCTAGAGCTGCTTTCCAAACCTCATTGGTACCATTAAATGGTAAGCAATAAACATATACTTTATCCACTTTGACTATTGGGATTGGGGCACTTTGGACATGGATTATTCTATATATGTATGATCTGTGTCCAAATCCAGGGCATACCATTAACACTGCCTAGAATGCACCCATGAAATTTGGGACTTTCTTGAAGAATGGTGTGAGGTTTGAAAATGAAATTTTCCTGCTACATCTTCAAGGATATTCTCATCCAGAAATTTAAACTGTGATGCTAAGGAATTCCCTGGTCCTTGCTAATCAGAAAGAGATTAGAATTAAAAACCTAACCTTTACAGTGAGAAAATGTGTGATTGGACACAGTTGTGTTTTTCAAAGCATTCAGAGGTTTTTTGTTTGTCACAGCATGAAACAAAAAATGTGAAGCTTAAAAGTAACTTCAAAATTTAACACTTCTCTTTAATATTCAGCTCTACACTGCCTTTTTTTTTAATTTCCATAGATACAAAAATCTTCATAACAGCAAAGATTATGATGGCAGCAACAAAAAAAATAGAATAAAATTTACTTTCTTTTTTTCTCTTTCTGTAAAAAATTGATTCATTTTGAGGTCAAGACCTCTCCACAATTGTGATAGGGGGAAAAAAACTATCAATAAGTATTAAGAAAACTGTCCTACTTGACAGCAATAAAGCTGTCTCACAGTTCACTTGGGAAAGCTTTAATCTGAAGATTTCTGACTCATTAACATGCAGATTATTGATATTACAGCCTTGTTATAGCTCGCTGCAGGAGAATATCTGCACCAGGATCCCTCACTTGGCTGCACATTAAGTTCTCCTCTGTTCTGTCCAGGTCCTTCCCACAGACCCTCCAGCACCTCATTATCAGCACATCCTACACCTGCACAGTTTGTTCTCTGTCTTCTCCCAGGGAGGACATGGGGCTGCAGTGAAGTGTTCTGTGGTGGGGGGACTTATTTGACATTTTTTAGAAAAGCTTTATGACCTTAGTTATGGGAGGGGGGAGAGGGAGGGCAGGAAGAGAGCTGAAATGTATAATATCATAATCCACCATAAAAACCCCATCCACGTTCAGCCCCAGATTCTTTTGGATTGTGTAGAAAATTTCCACAGCTGTTATCATACCTTTTTTTTTCCCCCTGATACTTAAAAGAAACAGTCCCAAAGTGTTTGGTCTTTTCTGTTTGGTTGGGGTTTTTTAATGCAGCCAAAACCTGTTGGGGAAGAGACCTGGACTTCTTATTTTCATTTGCTCACAGTGCTCAAAAGAAATATTTGCAAGATATATATTGCAGAAGAATATGGACCAATGTGAAAAGGAAAGCCATATAGCTGATTTTATATGAGGGATGGAAAATCATGGGCCTCTGTATATAAATGCCAACATTTCCTTAGGATTGTGATCTTTCCCTTATCCCTAGAACAAGGAAACCAAGAGGAGCCAGGGTGTAATCCTGCTCCATTCCCATCTTTCTGTGTCCTTCCTGGGAGAGCCTACAAGTGCTGGGGGCAGAATGAACCCAGGACCATGCAGCAAGCCAAGGAGCACCCTCTGAGGTCTGTTCATGCTTCCAGATTGTTCCACAATGAAAACTTTCCAATTTTCTTCACCTTTTATTTGGAGTCTACCTCCCAGCTATGCCCAAATGCTTACAAGGCATGCCTGAGCCTGCTGCTCTGCTGCAGTTTTTTTATTTAACTTTATCAATTGTTCTGGTCCTTTCCCAACTACCTTTTCTGGAGGCCTTATGTTGAATCTTAAGAGAAGATGTTTTATTATCTTCCACAAAATGCATACATAAAATCTGATAAAATTCCAGTTAAATACTTTCCTTCAACCCACTGGGGATAATATATTTTCAAAGAGTTGGAAATAACAACTATTTGAACAAGCTGCATTCATTTTTTCAGACTATCAGATACTGTTGAGATACAAATGCTCCCCTACATAAAGATATCATTCCCTCCTTAAATAAGAGTTGGGTGCCACAGAAATATGGTGTGTCATTAGCTCCCTCTATGTTCTCCTGCACTGGGAAGATGCTTGAAGTGGGAGCAAGAGTTTACTGAAAGAAGTAAGTGTATTTTAAATTCCCAGGATGTAAAATATTAAAGGGAAAGGAAACACAGTCAGTGAAAGCCAAAAGAGAAGATAAACAGGAGAAGATTAACTAAGAGGGAAAGTAGAAAGTCCTCAATCACATGGATTTGTTTTAGCACTCAGCACTAAATAGAAATACTGAAATCTTTATGAAATACCCTTTAAAGACATTGAAAAGGACTCATATCATCATTGAAACATGAAGCCAGATAAATTCCTTTGGCACTCTCAAGAAGATCCTTTCTTCCCTTTCTCTTCAGCTACTTCTCCTCCATGCTCTAGACAACACTGTATTTGAAAAGATCACTGTTACCTGCAGCTACTAAAAATGGGCCTGAACAGCTCCTACTCTTTCTCCACAGTAAAACTCCTTTGTTTACTTTCAAAGCAAAAGTGAATCAAACTTCGAAGGAATTAAATCCATCCTTACAAGTACAAGCATCCTCTGTAAGAAATTCACATCTCCTTCTTGGGTACGAGTGAAATGGATCCAAAAATGGAGCAAACTGGCTCAGGGGTGGCCACAGTCAGAGAAAACCAGGAGAAGTCCATGAAAGGCAGCCTGAGAGCTGAATGAAGGAATGAAGGGGCTGGCCCAGCACTGCCCCGGGGTGCTCCTGCTGGGGGGTTGCCATGGCCGTGTCTTGCGGCCTTCATCAGTTCTCTGCACTCATCTCCTTCCACTGCCTAATGGAATTAATTACACAGCCACAGAAAGCAGCCAGGCTGCCCCTACTCGAGGCTGTCAGCAATCCTGTGTCCCAGGCACAGCTACTCTACAGCAAGGAGCCTGGGGCATTTTTTGTTTGTTTTTAAGACCTAGGAGGAATCATTTGGTCAGAGGAAAGCATCACTAAGGCATGTGCTGAGGTTTCAACCACCCTTTCTAGTCTTTCTCTGTCTTCATCTCTCCCTCTTGATGGGGAGAAATGCTTGCTTCTCACAGGAGAATTGTCTCAGAGTAAATCAGATGTCTAAAACTGCTCTGAGGAACTGTTCCATATAAAAATGTCTGTTTCCCTTCCTGGCTTACCAAGGCAGTTCAGGGTGCCTGACTTCAGCAGACACCTACATTGCAAAGCCTGGAATTTAGTTTGCACCACCATAAGTCACCAAAACCATAAAAATCCCACAGAGGGACACAAAAGCTATGCAGGGGTTCAATAGAGCATTAGGAGCACAGTTATTATTTCAACCACACTTAAGTATTTGGATTCTGATTTAAAACCATGGGTTTCTGGTTCTTTATGAAACTTGGTGAGAAGCCCTCAGTGCTCACTGAGGGAGCTGGGCCAACCCATAATGAGTTGCTCCCCCTCCAAAAGTCAGCACTCATTCATCCACCAAAGGCAGGCTGGCTCAGCAAGAAATGATGGAGCACCACTTTAAAGCATATTTTGTCTCCAGTGAACAAACTTGATAGGATGATCTTTGTCCTTCCCCTCACATCACCATGACAGATACCCATTTTTGTGGGTACAATTAAAAATTGATTGAAAGCACTTCATCACATTCTTCTTTCTTTATAATAGACTAGAATTATTTACACAGACAGGTGTTTCTGTGATGGAGGTCATATCTCCAATCACTGGCTTTCTGTGGCACAAAAATAATTATCATTCATGACATGGTGTGTCACAAGGATTGTCTCCTGCAGATTTGAAGGGATAAAACAGTTTTGTAGCTTTACACTCTGATCATCTCTGTCACCCTAAGTTATTCTAACTATGGGTTGTAGTTTTACTGTTGGAAAGAAATGGCACCATGGGTTAATGGGTTATATGTTGTGATACTCATACATTAATTTTCCAGCTATTATCTTTCTCCTCCCCTCCACTTTAAAGGGTTAATAAATTTGTTGCAAACATTTTGCCACAATAAAATTTGTCATAAAACCTGTGGAGTGAAATATCTGGGTAAAAGAAATATGAAAACAAAGAAGTAGCTGGTTTGCGGACTGGTTTCCTCCCTTATTTGAATCAAACCCCAACTGTGAATTAAAAGATTAATGGTTTAATACTTTCTGAATAATTAATTTTTTCACCTGCTTAAGTAAATCTTAGGATGCAAAACAAAAGTACACCTCTGAATACATGAATGTTTAAGCTATAACTGATTTGTATGTATACATGAGTATACATACATACATATATATATATGCATATCAATATATAATTAGCATAGTCCATCAGGAACATAAAGCTTAAAATGATTAATCTGCAAAATATTAATTTCCCCAAAATTCATGCCAAACTGGCTATAAAGGTTACATTCACCTGTTCTTCCAGAGAGCTCCTGGAATCCAGAGGAGTCATTACCAAATTGCTGAATAATATTAAAGGCCAACTTCAGGCTCTCAGCACTCCAAATATTGCAGCCTTGTGTACACTGAGCAAACCCACATTTGCAGCAACTTTTTCTGTGGATCACTGGATTGGAGTAAAATATTTCACTGCTGCAAAGTTCATGCCCAGCTGCTATTTGCTGTATCCATTTTCACCCACTGAGAATATGGTTTTAGCTTTCCAGGCAGGCCAGCTTTTTTCTCATGATGAACAATATATATGAAAGTCTCTTATTGTTTCTCTATATTGGTTAAATTTGATGCTAAACTTTATCTCTAAAGAAATGAAAAAAAAAAAGAAAAATCACCAAGACGTAGGCTGAGAGACTTGAGGTTTTTCAAATCCTTGAAGTACTTCTTTTTCCCCAGTCTGTTTGCTTATTTAAATGAGGTTTGCATTAGCTGCAGATGAGAATAACCATTCAAGTCTGTAGTGTATCAGCTCTCTGATAGCACAGCTGGGTGGCAGTGACAATGTGATGGCTTCTTGGGTAACTTGGTTGTAGTTCACTTCGGGATTTCTGATTTTTCACAGAAACTGGTTTTGCAGAACAGGAGGAAGCATTAAAATTCAATTTTTCTGTCTCACACTGTCTCCTATCCAATGCACCTTCCTTTGTTGCACAGTGCACGAGGCAGTATCTACAAAAAGAAAGAAAAAGGGTGTCTGTCTCAAAGAACAAAATAGAGTGCTCTTCACACCAACAGCAGCAGAACACAGGTTCTGCTTCAGTTCCCTGTTGAGTGAGGGACAGAGAAAGTGGTGTAAAGTGGTGTGATCACGCTAGACCTTCAATTTTAAAGTTTTTTTGACTGCCTGTGGTTTTTCACTGTGACCCAGGATGCTCCAACAGTCTCAGGGCTTTGTCCTAAGCCCTCCTGATTTTTTTCAGAAAGAACAGACACAGTGACAGCTCCATGAGGTCCAAAATCTGATTGAGTCACCCTCTCTCCTTACAGCTCCAAGCCATGGGAAGGACATTTCTGAGGTGTTCCTGACTGCCCAGATGGGAGGCTTCACTCAGTTTCCATGAAATCAAAGATTTAAGGTAGGAAAGAATTAAGCACATCACTGACACAGAGTGAAATCCCATGATTTGGGTGGAGCACCAGACACCATGTTGTTAGCTATTCATTTTACTGAATGTAGAACTGATTTAAAGGCTGCTATGAAGAGCAACTGCTCATCCAGAAAGTTGAGGTAGTTATTAAATCTTTGGAAATTCAGCAGCAGGAGTGGAGCACATGGAGGTTTGTGGCCAGAGGCTGCTCTGAGACGTGCTGGTGCCCTGCCATTTATGTCAGTGCAGGAGCTGGGGAAGAACAGTAAGCAGAAGGTGAAGCCTGAAGACTTCTGGAGAACTGACTCTGCTCCTGAGATGAAGAGTTGCCTTATTTCTAATGTCAGCACTGTGTGGGGAAGGAAAGTGAGCAGGGAAGGAGAAGAAAGAGCATGAAGGAGTGAATGTCGAAGGAATGCAAATAGATAAAAATCCCAGACTCACAGAAGGAGGAGGTCAGCTCTCCTTACTTCTACCTCCTTTTCCACATCAAAGTACAAGGTGTTAAAAGAACAACTGTGTGGACTGAGGGAAAACTCGGGAGCTCACTGAAACAGAGAATGTGTTTCTGAGGCTGAACACAGAGCAAAGGTGGGGAGTCTTATTGTGCAGGTCAGGCTGTAACTTGCAGTCAGTGAGTGGAGCAGTCAGTTTCTGCTCTTCTGCTTTTTGTTGTGTTTTGGAGAACAGCAGTGACAACTGCATATTAAAAGTCCTGCACTGCACCTCTCTCTTGAGCAAGTTTTGATGGATTTTCCCAGCAAGGAGCTAATATCTCCTCTGGAGGACAGCTCCCACCAGCATCTTCCTAACTCCATGCTGAAATATTACATTAGTCCAAATTTGGGGGTGGGGGGTAGAATCATGTTCACTGTTGAACCCACACTGCCGCTCCCTGAATTATTCTGAAATCTCCAAAGAGGTTTCAGAGCCAAATATAAACTGGGCTCAGTTCAGCTTAGGCAGTAAATCCAGCGAGGTCAAAGCCTGGGGAAGGGTGGCAGCTGCTCCATGCTGAGCCACACGTGCTGCTTGTCTGGGGATGAATTACTGAGCATCTGCTGTGGTGTGACATCCGCAGGGCGAGGCACGCACGGCTTTCGCCGCGGTTTGACACTGGCCCAGCAGCAGGCACCGAGAGCCCTCGCTCAGCCTGCCCTGCCTCAGCTGGGCAGAGGAGGGAAAGGGAAAATAAAAATTAACAGATGTTTCATGATAAGGACCAGGAGAAAACACTTCAAGGGCAAAGCAGGCTCAGCTTAAGTTGCAAAGTGAATTTATTACTGACACAATCAGAGGAGGACAATGAGAAGTAAAACAAGCCCTTAGAGCACCATTTTACCCCCAGCCCCTCCCTCCTTCCCACCGACAGTGCAGGCAGACAGGGCAGGGGGGTTTGTTCAGTCCATCACTGCTCAGGGAGAGGAGTCCATCCCCTGTGAGGCCGTGGGGTCCCTCTCACAGGAGACACTTCTGTGGGAACTTCTCCAGTTGGGGCCACGCTCAGGAGCTGCAGCCAAACCGCACCTGCAGCTCTGTGAGCTCCCCCAGGGGCAGAGAGCCCTCCCAAAACTGCTGAAATGTNGGCTGCAGGGGCACAGCTGCCTCACCATGGTCTCACCACGGCCTGCAGAGGAATCTCAGCTCAGGCTCCTGGAGCACCTCTTGCCCCTCCTTCTCCACTGCCCTTGGTGTCTCCATGTTGTTTCCCTCACATGTTCTCACCTCCTCCTCTTCCCTGACCAGGAGCAAACCCCTGTGACTTTGTTTTGATTTCCTTCTCAAATCTGCCATCACAGAGGCATTTCCAACCTCTCTCACTGGCCCAGTCCTGGCCAGCAGCGTGTCCATCTCCATGTCCATCTCCATGTCCATCTCCAGAGCCATCAGCCACTGGCTCTGCTGGACATGGTGGAAGCTTCCAGCAGCTTCCCACAGGAGCCATCTCTTTGGTCCCCCTGCTACCAGAAACCAGGCTGTGCCGAACCAACACAGGGTGCTGCTGCATGAGGACCATGCTCCCCTCGTGCCTCCAGGCTCCTCCAAGTCCTGAGGAGGGGCTCTTGCCTGCAAACCAAGCAGCAGGCCCCATGTTGATTACAAATGAGGCTTTTAATTGACGTTCTCTTGAAGTTCTCAGCAGCAAGAACAGAGATGGAGGTTTTGCAGTGATCCCTGTTTGGAGGGATCCTCCTGATTGGAGGAGCTGATGGAGGATGCCAGATGAATGCCCTGGATTGCTCCTACTCAACAACTTGAGGGCCTCCATAATAACTCACTGGGCTCAAGCTCTGATTCTTTTCTGGAGATGTGGGAGCAGAAAAGCCTCAGTGGTTCCTCTGCTTGTTTGACAGGCAGCAACTGTAACTTCTAGGGAGCTTCCCACACCTTTCAACTTCAGGATGAATTTTGTGATGCTTTTGTCAGTGTTTTCAAGGTGGAAAGAAAGGTTTCAGCTATTGCATTTAAAATTCAGATATGCATGTTCATGTAGCCTCAGGCCAGAGACTGCAAAGAATCTGTAAAGTGGTGAATAGGAGATGGAATCTGTGCTTTCTGGTAAAACAGCTCTGTTTTCTTCTTTCACTCTTTGTTTTTTATTTAACAAGGCATGAACATTGCCTCGAAGTGCAACTGCACACTAGAGAGCAAGGCTGCAGAGCTTTGAAGAGTAAATGCCTTTTCTTTCTTCCCTACCTGGAGTTCTCTCATTGCTATTTATTTTCATTAGCAGAAATGAAAACAAATTACAGCATGCAACACTCAACAGAGTAGGACTGCAGCAAGCACAATTGATGGCACCTGGAGCATTTGTAACTCCAGTGGTGTCCCCACGTTTGAACAAAGCCCAGCTGACTCAGGAATGTCAGAGGCTGGAAATCCTTTTTTTCTCTGGTTATATCCTTGCACAGAGTTCTTGATCTCACAGCTCAGTTCCTGTTTTACCCCCAAAGCCAAGTCCCTTCCCAGCCCTCCCCAGAGGTATCTTGGCTTAATGGTCAGGGTTCAGCTTCTCAGCTGGTTCTGCTGGTTTGCTCCATTTGCTTTAATACCTTTGGGTTTGGTTACACTCATTACCAATACACCCAGCTCTATTTGAATAGCAATTTATATCATGAATTATGACAAGCACTTTGTTTCCCTCCTTTGTGTAACCTTCAAACTTACTGGTGCAACAATGTGCACATTCCTTAGTCCTGTTTTCCTACCGAGTTCAATTATTCTTCCTTGCCAACTCAGTTCCATTTTTCACTTATTTAAGAGGTTCTGCAAACACAGAACATACTTTCTTTGGTTACACAAAAGGCCCCAACTTTTCCACATGTCAGCCCAACTTTTACTGCTGTTTTCTCCCATTTTCACTAGGATATGTTGCTTCTATTTTTGTGAGTCTTCCTACTTGCCTGGAGAAGAAACTTAAAGCCCAGCAACACAAAGCCACATGTTCTGGATCTGCACTGATGGCATGGCATGAAGGGTATTGCTCCTGAACCATGTTGGTCACAGAAAATATTAGCACCTGATTAGGGAAAACAAAAATTTCACAAAATTTCATTTCACAAAGTGAAAGTAAGCATTCAAATATGGGCTTACAAAAATACTGAGATTCTTGGTAAATCATCTTTCTTATTCTTCCTGTCTAATAAGATGGGAAAATGTGTAGGTGAGTAACTGAGAAAAGGGAATAGAATGCAGGATGTCAGGAAGGTCAGGGCAAAAAGGTTGGATGTTTTTTCTTTCAAATAATTTTTCTTCCCCTGAAAAACATCATCTCTTCTCAAAATTAAAACAAAAAATATCTTGAAAATTCCCAGCAATCTAGAAAGAAAACTTGGTTTTACTACTGAGACTATAAATATCATTTATATCATATAGTAACATTTCATAGAGTGAAAATAAAAAAAACTATCCTTTGCAAATACCACTTAAAATATTGTTCAAAATAATGCTTAAACTATTGTTCACTTTGAAAACAAAACAAAAAAAATTACTGAAGCAACTAATTTTTTTTTTAATTATAATAAAATACTTATCAGCCAAGACTTTCAGCTGGTGTAACCTACAGCTTCTCTCAGCTGAAGTGTATTTTCTAGCAAGAAACTCAACCCCACTGTAAAACACTTAACACAGCAATTTTTCTGGGGTAAAACAGCTGTGGCTTTTCTGCAGTGTTGCAGGACACAGAAGCAGGGGAGACCTCAATCCCACCATTCTCCAGTGTTGGTGATGCTGAATATCTTGTTGGGTGATAGGTCCCAGCCCCTTGGTAACTCTGGCTGTGGCTGCCAGATTGCTTAGGGAATTGGAGGAGTTTGTTTCCCTCTGCAGAGGGGTCCCTTGGCACAGAGCAGGAAATTTGCCTAAATTTTTGCATCCTGCTAGCACAGGGCCAAGCCCAGCAGCACAGCAAATGCTGTCCTAAGTGCCTGCACTCACTGTGTAACTTCCACCTGCCAGCATTTCCTAAAGTACCAGGCTCAGGCACAGATGGATTTTTGGAAGTAGAGGGAATTCCAAGGCATTGTGTGCAGTTCTGCATCTTCCCCTTTGCCATGCTGCCAGTTTTCATCCCCAGTTTTGTTTTCTGCAGAACTTCTTCCCGCTGCCTTTTCTTGTTAATTAGGGTGGCATCATGCCAAGTAAAAGGGTTTGGCTATTGCTAGAGCTCCTGAGACAGCTTTTGTAGAAGTTAATACAATTTCCTGCACCCCCTGGGAATGCACAACCCTCAAATTGGATTGACTCTTCATACTCCTCAATTGATGAGGTCAGCATATTCTTCAAATCGTTTCCCTGCTTGTAAAACACACATGGGGTTCCAGAGAGATTTCAATTCAGTGAAGACATGATTATGTGCTGATCTGACTCCTTCTGCTCCCAGAGGGAAAGAAATCCCCACTCCTTGACCCATCACTGCAAAGCAGAGAGCAGTTTTGGTGGTCTAACTTCAACAGCTCCTCCTTTACACTCCACCTCAAATTTTATTATTTTACTTTCTTCTGGATTTAAAGACTGTGGCTCTGACAGGGCATTGTAGCTGTCTCCTGGTTAGCAAGGGAACATCCAAATGAACATTCATTGATTCTGCAGCAAACTTTGTAATAACAACGTGGGATTTAGACACCAAACTATTCCTGTTTCAGACTGGAACATTTACTGACAGAAATGAGCATGCAATATTGCCAAGTCTGCTTGCATCTTCTCAGCTGTCTATAAGGTGTATATTTTGGTGGAAATGATTGCAGGTGAAGAGCCATTTGCCAAGTCTGTGACAAATATGTAATCTGGAGCAAAAGGAGAGACAGAATTTATTAGTTGGGCTCCCATCTCCTCACACAGAATTTTACCATTTCTTCTATTTTGGAGTACAATTATGTAGAAAGGAAGAGGAAAAAAGGCTACCACCTCAAGCAAAAAGCTTGAATTAATCATTCAGAGCTATTTTGTTATTTTAAAACTTTTCAGTCTAACTAGCAGACATTTTATAGACTACTAAAAAACTTTTAAAAAAAGAGAAGCAAACTTATTTTCAAACAGAAAAGTTGAAACATTCCATATTGAAGAATTGAATCAAATTGTCTGATTTCTTCAAAGTTTTCTCATTACCCTTCCAAACAACTTTCTCTGAACTGACAAATCTCCACCAAGTGTGCTCGTTTTGACAAACCAGTAATTTTTGACAGAACCATTCAGCTGTGACATTTGTAGCCCTGTGAGTGCAATCTTGCCCTGAAATGCTTCTTCTGACAAGAACAGACAATACTGTGGCTGGGCTCTCAGATTGTGGATAACCAGTTTCCAGCACCCTGGCAGCAGCAGCACTGCTGCAGCTCCTCCCTTCCACACGATGCTGGGAGGCTCCACTTCCCCCTCTGCCTTTGGCTGTTTGAGGCTGCTCCTAACAAAGGGGCACACACCACGTGGATTCCTTTGGTCTAACTCAACTCTGCTATTTTTATCAGGTCCTGTCTTTTCTAGGTTAGCTCTTCTCCCTCTCCCTGTGATCCCTGGACAATTGAGAATGGATTGTAACTGGTTTATGCATTCATTGCACAACTCCTACGTTGGTTTTTTTTTTCTTGGCCAGTGCACACACATTGCCCAGCTTCAGAGCCCACCTTCCAACCTCTCAACCTCCCAAAGATGTCCTAGGGATTCCTCAGATCCCACATTTGATAAAACATTAGTACTTCAGAAAGTCTTCCCAAAACTGGTGTCCACTTTGAAGAGGAGATCATTGTAGCTGTGTATAGGCTCAGACCCACCCAGAGGTAAAAAAGGCTTTTTAGAGAAGGATATTTTCCAAGTGTTACAAATCTGTCTTCATCTTGGAAATGAATGGATGGGAAAAAAACCTTATGACATCAATCACAAAATGGACTTTTCTATGACCACCCCCAAATTCACACTTTGTTTTAAAAGGGAATTTCATTCATGTTACTCCATGACAGTTGGATGAAGTCCCACTTACTAACACCTCACAGCAGCATTTTTCAAACTGTTCTATGTAAGTGCCTGGGGCAGATGCATGATCCCATCAAGGGATACAAAAGAAAATCCTAAAGTGATGGCTACCACATTTTTTACCATGTCAGTGTTTTGCATCTTAACAATGAAGGCAGTAGTGTAGAATCTCCTTTCAAATTCCGTGAGTAAATTGCTTTCTGGTAATAACTAGATTTTCCACTGACAGATGGCAGCTACAAGCTGTCAATCACTTTAAAATCAAAGGGTGCATGAAGCAGAGCAAATGTATTGTTATTGCCTGCTAGGCTGGAAGTGTGTCCAGGCTGGTGTGTGGCTCCTTTGTCTCGTGCCAAGTCCATAGATTTCACAAGTACAAAACCTCTGCCAGCACCCACTGGAAGAAAGAAAAGGTCACATCCAATTTCTTATGGATTTCATCAGAAACACAAACAGCATCAGACCCAGATCCATCCAGAGGAAGAAAGAGTCTGGGCCCACAACAAAAACAATGTTCCCTCCTGTGCAAACAGTCGTTTAAGCAGAAGGGCTTTCAAGCAGAACTTTTGTAGAGGGACAAAAACAAAACAAAAATTATTGTTGCTTTGGAAAACTTGTGTCCAGAACCAGAGGACACAATCAATCAGCCCTGGCCACCTCCCTCTTCCCAAGGTCACAAGTGCTGGCTGTTGCCACTTGCCAGGACACATCACAGCAGCCCCCAAGGTACTTCAGCTGTTCAGAGAAGCTGAACACAGAACCATGAGGGCTCAGCCCCAGAAAAAAATGTTCCTTCATGCCCAGATACCTTGGGGTTTTATTGACTCATTTGTGTGTCCTGTGGCAGAGTTATAAATGCCTGTTTTTCCAACCTGTATAACATGATATCTGGCTTAGCATAGATGATTCTGTTTCAGAATGTAGATGCAAATAAATATCTATTTGGACCTAATAATTTATCACTTCTAATCAACTCTAAATGAGGGACTAGGCCCTCATTTTTGTCCTTTCTGGAGCCTCCTAGAAAGTGTTGGTTTTTTCCCTGAAGCATTTGGGAGCCTTAATTTTTGTAATTAAGTGAGAAAAACAGGAATAGTCATCCTGAGAGCAGTGTATCTGTAAGAGTGGAGCAGGCAGGAGTTAGAAGCTGTGTAATTTAGGCTGAACTGACTCCACTTCACAACAGCAGACCATGCATGCTGCTCCTAGTCTGGAAGCATGTGGCAGAGGACAGTGGGAGACCATTTAAAAAGGACATGAAAACTGCATTGCATTTGGATTTTTATGGAGGTGTTGACTAGTCCCAGCCAGTAGTAGTCCTGCTTTGGTAAATTTTTTGAGCAATTCTTAATAGCTCTTTCTCCCTCTTGTCTTTTCAGACACACCCTGGTTAGCTTAAAAGAAAAAGATGAGTTCTGTTTTTTCAAGTAAAGCTGAAAGCACTAAAAGATAGTTCAAAATCACAGGATTGTAGTCAATATCATGAAGAAAAAGAATTAAACTAAACTAAAATGTATTGATGTTTTGAATTATAGACCTAGCAAAGCAAGGAAAGCAGTCCTTATGGCAGACAGAGTTACTACTGCTAAAGAATGACAGAAAAGCAAAATTAATAAAAATAGAGGGAACTGATACAACACTCCTCTCTGAGCACATCCTTCACAACAGCAGAAATGTGGCAGAAAAATTCTCTTAATTGTGCATTGCTTTAGAAAAGATGATTATTGTTCTCTACAATTCCAGTGATGGGTGAAGTTGTTTAAGGAATTCTTTGTTGGGTACTTTTTGTTAAAAATACTTTGGGTTTGGCAACAGGGAGCAAAAATTCCTGATTCAGGGAGCAAAAATTCCTAATTCTGGTGACTTCCACGGACTGGGAAGCAACAGGACAGAGTTTCAATGGCCCCCAGAGGGCAAAGCCCAGCACAGATCTTCAAGGTACATCAGGAACTTCCCTTTTCTTCTCAAATGACACATCTGTGCCATCTTCTTGGCTGGAGGCACATGTCCTGGCTTCAGCAGATAGCCTTCCTTACATATTTTTTCTTTCCTAGAAGATCTCAGATGAGGATTTCAGGGCTTACATGACAGTTCTTAATTCACAACATTTCTGTATCAGTGGTTAAAGTCCAGAACCAGGCCAAATGCTTGGAGACAAATGTGCCTGACTACTCTGAATGTCACAAAAGCTTCTTGCAATAAATGACATGTGGGTAGCTGAGAGCATCAAAATGGAAATCGTGCTATACAGGGAAGAAGTGAGGCACCTGCTTCGAGAATATTTCCTGTGAAACATTTTATTTCTTCCCAGTTTCCTTAACTACCAGGTCCCTGAGTCTGTCAAGAGTTTGACAGTGGCTTTGAACTACCTATATTTTTTTATTATTCCTTTCTCTACAGCTTGTCTTTGTGAGCCCAAATTCTCTGCTCTCTGGCAATCCAGACCAAGAGCCATCAGCCACTGAAAACAGCTTGCAGCTGAAGGTTTTCCTCCCCCTTACTGAGACATGAGATGAAACAACAGGTACATCCATCACACTGATAAAGATTTCTCTTATCACTATTTTCACTAAACACCAATGGAAATTCAAGCTTAGTAATTAGAGCAGACCAACACATCACTGCTGGAGCCATTTTCAGTGCCAGTGATGATACTTTAAAGATATTTCTGGTTTTGGCCAACCTAGTCCTTTGGCTACTAAAGTGACCCAAAAGGGTCACTTTCAGGCTTTGATAGCAAGAGATCCATGCAGCACTCACCACTAATAAGGACACTAATAGAAGATGACAAAAAGTAAATGGGTCCAAGTTTTTGCTTGATTGCTCCATTTCATTATAATTCTCACAGTTTCATGCTGCTCAATGCCTTTCAGAATTAAATAACTGACCTACACAGAGGAGCAGGCAGTGCCCTTCCTGCATGACCCATTTTTGGAAGGGTTCTCTAAGCACATTGCAGTTCATGGGAAGGAAATAATGAGCAACAATGCAGACAAGGCACTGAACTTCAAAGCAGGCCATGGAAGTGCCTCTCCACTATTACAGCTCTGTTTCCTCACTTGCTGGACCAGATCATCTGCAGTTACCTGTCACCCTCACCCTCAAAGTTCAGGTGCAGAACTACAAGCAGGGCAAATGTGCTCACTGCCCTGTTGGGCAATAGCCTGACCACTCAGAGACAAACACACAAAAAAGGATTTGTTCCATCACAGGAAAATTATCTCAGGGCACGGCATTCTACCACATATCAGGGTTTATTGAAATTCAGATAAGGCAAAATCTTCCCTTTTTGTATTTGCTGCTCTATGTGGAGAATGAAATTATTCTCTCCAGTGTTACAGATTTTTTCCAGCCTCACTTGATCCTTATAAACCAGATGACCTTCCTGCAAGCACCAGCCAACCCCATGCATTTGCCTAGATTTCATTCTTATTGCACTCTTATGCAGGCATCTGTTCTATCACTTCTTTGTATTCTAGTCTCCAAGAAACTGCTTTTTTTTTTCCTTAGTGGGATTTCTTCTTTTTTCAAATTACTGCATGCTTTTAGGTAGTTTCCTAGTCAAAAGATTCTCTGTATCATGAGGACATTAGGTATAATTCTGACTGCAGTGAAAAGGATGTAATTCAGGAATAAATGAATACATAAAGTCATACAAAAGAATTACCTGTATGAGATCAGAAACAGACCCATAGCTGCTGCTAATTAAAGTGGCTTTTCATCACATTGTCTTCTCTTATAAGGGATGTAGTAGGCAAAGTGCCCTCTTATGCCTTTATTTTCCACAATAAAGGGTTTCTTTCTAGGGTTTCCACCAGTTCCTGTGGAAAGCATTAATTAAACACAAGGAAGGCAGAGACTGCAAACAAAGGTTGGTCGGGTTGATGAAGTTTTGCCACTTACATTTGAATTCAAGAATCTTTCCCATCAGTAATTCATATTATAAATCAATTTGGCAAGCTATCAGGCTTTAAAATCAATTACACTGGATCAAAGGCCGTGTTTGCAGCTAATGTGTGAGGGGACACTCTTATACAGCAATGACCTTTTAAGCTGGCACAAGCCAGTTCCCACTTCTTGGCAAAGTATCCTCCCACAATGCTAAGTCAATTATATTAAACCTATTTCAGCCTGTTATTGAGCATATAATGGGAGAGGACTGCTGAGTGCAAATCCACCCTCAGAGAGGAAAACCACAATCGGCCTGGCAAAGCTCTCATTCATCCCAAATTCATTCTGAACGTTTCCTCTTGAAGGAAGAGGAGCAGCAGAGAATCTGGAAATGGTATTCCACTTTATATATCACCGAGCTTTCCTTAGAGCTCTAATGTGTCATTAAATTCCAGCTCTGCAGGTGAAAACAATGGCCCACTTTGTGATCACCAGCGTGAGGACCATTAGCAGGGGATACTTAGGACAGCAAAAACCCAGCACTGCTAAGAACTGTAATCTGTACAGCTGTTTGAAGCACCATTAGCTCCATGAGGGATTATCTGATGATTCCTTGTTGTTTGCATGGCACACAGGGATTTATAGCCCAGAGATTGAGCAGCACCCCTAAGGAGCAGGATCTTCATGCTGATGTGTGCAGCACAGCAAGCACCAAGGGGAGAGAGGCAACCAGGATATCAAAAAACCCCACAAAATACACAAAATACAGCAAAATTTCGAGTCGTGGGCTTTGCTCTGCTACATGCAGACAGCTTAGCAATTTTACAGGGAGATTTTTCTGCTGCTCTTAAGAATTTGAAGTTCCCAGTGCTTGGGGAAAATGTGAGTGGAGGTCAATGTTTTGTCATCACATCTGCAAGTGACAGCCCTCCCAGCTGGCTGTGAGCACAGGAGGAGATGCCAGTTCAGCCCCTTGGCAAGCACACACCTCTGAGTGCCCTGCACACATCACTCCTGCTCAGCTCACTGTAGCCTGTTGCACCAAGCACACAGAGAAAAACCAAGATTTCATGGGTCAGAGATGGAGCAATAGGACAGTAAAGAAAACTGATACAGAGAGCAGGAGAGACTTACTGAAGACACACATGATCAATAAAGGGAATAAGAAAAGAAGGCAGACTTATCAGCCCAGCCACTAAACCCTGTAGCTCCTCCTCCTGGCATTTTTCATTTACTTCTCAGGTTTTAGACAGAAAATCATGTTTATGTGTGTGGCTGGGATACTCTGAGCAAGAAATATGGCTTTCTGGTTACAGATTCATTGTGCACCCTGAAGACAAGGCAGGTGAATGAATTACTCCACCTTTGTCTCAGGCCATACATTCAGAGCAACTTTTCTGTGTGTTTCCACAGAGGGAGGTTAAGGAAATATTTTTTGCTTGATATCAAACACCATTTCTTTTTAAACTGCAGGATAAAACCATCACAGTGCTGCTAATGCTCACAGTGTTTTGGCTGTGAGAATTACTCTGTTTGGGAGGCACTTGAAAAGGGAAAAACTGAGACAAGAGACAACGTTTGGTAGTGTAGCAGGAAGCCTACATTAAAAAAAAAACAAAACAAACAAACAAAACCTCACCAAAAAAAAAACCAAACCCCAAGGGAAAACAAAAAAAAAACCCAAACAAACAACTCCTCCCCAGAAAAAAACACCAAAAACCCCACAAAACACATCCCCATCAAAACCCCTGCATGCAGTAGTGCAAGCAGTAAAACAGATATAGTGCTCTGGTGCCTCAGAAGTCACCTTGATGGTGATGCCATCCTCAGACTCAGTCTTTTGGTCCCCCTGGATGTCAGGAGCTCTGTAAAGGTGAATTACTCAGCTGTTGCCTGGTTCATGAGTAAGCAGTAATGAACTTGAAGCATGAAATCTCATAGCAGGGCTTTAAATCCATGCAGAACACAGCGTGCTCTAGGAGGAGTGGGAGAAGAAAATAGGCAAGAGGGGACAGGAAGAAAAGAAGGGGGAAGGAGGAATTTTTGAGGTTTTGTAGACAAGGTGGGTGGAAATCAACCAAAGGGCTCCTAGGAAAACCTGGGAAATGGCAAAGAAAAACAGCAAAAACGTTTTGATCAGTGGCTCAGACAACCAAGAGGTGAGTGTGTGTGAGATATCCAAAGCTACATTCAACAATGAAC
This sequence comes from Notiomystis cincta, assembly GCA_013398075.1. Taxonomy (NCBI): domain Eukaryota; kingdom Metazoa; phylum Chordata; class Aves; order Passeriformes; family Notiomystidae; genus Notiomystis; species Notiomystis cincta. The sequence goes on from VZRX01021664.1 coordinate 57,279, forward strand.
ATAAAGCTGGAGATGTTGCTAAAAGATGGAGGGAACTGTCATCTCCTCACCACAGCCAAGGCCTTTCCAGCATTAGGATGGATCTGGGTCACCTCGGGGCGGGGACTGTTGCAGTTGTTTAGTCATCCAAGGCTTCCTTTGTGTGTTCCCGGAGCAGAGCTGAGGCATCACTGCAGCCCCCACACCTATCTCCCAGCCCTAAGTGGAGGAGACATTGTCAGAGGAAAGCAGACATGACAGGGCATCCCTAGGACCAATTACTCTGAGCTTCTGACAACCTGAATTAGCACAGTTTAAGTGAGAATGTGACCAGTCTGGATTTGTAGAGTAGCTCAAGCGGCAATTGTCCTGTGTAGTCAAAGTCAATGGAAGTGACAGATTAATAATTATTGCTCTATTCCGTGCTTCAGCCATAAAGCAACCCACTAAATCTTGCTAAATTATCTGATTATACAGAATATTGTGTCACAGTTCACCATATGCTTTCTTTTGTGTTTTAATGGTGGCAGTGTGCCTAGCAGTATTCCCAGGTCCACTGACTTTGCCCTTTCCCCTTATTGAAATCTCATTGTTCCCATTCCCACTGTTTGATGCTTCCTTCCTTTTTTATTGTCTCAAGGAAAACACTTAAGGCTCCTGACTGAATAGCCCACTGCACAGCTCCATTAGGAGTAGCACCTGACAGAAGAACTAAATATAGCACATTGCTTCACATGCTGGAGCCACTTAACTAAAAACTGAGCAGGTCAGAAATTTCCTGTAAGAGAAAAGCCATTTCATCCAAACACACATGTTTTGTGAACTGACAAACTATGACAAACATTGTGTTTGGAAAGTAAGCAACCAGCTTTCTTAAGTCTTCCAGTCTAAAATGAATTTTGACTTTTAAAAAGGGGAGGAAGTTAAAAGAAAATTATTTTTGTGCAAGTGACAGGGCTTTGACAAGCTTAACTACTCATTACTTGGGTTTGGGGGGTTTTCTTGGAGTGTTTGGGGTTTTTTGTTTGATTTTTGTTGTTATTGTTGTTTGCTTGGTTGGTTTTGTTTTGGGGAGGTGGTTTGGGTGGGAAAGACTGGAAAGAAACAGAGTATCTACTCAGCTCTTCTCAAAGTGGCTTAGTGGTTCTGTTGGAGCGGTGTGTCATCTCCAGTTTGGGACACTTCTCCCTTGGATAAACACTGCAGAAAACCCTGACATTCTTGGGTCTTGTTCTGGCTTTGTATTAATACAACTGCAGAGCTTTGACCTTTCTGTTTTAACATCTTAACACACAGGTGACAAAGAAAACCACACATGATCAGTGACTTCAAGGCTAAAGAAAACACAAATGCATTCTTGAGGATTATGTTGCCCTCAGTGTGCAATTCCAGGAGGATTCAGCAATATGAAGTTACATTATTTTACCCTTCTAACAGCAAAAGGCCACCTGTAGCTACTTAATGTTAGGTTCACACACTCTGAAGCATCCCATGGCTGGTTCCTGTGGAAACCCTTGCTGGGCTGCATTAATCAGATCAAAGCTGCTGTTAGGATGCTAAATTACTCCAGCAACACCACACCAGGCACTGGAGAGGATCACTCTGTGCAGCTGCTAAGGTGACAGGGAGCCACCCCCTGGCACCTCCCGTGCACAGGACTGCCCTGCCAGCCCCCACCTGACCTTGGAGGTGACCATTTGGGTCACACACAGCCTGCATTTTCCTGGCACAAACCATGTCTGGCTCCTTGCCTTCCCAGTGTAGCTTTCTCCACAGACTCAGGAAATACTTTGAACAACACTTGGAGGTAGAGGAGAGGACAGGTGAGGCAGCCTCTTCACCATGGAATGAATGAAGTGCCACCACTCCTAATCAGGCTTGATCCAAATGCTCTTTACACCTCGAAAAATTCAGCAGGCAAATTTACCACCAGAACCCCTGGCAGCAGATCAGTCTGGAGTTACATCAGCAGCAGAGAAAATTAAGTGTGTCTTCATTTTCGGCAAGATAAAAGCATCCATCTGTTTCTGTTCTTTATTAATTTTGCCTGCAAGTAGAATACAGAACTATACATTAATTAAATGCATATGACTGGCTAATAAATTTGTTATAAATGCTCTCATGATGCCTGTCTCTTCATTAAGCAGAGATTGAAAATGTCTAAAAGGAGGACTTTTTACAATAGATCATATACTGATGACAACTAAGCCACCTAGAGTTTCCCATAGCACTGCAGAAAATGCCAGGTGCATGAGAAATTCCATCAGCATTTAAATTTTCTTTTATTTTTGCTATTGGTACCCATGAGGTCCCACAGGAGGACAAATTCTCCCCTCCCCTTATTCTGCACACATAACCAGTAGCATTTTTCTCCTGCTTGTCCCCAGTATGGGGAGATAATGCCAGTCAGGTTTGCTGCTGATATAATCCTGTGAATCCTTGAGCTAAGAAGAGCTTGGATGATGGAATTGCCAGCACTTTCCCAGGCCCTTGGGTCTGCACACCTCGCCTGTGGCCACGCACCGCTGAGCCAGGACACGAGAGCAGGGGAGGGAAGAGCAGGGAACAAGAGAGCAGGGATTTCCTGGGTCAGCCAAGCCAGCACAAGAGAGCAGGGATTTCCTGGGTCAGCCAAGCCAGCACAAGAGAGCAGGGATTTCCTGGGTCAGCCAAGCCAGCACAGCCCCTCCTGGAGCTCAACACACCAGGATGGGGCACTCCTGGGGCTTGTAACTTGTGCCACTGCTCAGCTGCAGCCGAGGTGGAAATAACCCCAGGAAGGTCAGCAGAGACTTGATAAAGGAAAAAAAAACCCACACTCCTACATTACAGGAGAATCTATTATTTTATAGAATCTGAATAAGATACAGTGCTTGCAATAATTTCATAAGAACCTTCCTAACCAGGTTAGGGGGGAAAGTGTCTTTTATGAGCACTTCTTCAAGCCATTATTACCTGTCAGTACCCAGTGTTAAATAAATTGGAAGAAGCTTCTGCTGGCATTGCAGACTGCAATGATAGCTTTGCTTTACTAATATAATTATTACAATAGTAACAATAATGAACTACCACAGACTACTCCAAGTGACAGTGTCTAAGCACATACCACCTCACTGCAGACAGACAAAAGCCAAGGCTAGTGCAGAGGGGAAGAAAACCATATTTTACAGAATATTTGGGAATGGAAAACACAAGGTAACACATTGTAATTGATAACATTTACATCTCTAATGGAACTGCTTTAGAAACTACAGGGGTTTCCCAGAGAGGAAGTCTGATGCTCATCTAGAAGTGGAATTGGCCAAGGATGCCAAGTACAAGAAGCAAGGGATCTTCAGATCCATGGGCAGCAAGTGGAAGCACAGGGAAGACACAGGCTCATTGCTAATGGGGCAGGGAACATCATAATGCTGGCAAGGCAGGAGTTCAATGCATTTGTTGCCTTTGTCTTTACTAGAGTTGGGTGTTTTCTTTCTGGAGAAGTCTCAGGGGAACCCCATCCCAGTGTTTCATTATTTGTAGGGCAGCTACAAGCAGCATGAAGCTCCCTCTTCAGAGGGAGCCATGTGGAAAAGACAAGGGGCAACAGCTACAAGCTGCAAGACAAGAGATTTCAGATCAACATAAAAATGAGATTTTTTCAGCATTAGAAATCCAGTCATTCACTGGAACAACCTCCCCAGAGATATGGGCAGGATGTTAAATAATCTCATCTAGGCTCCCATTCCCATGGAAGGTTGGACCAGATGATCTTTCAAAATTCCTTCTTACCTGAGCTGTTCTATGGTTCCATTAGTCCAAAGTATGGGGAAAATGAAGTTATGCTGAATTTTAATCAGAGCTACCAACACCAGCAACAATCTGCATTTAACCAGCTTGAAAAAAGCCAAATATTCTCACCATCACAGCAAAACACCCAATATCCCCCCCAACCCTTCTGAATAATATTCAGAATATAATATTCACCCTGCCCTTTTCTGAACCTCCTGAGAAACAAAAGCCATTGATATTTTGGAGGGTTATCCTTTAAGAAAAAGATATTGACCATTTTCTCCACAGTCAGTAAGCACTCACAAGATGAAGCCACCTACTTCTTTCTCAGGAAGTTCTTCTCAGGCTTTGAAGTTAGAAATGCCAAATATTCTCAACAGAGGTAACATGGAAGCAAAGGAGTTAAACAGATGAATGGAACTAATTAGGTAAATTACACATTTTGCTGAGAAAAAACACAGCCTAACAGGGGTGCTCATCAGAGAGCTAATATTTAGCAAAAGTTACGACTACACAGAAGAGTAACAACTGAATAGTGAGGTAATAGCACAATAATTAGTTGTATTCTAGCAATTACTTAGGAATTCCCCAAGAGGTAGCATTGATTAAAGTTATTTTACAAGTATATTAGGAGGAAGTCTTTAAAAAAAAGTCATGCCAGGTTTTTGCTGATGATTCAAAGGAGCCAGAAAACTGGGGAAATCACATTTCATCAAGAAATGAAGCAAGAGGGAAACCATACAAAAGAGGTGAGAGGCAGCGATCAGAGAGAAAATGAAGTAACAGATTTAGGCAAATAAAATCCTAGATCACGTAGGCAATGCCAGAATACTTTTTTTTTTCTCTGAATGAATGAAAGTATGTATGGGAAATGCCATTCTAGGGGCCCTGAAGCCACATGCACAGCTGACAGCATGGGCTTTAATTGTAACATATTCTTCTCTGTCCTGTCTCCCCTGTGCATCCCAGCCCTCACTTGGAGAAGAAACCCTTCAGGCTCATTGCCCTCATCCTGCCCCCCAGCTGCACAGACCCCAGGGGCTCAGCTCCCAAGGATATGCACTTCTTTTCCAGGAAAAGAATGAATGGATGGATGGATGGATGGATGGATGGATGGATGGATGGATGGATGGATGGATGGATGGATGGATGGATGGATGGATGGATGGATGGATGGATGGATGGATGGCGGCTCCAAACAGTCTTTGAGCTTGCAGATGACAAAATATCAGAAACACATTATCCACTCCACAGGGGGCAAACAGGTGAGCCCTCAAGAGCTCCCACCTGAGAACTTTCAACTCCCTGCCTGCTATTGATCCCAGGCTAATTTTGCTGAAGCCCTTAAAGCTGCACTAGGGCTGCATTTGGTTTTTCACATATCTGATATCCATAGCAAACATGCTGTTGTTATCTCTGCCCTTTGAACAGGAAAATTACTGCACTTCTCCCTGATTCAATAGCTCAAAGCAGCTGTTCAGCCTCTCTGGTCTGTGCTTGTGCTCACTCAGGTTTGCATCTCCTGGGCACCAGAGCTGCCTCCTGTGTGCAGAGCTCACAGATTCCTGCAGGCAGGGCAGGCTCTGGTGCCCACCCAGAAGCAGCACAGCACCAGCCAGGGGCAGAGGGGAAGATTCAAGCAGGCAAAGGGAAAGAGAAACCAGCCAAAAGCCGCTCTGGTACCTCTAACTTTGGGGAAATGAAGGTGAGCATGGGCAGCATGGCTGGTCCTGTCTGCCCACATTGCTCTTTCCTCATCAGCACAGGGGCACAACTAAATTTGGGTGTATTCCTGCAGGTCCAACATGGGATTCCTTCATGGCTCCTGGTCCAGCATCCTGGTCCCCTTCCACCTTGATAAGGTTTTGCAGAGTCCTGCCACTGAGGGAATAGGGTTGTGCAAAGACCTGCTCCAGTGCACCACATTGTGGGGTGTCTGTTTGTGACCTCAGAAAGCCAGAGCTGCCACTGAGGCTTGAGGAGCTGCCTGGCACCCAGGTTCCCCCTGATTCCCCTCAGGGCACTGCTCACACAGCACAGGGGAACCCCAAGGTGAGTCAGCACAGACAGACAAGGAGCTCCTCCTGAAAACCTTGTCTGGAAGGGACAACACAAACACTGGTGGGACCTGGGACAGCCCTTGGGGAGTCCCATCCATGGCTACTCTGCCACCTCCTTCTTCCTCCTCAAATCCTCACCAGCACTGAAATGGGAGGGCAATGGCAGAATGAATGGCACTGTTAAAGGCTCCCCTAATTGCACAATCCCTCCCTGCCAGCCCCTGTGGAAGAGGTCTGTCCTAAATCCTGTCACTACTTTTCGCTTCCTTGAGATTTAAGATCAGATTTTCCCCTCATTTACATGCAAGTCTAAAGCCATTAACCTCCAGAAAGCAATTCCTTCGTCTGCTGGTGCAAGGAAGAATAGAATTAGGTCATATGGACCCAGTCAGTCCTTTATTTTTATATCAATGAAGGTTGGCAAGGATATTTTACTGAAAATTTAAGCAGCAGTTCTCTATACCCCTACTGCTGTTATTTAATCAAATCAATGCCATAGGGCCCCACAGTGGAACCTGCAGCAATGTGTGAGTTTTGTGTGTCACACTCTTTCTGTCTAAATGTCCCTGCTAGGCAGTCTTTTGTTTTTTGACTTGAATGATGAGTGTTCTTGACTTTCAGGGTTCATTTGTTGATTTTTCGCCTCCTGCATTTTTTTTTAAAAAATTCAGTTCCAGAACAGCATTAGCATCCATGTACTGCAGCTTACAGCCATGAACTGTCCCCTGTTGGTTGTCTGGATTTGGTTCTTGAGATGGTAATTACATTTTTAGAGCACAAATGCTGGCTGCCATACCACACACTTGTACACAAAGACACTGGTAAGAGCCATGCACCCACTACCTCATTTCATTACCCTCCCTCTCGGCATACTTTAAATTATCCAGCCTTAGTAACATTTGTTTCACCTAAATGTCCAGTTCTGCTTATCCTTAAAGGAGTAACACACATCTCTGTGCCCCTGCTCTTTATTTTCAGTGGAAACATTCACTAACAGGAAATCCAGGTTACTTAATGGTTGTGCTCCATGTTCCTTTGCACAACAAGTTTGACATTCAGAGCTCCCCTCTCTTAGCTCAGTCCCTAGCTGCCATTTCACATGATTTCTTAAGACACCAACAAATGCAGGCAAAATTTAAACCATTGAAAATTGTTCATCAAAGATACAAAGACAGTACCCAAGTCTTCACATCTCCTCATGCTTCAGTCAGGGAGTAAGCTCCTCCCCTCTTGCCTTGTACTCCTCATTTTCCTTACAGGCAACAGTGGAAGTTCATGAGGGATGCATATATCCAGCAAAAAACCTTCTCCCCTTAGTCCTCCCACCAGCCAAAGATCACCTGGCTCCAGTACATAGCTTTTAATACTCCCATGTAGCCATTCTGCTACCTAGAAAGGCAGGAGATATCCTTGGCCATCCAGCCTGCTTGCCAGGCTGTCACATTCACCAGTTCTGGGTGATAAAACAGTTTCTTCTTCCAGTCATCAAATGGCTTCATCCTGGGGCAAGAATCTCTCAGGGCAGCAGACACACAGATGTCCAAGTGGCCACTGCACACCCTGCACAGCACACACAGCAGCTCCAGCTGACCTTCAAGGACTGACCCCATGGAAGAGTGACCCACGTTGGACCAATTTTCAGAGAACTGTTGCCCATGGGATGGGACATGGGAGAAGTTCATGGAGAACTTTTCCCATGGGAGGGATCCCACACTGGAGCAGGGGAAGGACTCCTCTCCCTGAGCAGTGGCAGGAACAACGTGTAATGAAGTGCCTGTAAACCCAATTCCCCAGCTCCCTGTGCCACTGGAGGACAGGAGGTAGAGCTGGGAGGAAGGCGTTTTTAAAATTTATTTGACTTCCAATTATCTTGCTCTGATTATGTTGGTAATAAATTCAGTTAATATCTCCAAGTTCAGTCTGTTTTGTTCGTGATGGTATTTGGTGAGGGATCTCTCCCTGTCCTTATCTCAACTCATGAAACTTTAATTATACTTTGTCTGCCCTGCCCAGCTGAGGAGGGCAGGCACAGAGTGGCTCTGGTGGGAGCCTGGCACCCAGCCAGGGCCATCCCAACCATGACTGCTCAGGTAGGCAGGTCAGGATACACACCTGCAAAGCAGGTAAAGAGAGGCCTGATGGAGTCAGCTCAGTGAGTCCAGCTGGAAGGGTTAATTCCCATTTAACTGCAATTTATCCAGACACTTCAACAACCACACTAAGACCAACCCCTGAAACCAAACCAAACCAAACCTAACCTATGATTCTTTCACCCTTCCCACCTCCCTGTTTTTGATTTCTTTTTTTTTCCCCACCTCTCTTTTTAACATTGGGCTTTTTTTCTTGGCTGGTTGGAGCTAATGAGACCCACCTGACCTGGCAGCTTGTGTGAATCAGCAGAATGACTTTCCACCTCCCAACAAGGTTCAAGTGGCACAAATCTGCTATAAGGATAAGGAATACTTCATCTCCCAGGTGCTCTGGGGATTAATTAGCATTTTGAAATCATGTTTTGGGATCCTCATGTGCAAAGTGCTAGAGAAGAGGCTATTATTATTCTTGCAAACCATAATCCTGGATTAGTTAAAGCAACTAGTCAAGCAATCAACAGAATTTGTCAATGATGAGGTAAGGAGTTACAGCCAGTGACATTTCTAGGACAGAAAGAATGAATTTTCTAAACAATCAGTATGTGCTGCATAGAGTGAATAATTTGTAATGAATAATGTATGCAGTTAATTTAGCCTCTTTGCCAGCTTGCAGAAAGTCCATGCACAGAAAGATAATTTCCCGACCTTATTTTGGGAATTGAAAAAAGGAAAAAATATGGTTTATTACATGGATGTATATTCAGCACATCCTCTTTTCTGCTTGAGATGTACTAACATAGTACAGAGATAGAGGCAGGTGCAGGAAAAACACCTCTTTCCCTCCTGGGATGGAAGATAGGAGGGTGATTTGGCCATAGAATCTTCCCTCCCTAATGTATGCTCAGCTTGTCATGCTCAAATCATGGCAAAATCTTGGCCCAGCAGGGTTTGTGTGTTGTGTACACCCACAGGCCCAGGTCAGAACAGGCTTCTAACTCCTAAATGAAGCCATGTGTGAAAAGCAGAGTCACTGTCCTATGGAGATTTCAGAAAAAAATATTTACATGATTTCTTGGCTAACCATATGGCTGTCTGGTTATTTCACAAATCCTGTCCTGGTCATCAACCAGGATTGCAGAGGACAGCAACAGACATCCCAAACACCTCAGCTCACCAGCTGCAGAATGGAATTGTGATGGCTTCTTCTCCTTCTGCTAATCCTCAATGTCAGACCTCACTTGCTCTGGATGATCTGGTCAGAGCTGTAGTAAAGCTTGTGTTTTAGAGCAGGTAGATAAGAAAAGTGTCCTCATGTGGAAAAAAATTAGGAGAAGGGTAGATGTGAGATCAGCAGCCCCCTAATTTCCAGGAGACCTCTTACTAATTTTCTGCAGATTTCAAACCATCAAACCTGAGAAATTCTCAGCTCTGGCTCACCAGTACCCAGTGTGAAGGCTCTTACCTGAGCTGGAGTCCTCTCACACAGCTCACACCCTTCCCTGCAGGGCCTGAAGTTTCCACACTTTGGGAGAATGTGGGACTGGAGCATCAAGCTCCCAGCCCCAGGTCAGCCACCACCTCCCAGCTCTGCCTCCTGCCACTGCAGCCTCCCCAGGAGGACCAGGACTGCTCCCCACTGCTGAGCAGGAGAGAGTGTGCCAGGCCACCCTGAGGCACAGCAGGGGTAGAATTGGAGAAAGCAAATACTGATTTCTCCTTTGTAGGCAACATGGCTCTGTGTCCCAGCACTAAAATACACAGAATATGAATACTGAACAATAAAGTTGCTGTTGTGTTGGCTCTTACTGACTGTGCAGGCTCAGCTTTCATGGCCCAGAGTGTTTTTGGGGTTTTTTTCCAGCAGGCTGGGGACATCTGATCTTTTGTGCTGGACTCTGATTTCTTTCCAATACCCTTCTGTGCTGTCATATTTGCAAGATATTTACTTAGAGAAAAACTGAAGAGGATGCATGAGTAAATACCACAAGGCCAGATCATGATGATTTCAAAGGAGAAAATGAAAGTCATTGCTTTAGGAGAAGAACAAATGAGCAAGGAGGAAAAACAAAAAGAGGGAGATGCAAAGTATCATCCACAAAAAGGAAAAGCAGGAAAAGAAGACCAGAAGAAAATTAAAGGCATATATTTGTGAATCAAATTAATGTATGAATGTGTAAAACTTGCCAGGCTGACATGGAGATGAGTGTGTATCTTTCTCTAAAGCTACAGCCAGCTCATCACTTCATCCTAAAGGGCCTTGCATGGAGAATTTACCCACAAGAAACCCACAGCACGTGTGGGCTCTCCCTGACAGGGACAGATGTAACTCTCTGTGAATAACACTCAGCACATGGAAAAGGAGCAATTTGAGCCTAATTTTAAGCAGAGCCATCACTGCTCCCTGCACACACCTGGCACAGCTACACAGAAGGATTTTAGCCAGCTTGTCTGTGCCTTGTGATGATCCTTGGAGCTCGAAACCAACACAGAGCCAGCGTGGTGCAGACTGGAGGGAAAGCTGTGGTTTATGTGCAAAGGGAACAAGTTTCAGGGTAGAGGAAAATAATATTAATGCTCACACCTGCTGCAGTTTCCTAAGAGTGTTCATAATACTGCCTCCCTAAAACTCATGTTTATCTCCTTTCAACAAACTCCAGCTCTCTGACACTACAAATAGAAGCCAAATTAGAAGTCTGGGCTCCATGGAAATGTTTTTGAGAAGTTTGCAGGTGGAAGGCGTTTTCATTGCTCTGTAGTGTGATGTTGATGGGAATTTTTCTCTTCCTCCTTCTGTTTTTTTCCCCTCTTTGTCTGGCACTCCAGTAATTTCCTTAGTTTTCTTCTTGGTAAATTATTCCAGGTGGCAAAGGATCAGGCAAAAGGCAAAATATAGCTGTCACCCATGGAACTAGAGGGTCAGAATTTTTTCTCTTCTGAGTGACTCTGCACTGTCACTGAGCAGACTTTTCCTGGGTAAGCATGTGGAAATGCATAATTTATTTGAGTTAATTCTGGAAATCGAGGACAGAGCTACAGGCACTGAAGATGCAGGACGCAGCTGCATTCTGAGTCTCCACTCTGAGGTCTCTGCTTGCAGTAACTGTACTGGGGTGGGAACCAGAGGGAGAGGAAAAGTTAAGTTTTGAATTATTCTCTGTATCAGCTTGATGGCATAAATTAGAAGAGCCTTAGGGTTGTTAAACTCACATTTCTGTAGAAAAGCCCATTGTCCACAGATGACGGTTCAAGAAAATGTATATAAAATGGCCATTATGACTTTAAGCAGCAAATTATACCTGCAGTGGACAACATTTGTCAGCATTAAAAACTCCTCAGTCTCTCAGCTTCCTTTTCTTAGAAACTGCCATGGGCATGAGAGGGAAGGGCTGGGCTGGGGGTCGGCAGGATAGAGAAGCACAGCTGGTTGCTGCTTTTTGGCAGGAACCCTGCTGGGCATCCCCCGTGGCCACAGCAGGCTGCACATGGCTGTACTCCCCGGGTTTCTGTGGCTCTTGCTCCCCTGCCACGGGCAGGTTTCCTTCCTGCTCTCACCGAGGAGTGGGGCTGGTGTGGGGTCATTCCCATGGGATCGGGGTGCATCCGACACGCCCCTGTTCCTGGGAGATGCTGGGGTACAGCCCACAGCCAGCTGTGACCTGATCCCTCAACAGCTTTTCACACTCACTGCACCGTGGTGGTCTCAAAAAGAGAGGGGGAGAAAACAGAAAAAGCATTTCTCAAGGTGAGTTGAAGGGAACAAGGCCCAACTGAGGTAAACCAGTTTCTGGAGAGGCTGCAGTCCTTATTTCTCCATGTTTTCAGAAACACTTTACAAATACCTTCCTGACTGATTGCAAGAAATCCTGCACTGTCCTCGAATGCCAGCTCTCATCTCCGCTCAGGGACTGTCAAAGTGCCTTCTTTTTCTTTATTTCTGCACTTCAGTTTTTCCAGGTGCACCTCACTGGATAATTAGGGAAGTGTTTTTACTTCTTGCTAGCAGTCAGTGGCACTGAGTGTGCTCAGGTTAAATCTTCCCTTAGTATACCTTCAAGTCCAGAAAATTCTGGCTGGTATCAAGCACTTGTCTTCCACTTTTGTTTTTAAGGAAAATACCTGTAGCCAGAGGGTTTACTGAGAAATCAAAAATTCAGAACTATGCCCTGTCCAGTTGCACTGGCAATCAATTGCTCATTAACATCAGCACACAGTTACTCATTAAAATCATTGCATAAGTCACTGATGTGAGGACCTTCAGGGTCTGAGCTTGTCCTTGATTCTGATGCCATTTGAAAGAGGTGATCAGCCAAGACCCCCAGAACTGTCCAGACTTTTTTGTAGGAAGAAGTCCTGGCTTCAGAGGCAATGTAGGACATGCAATAGGCCACAAATTATCATTATTTGCATTATTTTGTTTTCAGAATTGACAAAGGCAGGGTCATCTTATTCTTAGCCTCCCAGTCCCTTTTCTTATAAGAGAAAACTGCCCCTGTTTGTGCTCTGAGTGATGAGTGTCCTTCTCATGACTTCCTACATAGTGGTGAGCACTTTATCAACTATAAAAATGGCACTGAGAAGAAACAAAGCCACAGACTATTCCAACATGTGCTACATCTTCTAAACACGCCAGAAGACATTTTCTCAGTCCTCCTTATGCATCTTCCACCATGGTCCAGCAAGCCCTGCAATACTCAAGACTCATCACCCATTTGTTTGCAACATTCACTGGCTTTACACTGACCAAACACCATTGATCAGCTTGGCTGACTCAGAAGACCTTCAGTATAAAACCACAGAAACGTTGGATTCATTGTAAACTCTCTGAAAATGCCTTATGTCACCCAAAATTTGCTTTCTTTAGCTCTGAGGTTACAGTGGGAGAAGAGGGTGCTGCATCCACCTTCACCTCTGTGACCTGAGAGGCATTTTCTGTGCCCAGAGCTCCTCTCAGGGTCTCTGGCTTCAGTCCACCACCCTTGAGGGGTCTCTGTTATTCCTCAGATTTCCATGGCTTCATTTTATCCAAATTCTGTTAACGCCCTAGAAGATGTCAGGAGAGCTCTTCTATTGTGCATTAATTAGTGGGGTGACAGTGCAGCATTAATTAGCAGAGGGTACTTACATATGCAGCCTCTGTACTCTGGAGGCCTAGTCTGAATTACAGAGACATTCCTGCAGCAGAGTTTATATTTTCCTGTAGAGTGGAAGTGTCTTTTCCTCAGAACCAGGCTGTTCCTCAGCTGAGCACAGAGGCACACTTGGTGAGTTACAAGCTGTTAGGAATTCAGAGAGGTACCCAGCCCTGCCTCACAGTTTTTCTTCACAGAGCATTTTTAACTGCTTCTTTTCAATCAAAACTGTCAAAATGATGCTGTAGAGCCCGCAGTCAATGCAAAGTGAGTCTGTGTGGGGCTTCTTTACTACAGTGTCATTGAGCAGAAAGATCAATTTCTGTTTTGGCAGCCAGTGCAGCTCAGTGAAGCCAGGGGAAAAGTGTCATTGCTTTCAGCATGGATTGGATCAGGTGAGAGCTCTCTACATCTCATTATGCACTTCATTTCAGCAACAGGCCCAGACAGGATTTTTTATGGCTTTTTCACTTACTTTATACCACTGACTGGAGGTCAGGACACCAAAAATCTCCATTTTGATCTCTTGATGAATTGTCTGTGTAGTCCCAGAATACTGATCACAAAGTCAGGGCAATATGTCCCTTCCAGAGCTTAACTGCAGGGAATCACTTATTCTGTGTTGTACCCTTTGCACTGAGGTTTTCAGCTGGCTTGGGACAGGACCATACTTTCTTCTCAAATTAATAATGGAAAATGTCCATGAGCCTGGATCCTTGTCCTAAATCAAAATGTCAAGAGTTGCTTTACCACTTATGTTTCTTCTCACTCTTCTCCCCATCTACAGGGAGCAGTGTAAATCAGAGGGCTTGAGAGAGGCAGAAGGCACAAGGCAGAGAGGTGGCAGCTTTCAGTAAGGTTAAAATGTGTAAAGACAAACTAAAAAGGTCAGAATTGTTTCTCTTTGAGAGAAAACAAGGAGAATATGCAGGTGAGGTACATAAAATAACATTGTACAGTGAAGGTCAGAAAAGAGATTTGATTGCTAACAGGAGACCAAAAACCAGCAGAGTGTTCTTTCCAAAGAATATTTTATATAATGTGTATTTAGATTGTAGATCTCATTGCCACCACAGCACTATCCAGATACAGCAGATAGACTTTAATAGCTAATATGAGATGTATTTTTACTCCTTGTTGGTTGGGAGGTGAAGGGAAGAAGCAGACAAAGGGAAGGGAAACACGGTGACCTCGTCCTCTGTCCTGAACTGGAAAGGAGGAGCTGACTGTTCTTCTGCCTTGAAGCTGAGATTTGGTACCTCAAAGTACAGAGATAAACAGATTCAGGGAAGATTTCAAACCACAATTTTTGAGCCTGAAGATCTCCTTTTGATCATGTGCTCATGGAGGGAACATAAAGAGAGGCTCAGAGCAGGAGAATCTGTCTGCACGTAGCATTTTAGCAAATACATACCCAGCAAGAAAAATGGAGCTGGCAACAGCTGCACTTGGAGGAACAACTGACCCCTTGCATGCACAGATGAAATAACTGTGAGTGCATTTTCCCTGGATCAGAGCTCACAGCAATGGAGAGCTCCAGGCTGGCAGTGAGTGGTAGCACCTCTGTGTTTGCTGCCTATGGGCTTAATTTAAAGAGAAGATATCCTGATCTTCAGATGGACATGTCATTTGACCCAAGAAACCTCCTAAAATCCACAGTGCTAACTTTTATTCAAGATACTCTCCAACCCAGCTCATGGCTGGGGATATCAGGTTCTTCAGAGAATTCCTGTAATCAGTGAGTGACAGGGGCACTGTTGCTTCATCCCCATTGACTGTGAAAGATAACATTAACATCTCACTGTACCAAAATTATATTCATCCTTAATTCTTCCAGAGAGCAATTGTCAACTTCTATGGACTCTAGAGTAGCTCAACCACTTTCACCCCTGGCAATTAATTCAAAAGTATCAAGAGATTTTTAGGAGCTGTTAAGGACTGTTATCTCTTGTTTCCACCAGGGAAAGGCCCCCAGAGAAAATTCAATGAAACTTCCTCCTTTTTGACAGTAATTGTGATTTCCACATTAAAATAAATTAATTGTTGCCACCATCAGTAGCCCAAGGGTGTAAACCAACCCAAAAGCAGAGAAGTGGCTGGGAAGATATGGACATTTCAGCCTGCAGGATTTCTGTCTTCAAAGTGGAAAGTGATCTCTGGAGTTACAGATGGCTGAACTGCTGAGGATGGGCAGCAAAACCACATCAGTGTCTGATGGTTTCTCAGTTCCATCTCACACCCAGCACCATTCTCTGCCTCCCTCCAGTGACAGAAGGTCCCCAGTTTGGAGCCAGGTGAGCCCCTGGGGCAGTGGAGAGGACACAGTCCAGGCTGGTGTTTCCCTGTCAGTGCAATTCCATACACTCAGCTCAGAGGCTGTGTCAGCATGGATGGCAAAGGCAGAACAGTGCCAGTGCTGGTTCTTCAGAGCTCACAGGTCACAGACAATCCCTGTCCAACACTTCTGCCTCCTGCACACCCCTCCACAGGGGCACAGAGCCCTCTGCAGGGCCTCTGGTGGGATGCTGTGCAGAGTTAGCCAGCAACAGGAATGCTCTGATACAATTGTCTTTCCCCCTCATAATGGAGAGAGAAAGAGATTGTGCCTCTGGATAATAATTGTCATCATTTCCCCATTCCTTCTCACACAAAGCAAATGAATATTATTGCAGAATTCTGCCGTGAAACTTTATCAGCTCCTCCTTCAGATGTCATTGGCAAAAAGAGAGAAAGAGTGTATTGAAGGACAAGGGAAAAGCAGGTAATTGCAAATAAAATCCACTGTCTGGTCTTGAAAATCCCAGAGTAGAGAGAAAACCAGGCTACATATACCCCTTAACTAATAAATTACCACATGCAAATCCCATCCATGTGAGCAATTTTAAAAGTTTAACTCTTTAGCCATGTCACCATCCTCCCAGTATGTATTCTCAAAGAACAGCCCAGAGGAGCTCAGAAAAAAAAACACAATTCCCAATCCCTTACCACAGGTGACTGTGAAGGCACAATTCCTTAGCTTTTATTTGTGCATGCATTTTTAAATCTTACATGAAATACTGGACCAATAAATACACTTTTTAAATATTATTTGCAGCCAAAGCTTTATGTTGCATCACAGGCCCTCTGATAAAGAACAATGCAAGACTGTGTGCTCACCGCATTTTAAAAGGGCACACAATGTATATAAATCTATGTAATTATCAGCTTACACTTCTTCAGCATTTGAAATGGAGAAATCAGTATGATGAATGCAGCACAACAAGAGTCATAAGGATTTATGGTAAGAATGATCTTTCTGTTTTCCCATGTTCAAAAACATTGTTCTGCTTTTGGTCAAAACTAGATATATATTAAATTTTTGTATTAATAAATTATAAAGGTGCACTACAGATACCATAAAATATCCATTAGTTTGAAGTAAACATGGGTACATCCAGAAAATTAGGCATTGAATCATCAGTAATTCAACTGTCCAAAAATTTTCAGTGAAATATTTCCTGACGTGGAATGTCAAGAGATTAAATTATAAAACCTTTTGAGAAAAACCCTTGCTTTAAATGGTTCAGGCTTGAAATGAAAAAAAAAACCAAAAAACAGGTCATATTGACTTTGCCTTAAAATGTAATTGAAGTAGGTGAAAAAAAAAAGGCCACAGCAGAATCAAATTGGTAAGACTTGGAACAAAATTGTCACTTGGTCTTAGGTTCTTACTGTTTCTTCTTTCAGATGGTAAGTTACAACTGGTTTGGAGTTTTCCATTTTTCCATTATGATTCAGCATGAGAATTCTCTGTGGTTCCAGAGGATAAATAAAAATCCAGGTACCTAGGCAGCCTATAAAGTTTTGTGACTATGGGACATAAACAGATTTTGAAGAGACGTTGCAAAGCAGACTGAGGAAACTGATGAAGCGCAGAAGGTTATTGATGAAGAGATAATGAAATCCTGGTCCCAAAAAATTGATTTTAAATGGGAATTTAATGGCACAGGATGGAGTACACCCAAATGCTAACTTTAGCCTAGGGAGATAGATTAGTCTTTCTGTATTTCCTCTTCAAGCTGGTTGGGAACTGTAAAATCCTACATTCAATCATCCTCTACAAGAGTTTAGCTGGAGCCCTGCTCTGTCCATTAACTCTAAAAAATCTGGGAAAGCTGCCCTCCACCAGCACATCCCAGAGCCCTGGTACCCCTCAGCCTTGGGGCCACTCACAGAGGAGCTTGTGCCTACTGAGGGCAGGTCAGCCCTTCACTCACAGCTACAAATAAAGATCCCTGGGAGAATTAAACCTGGGGTTCCTGCAGATATCAGTTCTTTCACACCCAGCCTGCCAGCTTGCTGTCCCTATCTTTTTGCTTGAGCAGAGGAAGCTGACTGGCTCTGGGAAAATATGTTTTATTGTGCTCATGGCCCCAGATATGCCTTTGGCACAGATAGCTGACCTGGCAGGATGAGCAGAGAGGACTGATGGCTGCAGCAGTTCACTCTTGGTGACAGGAGCAGAGCAGGAGCTCCAAGGAGTTGCTGCTGTGGCTCCTCTCATCTCCAGTACATTTGATTAAGGCGTGTTTATTCTGATCTGCCTGCATGCCATGTGTATTACTAACCCAAAAGAGGAGGGATGCTGATGCCTGGGGATAAAATCCATAAAATTCCATAGAAGAAGACTTTGAAGGGGTCCCCAGTCTGAGCATAATTTCCTTCAACCATCCACTTCCTCCTAAGTGGAGGGAAGTTGTTAAGCTCAGTCTCTGCTCCCCTTTCTTAGGCGAGCTCCAGGCCAGCCCTAACACCACTGAGCACTTCTTGCACTGAAGAAGCTGCGTGGCTTTTACATGAAAATTCACATCTGGTGTCAAAAATTAATAAATAATTTGCCTGTCAGGCAGTGCAGGCAGGAAGACAAGAGTTAAGTGCTTTTAAATCACATTATGTCAGGCACAGATGCTGTCACAGCTCTGCTGCAAAGAGACACAGGCTGAACTGCACTTGCATCCTCTCCTGCCCACAGTGGGGATCTCTAGGACATGATCACCTACCCTAATACAATGCCCTGCAACCTTCAAACCTTCATGACATATTTCAAGCCATTTCCACACTCCTTAGGAAAGCCCAGTCCACATGCTTTACATGTAATCCCAAAATTACACATAAAGAAATGCTTTGTATTGCTCCTTCAAATCTTTGATTTTTGAATGGAATTGAAGAAGACAACCTTTCCTAAACTGGAGTTTTCATCTGAAGAACAGAGTAACACAATTTCCTCTTTGGCAAATGTATATCCCAGGAAGAAAGACCTGTGGCAGGACTGATTCTGTGTGAATTCTGTGTGAAATTTCTCTGATAGTCCTGGAGGAAGAGGGAAACAATGCTGACATTTCAGACAAAGTCCATGAAGAGCCCCAACAACACCCATATGAAAGACAAGACACCTCAACTTTTTGTCATACTCCTTCCACATGGTTTAAATTCTTGTCCATAAGCACAGTGCCACTTACACACTGAAAAAAGGCCAACTTTGGCCTGTTTTTTAATGAAATCCAGCGAGACAGAGCTGGTCCATGGTGCTGCAGGAAAGGTGCAGAAGTGCAAGCTCATGGTGTGAGTCTCAGTGAGTATTATTAGTATTATTTTAATAGACCTCTGGCATAGACCTCTCTCATGCAGAGCCAGTCAGACCAAAGGCAGGAGAACCTTCAGAGGCACTGCAAGGATTAGAAAAGCTCAGGGCTTGTCCCCTGGTGTCCCCAGGCTCCCCAGCATGGCTGGGTGTCATGGGCAGTGACCTGAGACCCCAGGGGGACCTTGGCCTCCTTCCCATGGGGCAGGTGGCCAAGACACTTAAGCAACTCCAGAGGAAAATGTCTCAGAGACAAGTAGGAAATCAGAGCCAGCACTTCCAATCCCTATCCCTGAAAGGCAATTCCTAATCTGTTCCTTGCAATTCAGATGTTAATATCAAAACACATGAATGCTAGCTATTGTAAGTCTGAAGAGCCTCCTTACCAGGCAGAAATCCTGAGTGCCTGACCTTCCCAGTGCCTTGCAGCAGAGAGCTCCATGGTTTAATTATTTCCTGGGTGAAAAGAGTTTTATTTGATCAGTCTGGAAATTGCTGCATTTCAATTTACTTGAATTTTTTCAGCCACTGCTGCTGCACTAGACGATATTTAATATGTCTTTATCATGCTCTCCTACACTGGTTTCCTTTCTAAGGTGAACAGTCACAGCATAACCTTTTTGAAAAGAAACATTTTCCCAAATAATGCCCCAAATAATTTTCTTTGTCCTTCTATGAATGTCTTAACAGTTTTCTTTAAAATAGAGCAACTATTACTGTACATACATTTGAGGTAAGGCTTCATATAATTTTTCTTACTATTCTCTTTCTATTCCTCATCCATTATGTAACATTTTCTTTGTTTTTCTGGGCTTCAGTGGCATACTGAGCATGTGGGATATAAGCTCCCATCTCTAACCATCCATTCTGCTTTAAAACTCTGTAAATTGTGTAGAAAGTTGAAAACCAAAAAATGAAAGGAAGAAAAAAAAAAAGCATCTGTGTTACCACAGTATTACAACTCTCCCTTGTGATACCAATAACTGGACCAAATCTTTTAGTAATTCCCAGATGAACTTTGCCATTTGGGTAATTTGTTGCCATAGCCCATCACTGCTGAGGTGTGTAAAACCCTTCCAGGTGTGGAACAGGCTAAAGGGAAGACATATGGAAGAAAGGAAGGATAATTACTGCAAGGGAAGCCTTATGAAGACGTGGTGGTTTCCCATCCTGGTTAAATTCAGGTGTTGATGGTGTGGTCAGGTACATCTGCAGGCACTCAGGTCAAGCAAGAGCTGCCACATTGAACAGCCACAACACAAAATAAATTCCCCCAAGATACTTAAAAAGCTAAAGAATTTACTGTATTTATTGTCTCTGTCCCATCTGTTGATCCCACAGTGCTGTGTTTGCCCCAGCTCTGTTTTAATCCCCATAATGTGAGCCAAGGAGCCAAGAGGGAGGCTGCTCAAGGAAGCCAGGAACTGAATTTAGGATCCTGCCCATGGCCAGAGAAATTGAGTCTGGGGCCCACAGCTTTGTGTTCTGGGCACTAACCCCTCCCAGAGGCACTGATGTATTTACAGGGAGACACGAATGAAACAAAGGTGTGATCTGAACTGAAAGGAAAAATGCAGATTGGATATTTTTGTATGAGTCCAAACAGGGAGGAGTAGTAAAGCACTTCCTCTAGAACTAGTTGGATCTCATAGATCAGCTAGATGAGAGTCAAAGTTATTTATGGCTCGGTCACAAGGGAGGTTGAAATCCACCAAGTTCTTGTGTAAGCGCAGTACCAACAGTGTCACTTCGTTCCCCAAACCCTTGTGCTTCTGCGTTAAATTACCCCCTAAATTACCTCTGTTCCTGGGCTAAGAGTCATCAACGACGGTGCTTAGGTGGCACATTCCCAAAGTGTGGGAATAAAGGGCAGTTTGGGTGAATATCGGCCCTGCGGGCAGCTCAGGGGAGAGAGCCCGGCCTTGCGCTGGGTGAAGCCCAGCGGGGCGGTGCAGTGGGGACAGGGCAGGCACGGTCCTGGTTTCAGTCTTGCTGTCTGTCAGTCCTGCTGTCAGTCCTGCTGTCAGTCTCCTGCCCTGCAGCTCAAGCCCTCGCAGACAGGAGAGGGGCTGCTGCTCTGTCAGATGTCTTGCTGGCTGCTCTTTGGCAGGATTCCCTGTTTCCCCCCCACCCCCTCATATTCTTTCCCCAGACAGCTTGTATCTGAAATGGTAATCTCCTGACAGCTGATAAGGAGCTGGGCTGGAGCTCTGCGATGACGACAGGACAGGAGGAGGTGAAATGGGAAGATCTACACATTTCAAGTGGTGTGAAAGGGTGCTCTGCACTCACACAAAGCCGTGGGCCATATCCCCAGACACAGACACTGACCAGAGGAGGAAGCTTGCTCTGCTGGGGAGGGAGGCTCAAAGTTCAGCAAGTCACTTGGGAGTGAAAATAGACTAAATTGCCACCAAAAAGACTATCTTGTACCATATTTCCCTCTCTGAAGGGTGATCCTCCTTTGGACGCCCTCATAGAGGAAATGCAGTGGCCCAAACATCCCAGTGCTGAGCCACGTGCAGAGCCTGGCTGGGCAGGCTCTGAAGGGAGCCAGTCCTGGAGAACTGGTCTCTCTCCATCCCTGCTGCTAGGCTGGGATTCAGCCAGTGGCCTGAGGAAAGGAGTTGGTGGGATTTTTGAGGTATTTCTGCTTCCTCACCCCTTCAGAATGTTTTTACTGAGTCTGGGTTGTCTCTCAGGGACTAAACTGGGACTGGCACCTGCCACCAGCAGGTATCAGTGTACATGCAGTGCCTTTCTAAGGCAGGCTGCAGAGGCTGTGGTCACTCCTGGCTTTCCCTTGCACACCCTGGCTGAGTTCAGACACCACAAGCCCCACCAGGTCTTGCAGCACCAGATACCATGAGGGCCAACCTGTGTCCTGTTTTTCGGGGGCAGCCCCAGGGTTTAAGTCTGTGCATCACTAAGGATTTCTCTGAGATGTCATTTTGTCCCAGAGTTTAGGAACAATATTACAGAATATATGATAGTCCTGCATATGTTGCTCTGGGGAGGTGACATTTCCTAGTCTTCCTCACTGAAACTACAGCCTTTCTGAGGAACTTGCTGTGCACAGGAAAGAGGTTGGGATGTAGGGACCACAGACTTGACACCTGAATATTTGCATCATGTAACTTGAGGAGGACCACGTCCTCTGTGGACTTTCCCCCCACCCCCTTCTCCACCTCATCATTCCCCATGGAGGGTCCTTTTAGGAGGGATGCCAGAGCATTTTATCTACCCTGAATCACTTCTGTGATACCTTCACAAGGGCATTTGAAAAGGGGTGCAAGACACCAGGTCACCATTTCTCCATGCCTGGTATGAAGTTCTGGACCGACCTGTGCTAAAAAGTGCACCCTCATGGGATCTCCAAAATGCAGCTCAGACTTATGCTCTCCATACTTCCAAAGCTTCACTGCTCAGCCAAAGCAGCTCAAAAGCATCTGTGGGGCTTTGCCTGCAGGAAAACTCTGTGTGCAGCCCTAAACCCATCCTGGAGGCCCCTTCTGCACAGCACTGTGAACCTGCTAGTGTTACAGGGCCAGATGAATCTCACACCCAGGTATTCCCATTTCCAGAAGCATAAACTTACACTAAAAGCTGAAGAAAAACTTCAGAGCCTGGAATAGTAGTTTAATTTTCCACCCCATTCCTGCACACAGTCTGAGCATAATTCAGGATCCTCCCATAACCTGTTTATCCTTCCCTGCTATGACAAGGATTTTGCTTCCCTTGCTGTAGCAGTGCTTACAGTGTTGTTGCAGCCTGTTTGGGAGGGTACCCACAAAGCTGCATCCCTCTGGCTGCCAGATGCTCATCTGCACAATGCTCAGCCTCAGAAGGGTTTCCTGCTGCCTTCTTTGGCTCACAAGTAGCTCTCTGTTATGATCCATGACTGAATCATAGAATCATTGGGGTTGGAAAAGACCCTTAAGATCTGGATGTAACAAAGATGGGCAGTGTTGTTTAAAGTCTGACATGGGGCTTGGTTTCTGCCCAGCCCTTCACAGCCTTCCTCATTTCCCTTACCACAGCCCCACGTTTCATTAGCAAAGCTGAGCTACTTGGACTCAGCCATAATGGACTGACCACCCATCTGATGGTTTTTCAGTGCAGATTTGTCCCTGGGAGCATGTCCTGTTGGTCTTGCACCTTGTAAAACAATTGTGTGCAGTGATATGAGGCCTCAAAGAGCCATGATGGATAACTGGTTGTTAGTCTGAGTTTTCCCAGCTAATTTAGTTCCTCCAGCAACATGAAGAAAAATGCTTTGAAGGAATGTACTCCAAACAACCAGTGTCCCAGTGTCCCCTGTTGGCTTTCTTCAGTGCTGGAGAGACATTTATTACCCTTTCCTAGAACAAAATATGGTATTAAATATAAAAGCAGTGGTTCAAATGGTCATAAAATGTATTGGGGCATACTATGGATTTAATTGATTTCAAAGCTTAGATTTAGGGAAAATTTATAGTCAGGGACTTTATTTTTCCAAAAGCTTGGCTTAGTTATTTAATATTGATTTTAGGATTATGATAAAATACATTTCTATTGATTTTTGTGAGGAAAAATTCATCACTGCAAGAATGTCTGGTTCTATCTACTGGGTGGATGAAGATGTGCACAGATCTTTCTGGCTCAGGTCTTTGCATGCTGCAGTTGAGTTGGGAGGGTGAAGCAGAATCCCAGGATTCCATGTCTCAAGACAAAACAAAATAACCCAAGGAAAAAAAGACCAGAGAGCATTCTGGTGTGCTGTGGATCTCCAGAATAAAATGTGGTTGATTGGTGTCCCTTGTAGCAGAACAGAGTTATAATCTTTACATGTTTTTGCTTCAGTCAATTTGCCAATCTGTTTAGTGATTCTACCTTAAAATATATTCTGTTACAAGGTTAAACACGGTCTTATAAAAGAGGTGTCACTTAATTACATTGCACTGATCTAGAGTGTAACACTTTGAATTGTGACTTAATATAAATTGGGACAGGGAGTTTCTGCATTTCCATTTTTTATAATACATTTCACAGAATGTCAATTTCATCTTGATTCATGGTAGGTAACACCCGATTATGGCAATAATTCTGATTTCATCAACAGACTGGCAAATGCCACTCAACATGAGTAAAAGATCATAATTTTTATTTATGGACAAAAATGCCTGTAGAGTTAAACAGGGAATACAATTCAGCAGTGGCAGGCTAAGCTAAGTTAGGAAGATATTCTGACTTTCAAAGCAAAATTTATTGATGCAAAGTCAAGATGACTTAAAAAAGCTGAAATATTCAAAGGATGGAAATGCCCAGATTATGCATTCTAGCAGCTTCATCCCTACTCTTCACTATATTAAATGGGCATACAGGAAAAGATAAACTATTAAGTCATGCAGGTCTTGAGCATATTGTAATAGTACATTCTATCTAGTAGGACATTTTCCCTGCATTCATTCCTTAAGGAAAAGATTCTACTGGAATTCACTATAAACCAAGCCAAACTAGCTGATTTATCTGAGTCTAGAGCTTCTTTTCTTTACCAGGGGACAAAATAAGTAGAAACCCCCATGTTTCTACTTCTAGCTGTCTTTTTACAGAAGGACTGAGTGGTCACTGCTCACATTAAATTCACCTGTTGCCTCTGAGGACTGCAGCCACAGCATTATTTTCTACTGTATTTGTAAGCTGGGAAATAAAATCAAGGCATCACCTTGTGACATGTTGGCTTGGGTATATGTTTACCACAGCGCTTTTCTGCATGTAGTATATTACATTTTCTGCATGTAATATATTAGGCTTGCTCAGGTAAAACACCATTCCCTGTGGTGGGGGAGTTAATGAAGCTGTTTCATTAACTTATTGAAGTGCCAGTCGGAGTTTTGGGGGTTTGTTTCCCTGCCTTACAGGCCATGCACAGCTGCTTGAGCAGCATCAGAGCACTGATCACTGCCACTGGCAGGTCCTCCAAAGGTTT
The DNA here is from genome assembly GCA_013398075.1 of Notiomystis cincta. Lineage (NCBI taxonomy): Eukaryota > Metazoa > Chordata > Aves > Passeriformes > Notiomystidae > Notiomystis > Notiomystis cincta. Next base: position 81,896 of record VZRX01021664.1, read on the forward strand.
GTGTTTAAAATTACCTCCTGTGCAGTGCTTTGAAGCAAATATCACTGCTACTTATACTGATTCCAAATGTCACAGGAATCTGGTCTGTGACTCCCTGAGATCTGAAGGTTAAACTTTATGCCAATGTCTAGAAACCCTGATAGCAGCAGCAGCAGCAGCACAAGCGTGAGCAGAATGAGTTAAGGCCATCAGGGACTCCTGAGCAAATCATCAAGGAAGGGAGGCTCCAAGGGCACTCAGACTGGGACAAGAAAAGGCTTTTAGCAGCAGAATTCTGCCACAGCCCCCCTTCCCTTAAAAGGCTTATTGGGAACCAAAAGGCATTACCACCCACAGAAACTGTAAAGCTCTCATACCAGAGAAGGCTGATCCCAAGACTGTTGTTGTTGTTGTTGTTGTTGTTGTTGCTGAGGAAGGAGTCCCACCAACCTTCCCAACCTCTGGCTGACCCTGCAAATGAATTAAGGACTCCACAACATTAACTGCTGGGAGAAAACATCACTCTGTTAAAGCCTGTCCTCACAAACCCAGAAAATATCAACCAATTTACAAGCAGCTAATATCAGCATATCCTCCAAAATCCAATTAGTGGCTGTAACCTTGAGTTTTATCCTTGTCCAAGAATACATCTTGTTCCTTTTCACAGTAGGTTTGTGGTCTACCCCCTCCCCAACACACATGCTTCAGTGGCTGACTTTTCCCATCCATGCCAAATTGAAGGCTCTTTCCTGTGAGGTAATTTTGTCTGAATTGCCTGTGCACCCACCCATCCCATCCCAATTTTAGTCCATGGCATCTTGTTTTCAAATTAGTTGCTATCTTAAACAGCTTACTGCCTTCAATCTGTTCATTTCAGGATTTCGTTTACGTCTCTGACAATCTCCCATTTTACTTCATTTCCTCCTCAGGCTGCAGAGGCCAGCACAGGCTAATCCCTCCTCATAACCCAAAGTCCAAACCTCCAGAGTATTTAAGATTTTCCTCCGTAACACCTTTTCAATTTCAAACCTCTAAGCAATTTTACTAGTGCCCAGAATAGCACATAATATTTATATTTTTCAAGTTTCAGAACAGAAAAAATAACCTTTACTTATTTATGGTGTACAATACCTCTTTTATGGAAGTTTGGGGTGCTTCCTCCACAGCTGTGGCTCCATGGCTCCTGTGAAAGCATACACAGGTACCATTTTTCAGTTGTTTCAGCAGACCTTCTTCTTGCCATTGCATTGGGAAAAAAAATTAGTTCTCTGAACACTCCTTCCCCCAACCTCTTCTTCCTCCTGTTTTTCACTTTTTTCTGTACAAATGTCTACAGCTCCTTCCAGGATACCAATCCCTGCTTTGTCCTTTACAAGCCCCAGAGACAATAAGTGCTGATTGCAAGTAAGATATCTACATGAAATGAATCATGTGGTCTTACTCATTTTGTCCTTTTCTCTTCTTAGGTGAAAAATCAAAGTCCTCTCACATATAATTCACAATGGATGAAATTCACTGCTGAGCAGGCCAACCCAGAGGCTGTGCAAGGCAGAATTGCCTTTAAAGCACTGTTTTGAAGGTTTCTGAGAGCTTAGGGAAGTGAAATGTCACCGTGCCAGCCCTTCTGCTCAGGGATGAAATTTCACTCTTTGTGAATTTCAAAGTTTGATTTTTATTCATGTGCTGATTGTTTGAAGGAGCTTGAAACTTGGGTCATACCTATGCATTTCATGGGTTTGTTGCCTTATCAGTAGCAAAAATATGCAGAGATACCAATATCCAGGGCTTGTTTCCTCAAAGGACTCAATTATTGATTTCCTCGTAGATGATTAGCAGAGATAGTGGCTTAAGTTGTAGATGCTGCACTTTTCTGCAGGAGCAACAGACACAGGTCACTCTCTTATTCCTCTTTCCTGATGGGATGAATCCCAAATCTACTGAGACTTTTAAACCTGAATCCTTCTAGAAAGACATGCATTGCAGAAAGGTAAAGATTCTTGGCATCATCCTCATTCCTAAAGTTTTTCAAGCAATTCACTTCTGTGGAATTCTGAGAAGTGACTTAAAAGGGCATTGACTGAAACCCACAGCTTTGATTCACATAAATGTGCATGAATGGATTTTCACCAGCTTTCAGCTCAATCACATATTTTGCATGAACAAATAGAAGGTCTTGTGCATAGATGTAGTTACAGGGATGCTTTGCACATTGTTCTTCCCATCAGCTCCAGGAATGTTTTATTGTTAAGGTTACAACTGAATGGACCTTTCAGGAATTCTAGCCAAGCTCCCAGAGTTTTCTTTCAGACAAATAAATTCACGTTTTAGGACTGAAAGGAAAAGATCCCAACAGGGTTGGGATTGAGCCCAAGGACAGCAGTAAGAGCAGACAGCCCTGGAGCTGACTGTCACAGCCCCCAAGGGGAAGGAGGGAGGTCAAGGGGCATCAGCAGCCTGAGGATTTCCTGGTGGTCTCCATGTAAATGTGGGGGGAATAGGCGTTGCTCCTCAGGATAACATAGCAGGATAAAATCTAAATAGGAACAACTTTAGAGCTTTCCTTTTCCCAACTCCCTTATCAATGTTTGCTAACACCCCACACCCATAAAACTGAGCTGTAAGGAGCACTGCACAGTTTACATCATTATTTTCTGTTAAAACAGCTTTCATAAATGAAGATGGACTTTAAAACTGCCCACATCCATTTAACATTTTTGCAAGGCCTTCCACAGAAAACAACAGTAAATATTTTTTTCTCCAGCATACCCAGAGGGACTTTTGCATTGGGTTGGGGTGGGGGAGTGCTGGTGTGTGTCCCTCAGCCTTTTTCCCCCTTCTTCAGGTCAAGAGCTGCTCCCAGATTGCATTTTTTCATGAGCCTGAGATGGTTTTTTGGCATGGAGCAGGTCTGTCACTCCCTGTGAGACTCAGCTGTCCCTGCAGGATTTGTGGCTGATCCCCCTGGCACTTGCTGGGGATTCCAGCTCTCCTGAGGCTCTGAGGCAGAGCTGTTCTCCATCCTGCTCATGCAATGAATGTTTGGCCACATTTCCTGGGCAGGACAAATGCTGGAGTCTGAGATAATCTTTGCTTTTACTGCTCCAGCTTCCCAAGCCCTATGGGAATGACTCACTCATACAGAGAGTCGTTCAAACAGGTTTTATGTGCCTTTCTGGCACCAGCAAATTTGTATTTATGGAATAAGGTGCTTCCTCTGGCTTTATCTCACACTGTGAAGCAAAGCTATCCCTCCTCTTAGCCTTGTGACAGATGGCTTGGTAACTCCTCTACCCTCTGCTCCAGCAGCCAGGTGGATGCTCTGTGCTGGAGTTAACTCTGCCTTTGGTTCTTCACTTCAGTGTCTTCTCCCTTTTGGCCACTGGCTGTCTTAAATCTTGCTGCAGCAGGAGAACACCCAGCACCATCCAATACAATGGAAATAATTTGTATTTGCTACATCCCTCCATCCTTAGTATCAAACTCATTGTTTCCTCCAGGGAAAAAGCCAAACTAGTACACCAGTGGTGCAATGGAAGGCACTTGGCATGGCAACCACAGCTCAGAAAATTTGAACCCTGCAACAATGTGGATTATTAATGCCTGGGAAACTCAGTTTGGAAATTTGTTGCCAATCTAAACCTCACACAGCTTTGAGCAAACCTTGTTCTGCAGGTCCCATCAGGTGTTGCCAACCAGCAGAATCCTGGCCCATGCTCTGGGTTCATTTCCTGGGATGCATCAGGTCCTTGTCAGTAGCTGCAGGTAAAACTTCTGAGAAAAATCACTCATACAAAGCTATAACTTGATTAAAACTTCTTGTAAAATCAACAAAGATTGATTTTAGACTTCAATTGGTGTTGGGTCAATTTATCACTATTCTTGGTGTTCACTTTACAGCAATATTGTATTTTTAAAAGCACCTGGTGTGCTTTTCCTAGGTTAAACATGTATTATTTTTGCAACATTGCAACATTTTGGAGGGTTTGATACACACTACTTTTAGACACTTTTGGGAATGGCCAGAAGAATACTGAAAATATCTGTTTGTTTGCCCTATTGATTTCTGCGATAAACAAGTCAGTAAAAGCTGATGAAGGAATTCATATATGTTATGTATGAGTTATAGACACTTCCAACATTTTTCTTTCTAGCTCACACCTCAATAACATTACAGAAAATGTATTGTGTCAGTTTCATTAGTCTTTGCCTTCTCCTTCCAGAAATATGATGGAGGTATTGATTTTACCAAATTAAAATATAATCCAAATCTTTGGCTCTATGAATTTATCTATATGTTTTTTTAGAGTGCACTGGTTTTCTAACTACCATCAATTTTGCCCCCTGACCTGCACTTTGAACACAAGTATATAAAAATGATCTATTGGTTTCTCATGTAGGTGACTGTTTAGAGACATGTTATTGTCTCTGGAGTCTGTAGTTTAGCTAACTCTGATTAGGCTGGCTGGGCCTCAGCTGCATAAGTCTGATGCCTGCTGCTAAAAGCGACTTGTTCGTTTTCTGGCAGTAAATAATGAAATGAAACAAATACAATCTGTAATAGAATCAAATGTGAGCACAATGAGTCCACAATTCAATTTGGATTTAATATAGCTGCTTAATCCTGTTAAGGGGTGCCCTCATGAGAAAGATGCTTTAGCAGCCCAGAGCAGGACTCAAAACGTGAGGAGAGGCTGTTAAAAATGAGTTTGTGGTGCAGGAGGGGGTGGAGGGGTCAATAAGGGATGAGAGGGGTCAATAAGCTTTTGCACCACAGACCCAAGTCTGATGGACAGAGTGGAGGTTGCTGAAGTGAGCTCATGGAGAGCATGCAGAATGTAGCAATTCCCAGTGCAGGAGAGTTCTTTATGTTTTCCCTCAATTCTGAAAGTTATCTGAGAGATCCAAGGTGCCAGAAGAGATATTACACCAACCTGGACACAATTCACATTTTTTGTGTTGTTGCTGTGATGAAAAGTGTCTCACAGGAAGCCAAACTCATCATTGCATGAAGCAAAGGAAGCTTCATCTGTGGTAGAAACAAGAAGAGAGAAACACTGGAAATGAATTGTCACTGTACAGAAGTAGAAGCAGTCATTAATTTTTGTGGAGCCATTGTTTCATCTGGGAGTAATTAAGTCTTGCAAGAGGCAGCAAGAAACCTATGCAGTTATATAATAAATTCTACTTTTCAAGATACAGTCCTTAAACTTAAGTCCCATTTTTCCTGCAGGAAATGCACATACTTTTTTTTATAGGCATAGAACATCTTCCACCGGAATTCACTATGGGGAACAGGTGGTGTCTTATCACTCCAGGAAGATGAGGACATACTGTGCCCATAAAACAGACTATGGAGCTAGCTTGGAGGAAATTATCTGGGTTATTAGCATCAGGATGTGGAAAAACACAGGGCTTTACCTTAGAGGCTGGCACTGCAGAAAAAACTAGGTCACTAAAATCAGCCCCTTGCTGTACCATTCCTCAGTTATCCCACAAAGCTTTTGATTTTTTCCTGTCTCTCTTCAGATTAACTCCTCATACAAGTGACATCAGCCAAGAAATATTTGCCACCAAGTTCTGGAAGTGAAGGTTTCTTTGTGCTCTTCAACACTTGATGTATTCCCCACTTGCCCTGTTTTGAAACAACCTCTCCTGAATCATCCAGCTAGCCACATTCTTGAAAGTATTACTAAACTTTATTTGCAGTAAAAGCACTGGAAAGAGCAGTCCTTGTCCAGTTTATTTGTATCCAATTTGCTGGGACAATGGTTTCCAATCCTTAATTTTTTTTTTACTGAACTCTAAAACATTCCCCAAGTTCCTCCACAGTGATTATAAATCCATCAATAATATGCTGGGGTTTACTTCTTTTCTGTGGTCTTCCTGAAAGCAGTCTTTATGTGTCCAGAGTTTCTGTGGATCAGGCACTGAAAACAACTGACCTCTAGTGATTTCTAAATCTGGCTTCCTTGATGAGAAAGTGCTTAAATGGTGAGCTGTGAGGTGAGGCTGTGAAATAAAAGTTCATTCCCTGCTCCTTAGTGTCCAAAATGGGGGAAGTTTCTCCTCTCCAGGTGAGTATTCAGGAGCAGAGCATTGGTTAACACGTAGGTTTGGCCCAGGAGAAGACTGTGGCCCTCTGTACCTGTGCACACACCCCCTGAACTGATCAGCTGGCTTGTGGTGGGTGTCCTAAGTGTCCCAAACACAACCCTTGGATATGGTGCAACAGCCATCATGATAAAATTGATCTTTTTGCTCAGTGGCCTGCTGTTCTGAGCAGATTTCCTGACTGTGGATTGGGTTCCTGCCTTGGATGCTGTCACTGGGGACCTCCAAAGGTCCTTGACTTCCTCGACCCTCAGATGCCTGTGGGAATACTTTCCCACTTCCCCTGCATGTCAGGCAAACTCTCCACCTAAGGCCATCTCTGCATTTGCACCCCTTAGTTTTCCCCCCAGATCAAAGCCCTTTATTTTGATTTAGGTGGATGATGGTGACATACATCTGGAGTGGAGGATGACAAAAGTGGCCCTCAGAATCAGGGTAAGGTACCAGGAAATTCACACAGGTACAGCAGGGTTTTTTTTTCTGAAGGAGAAGCCATTGAGGGAGCACTAACATCATATCTCAACAAGCCACTTCTGCAAACCCATTTTTCAGAGTAAATTCACTTGTCAGTGCCTCTTCATTTCAAACTCAGTGTTGGTGAGGAGGTGTAGATGGGAGGAACTGCATCCTTCACCCTGGAGAGGTTGTGGCACAGCTGCATTTTGGGTGTACTTGGCTGCCCTGATGCTCAACCAAGTTAAGAGCCCAACAGAATTACAGCTTGACATTATCATTGCATTGAGGCATTTGGGTGGCACCATAAATATACATACTGCTCTAGAGAATACAGATAGACATATTCTCTGCCCTGAAGACCTCAGAATCTGAATAATGAAGTCAAATTACAACCAGTGCTTAATCTATTGAATATCTCCCATTGCACAGCAGACTCTCAACTACTTTAATAACAGGGTTGTATCACCTAATTTCATGTACTGAATATTTAGTGCTGAATTAAAGAATTGTAGACATTGAGTGGTTAATACCATTTCCTATCCATGTCATAGATATATTGAAATAATTCCTACATGAACTGCTGGATTAAGAAACATATTCACTGTCAGACATCCAAGTGCAACTTTCCTGTTTATTATTGTGAATGAAGTACAAATATTGGGAAATACACTCAAACCATTGGTGCTCTAACCAAAGGAAGATGTTTGTGGTTTTAATGGTGCCAGAAAACAGGGAACAGCTTCTTCCTGGCTCTTCTATCTTGCTATCCAGGGGAACAGAGCACAGTTCATCTCTTCGAGGCAGCAGGTCAGGGATTCTGTCCCCTCCAGAGAACACCAAACCCCTACAGAGTATTTTCCTCTGGGGTGCAAAAGTCACTTCTGATACCAGCTCAGATATTGCTTTTAGGAAAGAAAATAAAGTTGTTTCTGAGTGATCCTGTTGAATCTGAGTGATTCTGAGTGATTACTAATTGTGTTCCTGTGCACATCCATTAAAAGTACAATTATATCTGTTAGAGAAAGAAATAGAGTGGAAATGCAAGTGTTGTATTTAGCCTACCTTAAGGAAAGAATATCAGACCTTAAGGGTGTCCTTAATTGTTGCCATTAATGTAATAATAAACAAAAGCTGTTGTCCCAGTCTGAACTTGTCATAGAAAGAAGCCAACAATTCTGCTGGTGACTTTTATCTGTTGAATGCAATGTCTTTATAAAACAAGATACTGAGTAATTCCAGTTTCTCAATAGTTCTCGATAGTCTAGAGGGAAAATTTCAATATCCTATTGTTCCCAAAACATATCCTGAAGGACTGGTCTTTTTTACTGCTGTCAAGCACTGTTTTCTGGAGATAGGCTAATTTGTGATTAGAGTGTGTGATGAATTTGCTGTTTCTCAGGGGCCCGAACAGTAGAAAAGTTTAATGGTAAATCAAAGAAAAAATTTAAGCTGGAACTGATGTCAAACTTTTAAAGAGAAAGTTGGGGAAAACAGGTAAAGTAATAGGAGAAATGGACAAGAAATGTGAACCCTGTATCTAAAAACTGGAAGTCCTTTTTGCTGGTTGGTATCTCTGCCTGAGGAACCTTGCTAGATTTCAGACATCAAGGAAGGTTGAAGTTTTGCAGTTTTCTCTGTGGTTTTCTAGGATACATCTCTATGGCACTTTTCCAACTGGTGGGACACTAAGGAGTTATTTTTCCCAAGCTATCCACATGCTATATAAATGACATAAATGTCCTTCTACATAGTAGCCAGCTTCTTGTGGTACCCAGATCTAAGCTATTTATTTAAATAGACCTTATTCTTTCATATTCAGCCTATTGAACTGCATAGTAGCCCATTCAAAAGTCTTCCTTATTAAATATTGTACAATATTATATATTTTATATAGATTATACTTGCTTTCTTTTGGGTTCTTGGCTGCTGGCAAACACAGGGCCTCTCTGGGGACCACATATGGCACAAATTAACAAAGGGATCACTTGGAGCTGCTTCTGGTGGTCCAAATCCCCACTGAGATGTGGGAGAAGGCAGGACACCAAGGTATCCTGTTGCTTGCTCAAGCTCCCCAGTCACACCAGACCATCCCGCACTTGGCAGGCACTTGTCTATTTTAATTTAAAATGTTAGAACTTATTCTTCCGTCAGACAGAAGCAGAAATATAGGTGAAGACTTCCTTTTGTTTCACAAAACAGAATTACTCCTTTCTGAGCAGCCTGACTTAGGTTTGAATTCACCTCACTTCACTTTACAACACTTCTCTGAGTCTACTGATTCACACAGGGGAGCTGGGGACACTGAGCTGAAGGGAGACACCTCTGTCAGATGCACAGAGCTAAGAAGGAGAGGGGGAATCCAAGCATCTCTGTTTGGAGCTGCCAAGAACAAGCTCTGTGTAATCCAAGCTCCTGCACAGCCAGGATCCATCTCCTCCTGGGTCCCTGTGGCAGCAGCACAGAAATATTAGTGATCAACCTGTTGCCTCCACTTCACCTCTGCAGCTTCTACTGTGGAAGGATTCCTAAAAAGGGCTTTGTGATTCCAGCTCCAACTGGCATGACCAAAACCACCACTCTATGTTTAGGTGGAAGTGGAGGTGAGAGGAGGAAGAAAGTTAAAAAAAAAGCTCATTCATGTGATCAGGACATGACAGGGGTGTGTAAGGGAGCATATATGTGCAGCTTCACTACTCCATCCCCCTGAATCTGAAAGGTGGGGAGGCTTGGTACACATGTCACAGAACTGGCCAAATATTTGCAATCTCACCCAGAGGAAAGCACGAGAGTGCAGCTTTTTGCCAATGCTGGAAGCTTGCCAAGCTCTGTGGTGTTTAAGCAGTCATGACTTTGTCTTCATCTGCACAGATTAAATATGGATGTGTGTATTAATTATGTAAATGTGAAACTGCAGATCTCAATCAAGCAGAGCCAAGGATACACTATCCTTTGCAAGTGCTGATTGATGCCATACACACAAGAGAAACAGAGACCATTCAGCTCATTGCTGTGTATATTCTGGAGAGGGGAGGGAAGGAAGAAGGGAAATTTGGAAGTAAACATTGTTTTGTAATGAGAGTAAAACCATAAATGCCATAACTTTCTGTAATACCTAATAGTCACTATTCAGCAAAGCAGATTGCTTACTCAGCAGAAGACTACTTTAGAAGGTGTTGAATACACATATTTAGAGAGAAATGAACAATATCAGCTTTAGTAAAGACACTCATAACAGTCTGAGTCAAGGGTTGAAGCTGGGCTTTGGAATTACATGGTAGAAGCACCTGATTTTTCTGTAACTTCATATAAATCAAGAACAGGTATATGAGAATCAGTGGCACTGTAGCAGTGGAAGCTTGATGGGACAGAGGATGGACAAACTCTCCAGGTCTGGTTTCGTGATGGATAGCACCAGATTTCAACCTGTTTGTGTGCTCAGTTCTAAGCAAAAAAGCATGATGCAGGCTTTCAAGGAAGGTGAATTGGATTGTGCATGTGAAATTTCCAAATTCCTGACAATGCACACAAAAAATGGTGTGTTGTTAGAAAAACCTCACCCTGCAGCCAAAAGCCTGTACCCATCTGCACTCAGAAGAGCTAAAAAGCACTTCCATGTTTCCTGGATATTCTTCTCTCCCCTGACCTAATTGCAGCCTTCCAGTACCTGAAGGGAACCCACCAGAAATTTGGAGAGAGTCTGTTTACAAAGGCATGGAGTGATAGGAAAGCAGGAGTGGTTTTAAACTGAGAGTAGGTTTTGATTAAATATTAGGAAAAAGCTTTTCCTGTGAGGATGATGAGGCATTGGCACAGGTTGCCCAGAGAAGTTGTGAATGCCCCATCCCTGGAAGAGTGCAAGGCCAGGCTGGATGGGATTTGCTGGTGATAAGAATGCAAGAGGGATTTGGAGGTGATTTAATTGTAATGCTTATTCTGAGTAGATGAGTTAGGCAGGAGAGTGACCTGCAGGTTTAGGATCAGCATCCAGCCCTCTCTCTGCTGCTCTTGAGCTGCCCCTCCCTTTCCATCCAGTGGGTCCAGGGCTGGGATCCAGGGCTGCTCTGGCCCCACTGAGGCTGTGGGGGCTGGCAGGGGATGCTCTGGCACTCTACACGTGGCTGTGCAGCTGTACAGAGTGTGCAGTGAGCAGTGTCAGAAATCCCTGGAATATCTGAGTGGACTGTTAGCACATAAATGCCTCTGTGATAATCACAGATCTTGGACAGGCAGAAGGCTGCTTTTCTACACACACTCCCTTTTCCCTTTCCATCTTAGTTGACTTTATATCCTAGAGCTGAAATTCTATGGATACACCCATTCCAGGAAACAGGTTTTCCTATGGAACTGGCTTGGGGACTGAAAGCCAGCACACACATCAGCAGATCTTCTCTCCTGAGAACCTGTGAGCTTTCTCAGTTTCAACCTTCAAAAACTTTTCCAGGCCATCTGTGAGAGTAGAGCTGGAGAGAGACAGCCCTGCCTAGAGAGAAAGGCCATGGCAGAGGGCTGGATCTTAATTATTTTAAGGTCCCTTCCAACCCAAGCCACTCCCTGATTCTAGGATTCTTGAAGCTCCCTTTAGGTACATTGTCCAATCTGAAAAAGTCTATACTGTGAAACTTGGTATTCCTGTTCTTGAAATGAACTTTCTGTTGGTTTAAATCTGTCCTATGTATCACTGAGGTTTCACTTTCTCAGCTACCAAAACCTGTCCTCTGCATGAGGAGCTCCAGCCTTCCAGTGATTTGGTATCACCATCAGAGCCTGCTCTGGCAGGTCCCACAGGTTCCCAGAAGGAGAATTTGGGTGTTCAAGGCTTGAGCTGCATGTTTCAGGAATCTTTGCCAGGTGTTATATTTCTGCCTTAATTCTGGTAGGTTGTGTATTTGTGCACTCAGCAATTCATTCCCTTTCCCTTCACATATTCATTTACATTTTTATAACTGAAAATTGGCTGGTCTTTCATTTGGCTAAAATGGAAATTAAATCCTGAGAAGCAGATAAAACAAAGTGGCATAGAGACTATATGAATTACTATTAAGCACCTAAAGTTTTAGTGAGATCATTTAAAAGTGTTTCTAAACCTGAATAAATTCTTTTTTAAATAATCTAAACTTGGCAATGAAGTTTAAATCCCAGAGAAAGTTAGCCTTTCTATATTTGTTAGACATAGACAACAAATTACATATAAATGTATATTCATACACTTTTTAAATCCACCTCATGCTCACTTGGAACACAAGCTTTAGCCTAACTTTTACTCCTAAAGTCTAAAACTTTATGCAAAGGTCAAGCTAAAAAATCATTAGGAAACCTGATCAAGTGACAACCTTGTAACAATTTGAACAGAATATCTCTTTGACCTCTGCCCAGGCTTCCTGCAAACCTTAAAACCCTGTGTCAGGTTTGAGATGCAAATGCAAATGGAGTGGAGTGGCAGGGATGAAGAGGGGTGTGACAGGATTTACCTGTGGGCTGCCTTACACCTGAGGTGTTCAGCTCAGGGCTCCTCAGAAAGGACAAACTTGTTCAGTGTTTGGCACCTGCTTGAGCCTCAGTGTTTTACCAAGTGTCATAACTGGTTCTCTCACCATAGCTCAGTGCAGTTCTCTGCACTAAGTGGACTGGCCACCTCTGCCAGGTGTTTTACTCTATTAAATTCTGTCTTCTCAATCCTTTTTATTCCTGATGGCATGTGGTATCTTGAATGGAAAGTATAGGGGAAATATGAGAGCAAAAAATTCAGATTGGATGTAACCTTTAATCATTTTCTGATATCAGGTTCCACCAGAAGAGTNAGAGTCCATGTTAGGTCAGTATCCACCTACCCTGGCCCCATATTTTGTTATTTGCTCTCTGGTTTGAATCCATCACCAATTCCCCTTTGGATAGAATCTCATTAATAAAAATCAAGGAAAAATCCCAGCAATCTGTCAGATTAGAGAGACTGAGGAGCTTTTTCACAGAGCTGACAAAGAAGCCAGAACATAGGCAGAGAAAGTGAAATTTTTCTCTTCCTGTTTTGTTTTTTTTTATTCCAAGTCAAACTGTTTTAGGGGAAAATGCTGGGGAGAAATTGTGTACCCTGCTACCTCGTGTGTCCTTCTGAGGAAATGAAACATGTCACTCTTCTGTGCTTTCAGTGCACAGAGCAGCTGAAGATTTTTGTCCTTGAAAATTCTTGCAGAAGTCAGAATGACCTTGAGATATTTCCTATGTGTCCTTACACAAATTACACGTTTGTGAGTGACAGAGTTTGAAGCTGTTGTATTTTATATTGTGGCATTAAGGAGTCAGGGTTGGGTTAGGAGAAAACTCAGCCCCCCCTCCAGATGCAGCTGAAATCCACGCCACAAAAAGGGCTGAAAACCTTTACCTGGGAATCCTGGAGCATAAATGAGACATTGTGGCTTTGTCACCATGGAGATGCAATTGCTTCTAAAGCTCTTTGCTTTCACTTAGCCATCTATATAAGTGTGGGAAAGGTCACAGAGACATTGAAGAAGAGAGGGGAAAACCTACGAGGAGTGTGAGGAGTGCTAAATGGTCTGAGAAAAAAATAATGTGGATCAAAAATGTTTCCTTTTACTATAATAAACAGTAAAAAAGGTAAATGGAGAGCTCCACTCCTTTTCTTCCCAAAAATATTTAATTTTTTTTCCTTGGAGAACTTTAAATTATTAAAATTGTCTGATACCAGGCCATAGAAGAGAATGGTAATAGAGGGTATAAGATATAAAAAACCTACAATATTTTTAATAGATAGATGGATGAATAGGTGAATAAATTATAGATATAAAGGGCAAATCTTGGCAAGTCCTGGCAAAGTCTCATATGAAAGTGAGTGTTAAATCAAGGTTACCACTGCATGTGATTACTCAGTTTGACCAGATATATCTACATCTTCACACTTTCACTAGCACATATATTTCTTATGTGCATCCTGGGAAGCTTAAAATTTTCTCTCCATTGCATTTTTAAAAACCTTTATAGAGAATTAAATTAAATTGTGTTGGGGAGAATCAAGGAGTTAATCAAAGATAAAATCCAATCAAGATTTTGCTTGATTTTGCTGATTTTGCTTAAAGTATATCTAGAATTGCCCAGTTACACTTGGGGTTGGTTTTTTTTTTTTGCATCAGGAGCTTTTTTTATTGCCAAACATATTCCATAATACATCCACACAACAAGTCTTCTTGAACAATGTGATTGCATTTCTTCATTTGTAATAACGTAAATGAAAATAGTAAAATGGGAAGAGTAGGAACATCACCTCTAAGTAATAAAATGTCTTTCCTCTGTTGTGTTCAAAATCCCGTTTATGTCATTTGCTTAAGGTCATATATTGAAAATGAAAAGCTGTCAGAAATTTTTGCAAATTTGAAACTCAACCCAAAATCTGTTAAATAAAATTGCTGCTATTTAGATTAACTTGTTGATTCCAGAAAATTTCCTTTTCAGAACATGATAAAGCCTTGATCACCTGTCTGTGGCTGTTTTCTGCTATTTTCACATAGATGAAATGCTTTCATCCCTGCCAGACAAGGATTCCCCAACCTGCCAAGCAAATAGTCCCAGTTCATATAACAGATATCTGTGTGCTGCAGGTCTCCACACAAAGTCAGCAGTTTTTAACCTTATGCTCAAGGATTTGCCATGGTAGAAGTAGTTGTTTCTTGATGTCTATTAGGCTTATTTTTTTATTATTTTGAGGTTTATAATTTGGATTATCTTGGTAGTTTGAAGCCTTATTAGTTATTAGCTCTTCAAAACTCACACAGTGAGTACAGGACAGACAGATGTGTTTGTTTATACAGGAACTTCAAGGGAAGTTGTTTCACAGAAATCTGCCAGATGATAAGGAGTTTTACCAAACTGGCAGGACTTCAGGTCTTCATATCAGGGCTTTGCATTTTCTCCCCTTTTCCAACTTTAGCAGGTTCTGTGTGGCTGGATTTTCTTGCTCTACCATTTCCTAACTGTGTGAAACTATCTGTTTACAATCTGAAATCCTGCACAAGACAGCTTAGCTCAGTGGGGCTAATAAATCCACATCTCTTGCCAGAAAAAATCTGCTTGAAGTTCAGGAATGTTGTTAAAGGCAAAGCAACTTCAGCCACAATCTCATTTCTGAGAGTATGAAGACACAGAAACTGGCTGAGATAGTTCTTATGTACAATTAGGTGACTGAAACCCCCACATCTGACTTTTTGTGTGCTGATTTGATAATTGGAGCATCTGTAATTGGCTCATTAAAAACCAGAGGTATTACCTGTCTTCTTAAGGTCTCCTATGGTTGTATTTCCTGGCCTCTTCTCATACCCTTTTGGGCCTTAAATCATTGTCCTTCACAATGAGGCTTTTCTGTCTGATGTTAAGATATGCTCTGTGCACAACTGAGAAAACTCATCCCAATTAATACAACATTTTAGTTTCTAATACCCTTGATGACTAAAGTCTTGGACTCAGCTGTGCTTAAAATTTCCTGTCTCCTGAGCAGTAACAGAACTAAAACTTTTTAGTAGAGAAGCACCTGCAGAGAAGAGTTTGCAGTCAGTTGTGTGTGTGTATTTCTGTGTGTGAATAAAGTAATGAAAGCTTAAGAGAAGAGCTTTGCACCAAACAAGAACAATATAGGTTATTAATGTTAACAAGACTAAATTGGGATCAATATTTGTTTGGGAAAGTGTGGGGAAGAACTCTTTGATGTGTGTGCAGTTAATTCACTCATGCCAAAACTCTGCTCTCATGCACTCACCAAGTGCAGATGTGCTCTGAACTCAATCTGTGCTTCAAGGTATCCCCAGAGAGAATTGTCTCTCTGGAGTTTTCCAGCTACATGTGGGTTCATACAAGATCAATCTGGTTAAAAGCAATCCTTTCTGGTTCTGCATCATTTTGAATTGATCTTTGACATACAGAGACAAACAATTCAATCACTGGAAGAATATCAAACTGTGTATCAAACTACCTAAGACCTGAAATAAATAATTGCAAATCAATCCCCTTTTCTACTTTAGACAGGCAATATATCCATTAAAAAACTGACAGCTCATTCAATGTTAAGGGGAAATAATGTTAATGATGTTTGAATGCCTCCAAGTATTGACGTGGGGAAGGCTTACTAAGCATATTCCAGGATCATTTCTGAATTATTCAAATAACATTTCTTGTTTGCTTGTCTAGGAGATCAGATCTTGCTGCAGCCTGCTGTAGAGTGAGTAGTCAGGCAATTTATAGCACTCCTTTCTGCCACTGCTGCTGTTCCTTACACAGAGCAGGAGAGTGCATGGTGGGAGGAAATGCTCATTTCTGCAGGAGCAGAGACAGGGTTCCTCTGAGTGTTTTCATACTGCCACAAGCAGAATCCTCCACCAGTTCTGTCACAGTGGAGAGGAAACCCTCCAAAAGCTGCAGGGCAAGCTCTGCTCTTGCTCTTTGAGGAGCAGCTCTGCACAGAGTGTGGCTGCTGCTGGGGCAAGGTGTTCACAAGTTCCCAAGTGGCTGAGGTGCCAATCTACTGTTGCTGAAGAAGGAATTAAACTCTTTCCTCCTAAATTTCTTCCTCCCAACACCCAGCAAGGAGTGTGGAGAGCAGGATCAATGTCCTCTGTCATCTCAGACGTGACTCAGAGCCCAGGCAGGGTGAGGAGTCAGGGGCACTGGACCCAGACACCAACCACTCTCACAAAACCAGCAAAGCATGTCCCTTTGGCTTTTAATTGACTCCCCAGTGCCTGAATGATGAGAAAGTTGTCTCTTCTCTTTAAAAAACTAAAGAGAAAGAAGGAAAAGTGAAAAAAATTAACCCCAAAGCTGTACACAATCAGAGAAGAAAATGTACCCAGGGCATTGACATTAACAAGGAAAATTTGCATCATCCAGCTCTATTTTCCTTTGCAATATATACATTTTGATGATGATTATGGTGATCACTGCTGTCATTATTATTCTTTCCCAGGAAACTCTTTCAGTTGCTAATACACTGTGCCAGATTGAATATGCTTTTCATTGTTTTAGTATGGGGTATTAGGTAATTATGACATCTATATTCAGTGTTACCTACACTCTCTGCAATGGATTTCTTGTTCTTGTGTACATTCAGACCTTCCAGCAGTGTGTTTCTACATTTCCACTAAATAAGAGCATCAGCTCTTCAGCTTAATTTCCACAGAAATCCTGGGTGGTGTAGGAAATTTTATGTGTTCTTTCCCCCTCTGTAAAAGACAGTTTGTGCTTTCTCCTTCTTTGTGTCTGTTAAGGTTTTATTGACAAAATGGAATCTCCTTATGCTTTTTCTCAGTCAGTTTCCTATTGACTGGCAGGTCTTAGTTTTCTACTTTTCTTTCCTTCTTTCCTCATCCTTTATTTCTCTCTCTTTCCCCCTCTTCCTTCATTTGCTAGTAGATAAAACTTTCTGACAAAAAAAACAAAGAAAAGACAAATTTTCATTTAGAAATACAAGAAAGCTAGACTCCTGAGGCATATTTCAGTGTCAGCAACAAGTTCTTTGCATCTGGGTTGAAGATAGTTCAGGGATGGGAGGAAGGAAGATAAGGGAAAAGACATGGAATGGAGGGAAGACATTTACACAGCACAATTCAGTGACACACTCTGGGATTTTTAAGGATTTTGGGACCTACTTTCTAACACTGATATCTCTTTTTTATTTTGGAGGGAGATAACAACTGCACCAGGGATTTTACCAAAGCTGAGGAGAACTGGTCTGCTTGCACATTCAGGCAGACAACTACATCCTAATACTTTTCCCCAGTTCTAGTTTTGTTTTTTCATCACAGAATTTGAGTCTTCTTTATGTACCTCCCACTGCAAAAGCTGAGACCAAAATATTGTTATTTCCACAGCATAAAATGCAAAATAACACCCTGATGTAATAATGCCAACCCAATTTGCTAACAATTTTAAGAGAGTTTGCATGGAAATTATTGATACACAGTGATTCCAAAGGCTTTGTAGATCCTCTACAGAAACTCACACTTCCTGCCCACTTGGCTCAGTCATTTTTCTTGGGTCATGCAGTATGCAAGACTGTGAGCTTAATTTATTTATTATATTAAAATATTTTTTCTTATTTTCCTGTCCCTTGGACAGCTGGATTCCTATGAAAGACACAGCAGTGGCACATCAGTTATTTTTTCAGCTGTCAGATGAACACATCTTGGCTTTAATGTGAAAATTCCAGAAGATGTATTATGTACACAAATATGTTACAAGCTGTATCATGACACACAAAGAATAAGATCTCTCTGTTTGCCTGAGGTTCCCTCAGCCAAAGTTGTTTATTTCCTCCCAGCTCTGTCTGGCTCTTGCAGTGAGAGAGTCTTTAATCCACAGCCAAAACACCCCTTGCTCTGGATGTCCTCATTCCCTGGCAGAGGAGGTCTCTGCACCTCCTCTGCCTGCTCTGAACAGCACAGAGCAACAAAAGTCACTCTCTCTGAAGACTGTGGAATCCATCTGTAGGAATTTGTGAATGTGGAATCCATCTGTAGGAATTTATGAATCTTGTATGAGGCCACGTAACGAGAAATGTTTGTTTAGATGTATTGCACTGGGTTTAATAGTGGGACAAGAGCAATGGAAGGACAGCTGAAATATTTCTGTCACTGAAATGACTGGGAGGCATTGGCTGCTCAACTCAAATGACCAGGACAGAAACTCCTGGAGAGCTTCTCTGGCACAGAGCAACTCAAGACCTGATGGCCTGAACATCCCAGACCGAGCCCAGGAAATTGATTGAATGAGGATGCAACACAGCAGTTAATTGTAAACCTAAAAAAATGCTGTAATGATAAACCAGCCATCAGGACCTGTGTTTTCTTCATGAAAACTAATGTGACACTTCTACCTTTTGTGTCTGAAACTTGAAAAATACCATTTTCCCAAGTTTACACATCTTACAAGTCAACAAACTGAGAAGGTATATCCAAGGAGATTGTAGCCAGGTGGGTTCACTAATGAATACCAAGAATACTTTGTTAAGAGTTAAGTCAATATCCTGCCAAGAAGCCACCATAGCACAGACACAAAAAAAGGACTGGTTTGACCTAAAATTCATCCCAGCTACAAGGATATAGGAAAACAACAATAATTCATCTGACAAACAAGTGAGAAATAGGAGGAAAAATGCAAAAGGTCAATAAAAAGTTTTGCAATTTTAAGAATCTAGAACTTGGATTATTGAGTCTGGAGAAAAGGAGTCTCAGGGGAGCCCTTATTGCTCCCCAGACTACCTGAAAGGAGATTGTAGCCAGGTGGGTGTTGGTCTCTTTTCCAAAGTGACAAGCAACAGGACAAGAGGAAATGGCCTCAAGTTGTGCCTGGGAAGGTTTAGATTGGATATTGGGAAAAATTTCTTTGCCAAAATGGCTGTCAGGGATTGGAACAGGCTGCCCAGGGAAGTGGTGGGATCACCATGCCTGGAGATATTAAAAGACATTTAGATGTGGCACGTGGGGTCATGGTTTAGTGGTGACCATGGCACTGCTGGGTTAATGGTTGGACTGGGTCATTTTAAAGGTCTTTTCCTTTAATTCTACGAAATACAGTCATCATCTGTTCTTGAAAACAGGATTATATTTTTGGTTGATAAAGATGACTGTTGATGTAATAGATTTGGGTTTCTTCAAGGCATTTGGCTTAGCAACACATGACATTTTGGTTACATATTGTAACATATTTTGATTAAGAAGTTTGTATTATATGGAATTAACAGAACACATATAAGATGGCTTAAGAATTAGTCATGTCACATCTCAAAAGGTAGTTGTTAAGGCTGAGGTATCAGCAAGTGGGATTGTTTCCTGCACTGTAGGAAAACAACTTCTTATTTAATGTGCCTAAATTGCCATCAGTGGACTTGGATGATTTTTTTATTTTTATTTTTTCAGACCATGAACACACCACTGCACCCCCCCACTCCCACAGCAAACTAAAGCTGACTGGTATTAGGACTGCTTTTCTCAGTTAATCTTCCTTTGTCCCCTGGGAAGGAGTCCACAGATTGACAGGTTTAAGACCTTTGACTGGGACAACACTAAATCTTTCCTTGTAACATTTGTGAGCAGTGCCAGGATGGTGTAATATTTAATAATGAAAGCAGACTATTGGCATAGTCTGGTCCAATTTCTCTGGTTAAATACAGGAACCACCAGAGAATATTGAATGTCAATGCGGTCACATGCAAGGAACAGCAACTGAGAACCAGAAATTATTTCTTCAGAGAGAAGGCTGTCCTGGAAAGGATACACAGGTTCATTAGCAGTGCTCTGTTGAAAGAGCTGACCTGCTATTTGGTTTCCTAAGGGGGTTTAGAGAGCAGCAGAAGGAGGAAGGATTCTTGTTTGACAGGGCTAAATGAATTTCTGAATGGAATGGCTGACACTCCTGAATGCAGAAAACACTGCAGTGTCTGGCTGAGGCTTTTGCTATTGTGTTCAGGATCATACTTACTATCACATTTTAGAAGAACAGAAAGTTTGAGTTCAAACTGCTTTCTCATACTCTTTATGGTTCATATTGTTAAATAACCCACATCTGCCTACTGTGCTGGCTCCCAGCCACACCTGTTCCAAGGATGATTTGCAAGTGGCAATCCCAGTTGTAGAATAACTTCTTTACAGCAAGCTTAAAGACTGGGAAAATGGCAACACCTTCTACAGAGGGAGTGATTTATGCAGCATCTGCTTCCTGCCACAAAGAATTTGTAAAGACCTCACTCAGGCTGAGAAGGTGGGTAAGCCCAAGAGCAGGACACAGGTTATGGCAGGAGCCACCAGCAGGAACCCTAAAGCACATCTTCCATTTTCTCCCATCACCCAGGCTGCACTTGCAAGACCTCATTGCTGCAGGTTTTCCAGGTTGCCTTTGAAAGCACCTCAGATATCCCATCTGGAGCCTGCTGCAGTTCCTCCTCTCCCCTCATGCTTCCCAGACCAGTTCTGGCTCACCTGCAGCTCCCTCCCCAAGCTGTGCAAGGCAGTGAAGGCTGGCACAGTGCAGTGAAGAACTGGCTCCCCTGCAAGAATCTACAAAAACATAATCTAATGTGCAGCTCAGGGAAACGTGGGCACCCTGAGGTACATTGGGCTACATCCTCCAAAGAGCCAAAAATCTCCTTTCTACCCCAAGGCACCATTTCAGCCAAAGCATGGTAGCCAAAATTCTTTGATCTGGTTGCTCATATTAAAGCATTTCCTTTGATTTCTGAGAGTCTTTCTCCACTGCTGCCCACCTCAGTAATTTCTGGAGAAAATTTGTTCAGAGAATTTGTTCAGAAACCAGTATGATGCTGGTGTCATACAAAAGGCACAGAATACTCACCCAGGCTGCTGGGCTGCTCTCTGATTCTCCCCACTGTGTGTATTTCTGTTTGGGAAATAGATCTTGTGCACTGTAATTCCCTTTTAACAGTCCTTTGTATATTAATGGGGTTAGAGTTAATCTATCATTTGCAAATGGCCTGCTGAAAATCAATAAAGTTTTCATAGGAAATAACAATCCAGCTGGGATATTATTAGAGAAAAATTCAGAGGCATTTTCATGCAGAATAGCATAATAATGCTGCTTCTGTTGTTGCTGTCGTGGTGCCAGGGAGCTGGGAGGAAAGGTCCCAGCACTCATGTCCCAAAGGGCAGGACTTCTGTGGGGTTATCTAAAGAGCTCTGTAGTCCTACAAGTCCACTTGGTTTGATCTTATTCTTAAGTATTAAAGAAGTTTTGAAAATATATTCATATGGAAAATCAAAACACCATTTAATCTTCTGCTTCCTTTTCACTTTCCTGGCCATTTTTTCCTCAAGAATTCCTTAAATATTAGCATGGCCTCCAAAGGTAGGATCCCTCTCCAGTCTCACTTAGTGCTGCAGCTGACTGAAAGGTGCAATTCAACAGAGGAGAGAGCACCACATGAGCAAGCTGTAAATAGAACAGGCATCTCCAAACACTTGATCCTGGTGAGAAATTCTGAGCTCACCACATTTGGCTTTAATTTCCTGTCATTTCCTCTCTTGCCCCAACTATTAATGCTGAATTGGAATTAGCTGGCTGCCTCTTGTAGTGAATATTGGAGACAAAAGACTGGTCTGGAGAAGGTTGCTGGCCCTTTGCTCTTGTTGCAAGGTAACCCAACATAAAGAAAGGGTAAGAGAACCAGGCAGGGTTGTAAAAACATCACAGAGACACAGAGGCCTGCACTGCAATTCAGCCAAATAAGCAGTGGTTTCACCCAGATTTGAAGGCACCGTTGGGAGCTCATCCTGTGGAACTGCAACCATCTGCTCTCTTTAACAAGGATGCATTCAACAACTGAGTAGCTGGAGTCAGAGAGAGTGACATGCATTTTAAAAAGCAAAGTACTGCTTGGATATTACCAGAATTGAGAATAATCCTACTCAAGACTATGTGCCAAACAAGACACATGTAAATTGTGTCTCCTCTATTGATGCTGATCTGAATTCTGAATTCTGACTTGCTACTTTATGCAGTAATTAAGGTTGAACCACTTGGAAGCCTAATAGTGTGTATAAATAGGCAGGTGTAGACTAACCTTTTCCCTATATTCTGACCAGCAGAGCAAAGTAAAAATCTAAAAGTTGGAAATGTCAGGCTTCAAAATGCCTGTGACAGCCTCCTCTATACCTAGGAGAGTGTGCCTTAGGATATACTCTCTAATTACAGGGACTTTTACTGTTTTTCTCTAGCACCCTTGCTTAATCAGTATCTGAGATCAATGCTGATTATTTAATGAGCAGCAATTCAGTATTTTGCTCCTTTGTCATTCTATGCCTACTGATTGACTATAAAACATAAACACTTTCCAGCTCTGTCTGGAAGTTTAAAACCTTTATTTTCTCATGAGGAATTCTATTGTGCTCCAGATTACATCATAGTGCTCTAAAGACTTCCTCACACTATGCCTTAGTTATAAACCAGGAACTGAGGCAAAAATGGTTGAACACAAAAATTCTGCCTTTGAGTGGCCAGTTGGTTATGTCCAAAGGGTGGGTGGGCATGTTCCACACTGAAGCCTGTCACAGGATTTCATCCAGACTAGGCAACCCCCTGGAATCACAGAAGATCCTACCAGATTTCTTTCCAGCCAGGGCATGGCCAGGATGCCCAGCACTCCTGGAGTACAGTGTTAACCATTATGATGTAGGGTTTTTACTTTTTGAATTATTGCACTTAAACCCAGCTCCAGATACCTGACACAGTTTGTGTTGGAGCTGTGAGGACAAAGCTCTCCTGCAAAACAGACACCAGGACACCAGCTAGGCAGGCAACTGGGAAAGCAGGAGCTCACTGGTGATGATAATCTGCTAAAAAAAACAACTTCACAAAGGTATTTGGGCAACCAACATGCAGCAAAACACTGAGCATGATTTCCAAAATCCTCCTGGCAATCACTCTAAGCAGCAATCTCCTCTTTGGGACACCTAAGTGCTCAGAAATCTGGTCCTAAGTGGTTTGCCAGCATTTTGTTGAAAAGGCATTGAACTATTCTGGCAATAACAGACCACATAAAAGATGAGATGTGATATGACTAATTCTTAAGCCATCTAACATGTGTTCTTTTAATTCCACATAGTACAAACCTTTTAACCAAAATATTATGTGTTGCTAAATCAAATACCTTGAAGAAATCCAAGTTAGGCCTGACTGGTCCTTGATTCCTACCCAGTTCATTCCCTTGCCTCCAAGCTCTCCTTCCTCAGGACAGGATCAACTATTCCTAACTCACCTCTGGTAGCTATTTTTGTTAACACAAAATGATTGTAAAGCTGAGTCATTACAAGGAACAATAAAGTTAAATAAAGGTTTAAGAGCAGAAGTGAGAAATGTTTCAGGTCCAGTCTTCCAGACAGCTTGACTATGAAACACCTGAAGTTTTCTTCTTACAATCTAATGAATACATGAATTGTAATCTATGCAGTATTCTTTCCTTTCAGTCTGCTTCAGTAATCCATGCTGTTACACTAGATTTTGAGGCTGATTCCCAGTGGCTGAAAATTATATGATGTTTCATCCATATCCTCCCCATAGATGAGGCTTAGAGGTTGCACAGCATTTAAGAAACAGACTTCAGACAGAGCACAAATCCTGTGACTGGAAATCACCTCTGTTTAGTTTAAAGTTGCTGGAGCATGAAGTTTATTTTCACAACTGAGGCAAACAAATAAAGGGCCTTTAAAAGAAAATCTGAATATCTGTACAGTAGGGTGATTAGGTTGGGAGGAAGAAAACCAGATGAGTCCTTCTATTATCAATGTCCAGTGTGGTGTTAGATGAGGGTCCGATTTTGGGATATTTATAAATTGCTTTTTTCCCCACCACCTCATGCAAGGCACCTGCCTCCATCTGTGCTGCAACATCACATCAGTTTGACTTGCAGTGGCTTGGCTGACTGAATTCAGAGATGCAGCAGGGCACCTGCTTACAGGGTAGTTACATAAAGCTGGGGATAATAAACTGCTAGAGCAGGAGTGCCAAAAGCTGGCTAAATGTTAGAACACAAAGACAAGCACTGAAGGGTTCACAGATACAGTAAAGAAAGTCATCTATATTTATATATATGTATGGATACACATACACACACCTGTGTATTGATTCTATCTCACTGTCTGTAGAATATAAATAGTGAACAACATTTCTTCCTGCATTCTCATTCTACAAAGTGCCTTTTCTGTTTCTATAGCAACTTCTGCTGTTTGTTACTTGTGGCTCACGCTAAAAATAACCTTATTTAAAAGGGAGAAGATTCTAAAAAGTTAGAATAATTGGAAAAGATGGCAATTTTAAAATGAAATAAAGTCACAGACTGTGCTTAATAAGTAGCCTGTTCACTATAAGAAGCACTGAATGTGACATCCATTATGTGACTTATAAAATAGAAATGGGGCTTTTATTAGTATGTCTCAGGTTCTTTGTTACAACCTGAGTTACTGCCTTTTGAATGACTATGTAATGTTCTTCATCAGAAATTCAGCCACTTGGTAATGAGTAGCAAAGAGTTCCACCTCTAGACATACTTGTCTTTCTGCCATGGCACCCCCCATACAGACTGCAGTGCAATAAATGTCATTAACAGGCTCCATTCTCACCTGCAGGGGTTGCAATAAGTGTCCCACATCACACAAAAACAGATTTTCTGAAGAGGAGCTTTAGCAATGGGCAGCAAGGTAAACTCTGATGGATACAACTAATTTTATCTTTCTTTAAATGAACAGAAAGGTTTTTTTATGGGTCATCCTTCAGCTCCAGGTGATAAAGGCCTGAAACAGCTCCTCCCCTTGCCATTAAAACTTTATGAATAAACATGGATGTGAAGGGTGATTAGCCTCCTTCTCCACGCTGTGGTGCTGCAGTTTGGGCACTGTAGAATGTTTTATAATATTTTGTATGCACAGAGAGTCCCACATGGAACACAAAAACCACAGCTGTGAACTCCCTGGCTACAGGACTGCACTGCAAGGAGCAGAGCAGGAGGAATGGCCTTACAGAGGGCTCCTGGCCTTCATGGATTTATTTCTTTGCTCCCTGCTCCACAGCAATGCCCCAGCAGCAGCCCAACCTCTGTGAAACAGAAAGGGCCCATGTGGGACATGGACAGAGCAGCTCCATCCTAACCTCGGGTCTGAGCCTAAAGACTTCCCTCTGGGAAGGAAAAGGAGGAAGGAATTACAAGAAAAAATGGGCAAACAAGGAGGTCAAGTTTGTTAATAACCAACTTCCTTCTTTTGTGCCATAGCCAATAAAATACAGTGAATGCAGGAGGGAGGCACTGAAGACCCTTGCTTTCAAATACACTAAAGGAAATCTGAAAGACTTTAATTAATTTTTTTTCTAGCTAAACTGACTACTTGTGAGGACAGAGACTGCACTATATTTGTTCTGAACTGGCTACATTGTCAGCAGCCAATAAATTAAATTGTAATAAATGGAGTAATTCTGCTGCCATGCAGTCATGCACAGACTTTCCTGCTGGGACAGTTGCACACTGCTTCTCCTTGAACCTACTTTGTTATCCACATCTTTCTCCAGGCTGTTGATTTTCAGTTGCTTCCTTGTTGATCTCTGTATTTTTCCAGGGGAGGTGAGGAAGACTTTTGTGCTCCCTTCCATTCCTCATTACATTCTGCAGATCACTTTTCTTTATCCTCCCCTCTGCTGCTCCCTTTGCCTTTTAAAAATTTGTTGGCCTTTTCTCAGTTATTCATATCCCAGTTCAGCATGAACAGACTTTTCTTGCAAGAACATGTAGTTATGACAAGAGATATGCAATAGCAGGAATAGTTACCAAAAAGGTTACAATTTTAAGGCTTTGGGCACCTAGGAGAACAATTTCCCTGCCTATCCACTTGATTTTCCAGGGAAGCTTAATTTGTGTGAGTTAACTGTGGCAAACTACAGATCAGCTGCCCCACTTGTCTTTCTTTTCTCTTTCCAGGGCTCTCAGATCTCTCCATCTTTGTTGCTGTTCTTTGCACCACCAGTCTTGCAAGAGGCACTGGGAGCTCCTGTCAGCTCTAGACAGGAGCAGAGCAGGTGCCTCACTGCAAATTTGCCTTTCTGACTCCAAGCCATTCTGTTCTTTCTGCATTTCATTTTTCCAGTCTGCAGTGCCAGAAACAGCTG
Source organism: Notiomystis cincta (assembly GCA_013398075.1). Classification (NCBI taxonomy): domain Eukaryota; kingdom Metazoa; phylum Chordata; class Aves; order Passeriformes; family Notiomystidae; genus Notiomystis; species Notiomystis cincta. Next base: position 108,098 of record VZRX01021664.1, read on the forward strand.
GCTCATATTAGTTCGAATTATCCCAAGAATTATTACCCAGAGAACTAAAATCCCAAGAGGTGCCCAAAAAGTCAAGATGCAACATTTTTCTTGCCCCAGCTTTTGACCAATCCCTATGCCAGCTGTTCTACAGCTGATGCCAGCATGTTTAGTCACTTGTATTTTAAATTCTTAGAGAGACATGAGGGCTAACAGGATTTTGTTTGCTCACAGACATTCTCAGCTGTTCTCAGATGATGGAAATGGATACAGTTCCCAAAAAGCTGATGTGCATAAAGTGGTCAATGAGCTACCACATACAAGACTCTCTGACTCCTTCTGATGCTGGAAGATTACTGAAAAATTCAAATTTTATTTGAGATGTGCATCTGGTCCTTTGGTAATGCATGGAGGAGAAAGCCAGATGATTCTTACTGTCTACGTACAATGTCATCAGCTCTTTCATGGTGACAAATAATATCATTTAATATTATCATTTAATAATATGTATCCATATTAAAGACTCTTGCTCTTTCAGGAAGGTGCTGTGTTGCTTTTAAAATGCTGACATTTTAAAGTTTACTAAGTAAGTATTTAATTCTGAATATGACCAACGTTAATAGTAATGCAGCCATTTTTCTGCTCAGGGGCATTTTTGGTGTGCTGTACTTTTCTAGAACTGCCAATAATTATTCAGAAAGGTTCTTCTACCACACCAAATTTAGTGCAGCTGCTGAAGTCTGAGGCTTTGATGGAAATATGAGATTATTTTTTTGTTGCATTTATCTCTATTGATTTCTGACCCATTTATATTCAAACTTACCTTATAAAAAATGAGGAAGAGTGGTCTCTGATTTCTCTCATCCTCTGCCCTAGGAAAAGCAAAGGTTCCTAGAACTTCCTCCTTGACAGATAGCAGGAGGAATTCCCCCTGAATCTATGGAAAGACCTGAGGATGTCCCACCTTGATGCCAGCCCAGCCTCTGGAGGAGCCAAGGAAGGCTCTCCTCTCAAAGATCTCAACCTTGGCTTGCAGTGAGCTCAGCACAAGCTGAGAAGTCTTCAGGAGCTTCAGCAACATGGGAAGTCAGGCAGTGCTCAGATTTGATCTTAGGGAATGGCACCAATGTTTCGACTTCTGAGAGGGCTCAGAGGACACGAGCCACAGTCACCTGCACAGACAGGGACACCCCTGACAGTCTTGCAAGGAAACAACTTTCACTGACTCCAAAAGGGTCCATCTTGGTAGGGAGCTTGGAGGGTTTCCAATGGAAAGGCAACTATCCTTGCTTGGAAAGTCAAGAGCTACTTTTGTGTCTCCAGGACAAACTCAACCTTCAGGAAAGCTGTTTGAGTGCTGTGTGCCACCTCTGCCAGTTCCTGCCCCAGGTGGCACTCAGAGTTCTGCACAAGGAAGCTGCACAAGCTCAGGTTATTCAGCCATGATGGAGAAGTTCAAGGTTTTATTAGGGATGCTAGATGCACACAAGCCAGACCTCAATGCAAACCTGAGCTGGTTATATGCTTTTCTGAGGTGTTTATGCCTCAGTGCTTCCAGGGGGCACTTGCTTGTAAAAAGCAGCTGGTTCCAGGGGGCAGAAATATGAGATTGTACTCAGCCACCTTCTCTGCTACATCTTTCCTGTGAGAAGTTCTACCAACCTCAACAAGAAATAAAGAAACTATTCATAATGGGAACTACTCTCTTTCCTTGATTGCCATTAACATGTTCATTAGTGGAACATTTGTCGGGGAAGGTTCAACTCCCTCCTTTCCCTTATCTTCAGCAAATCTTCACTCTCTTCAGTCTGTGGCAAAGAACTGCTTTTAAAGCGCAGGTTGTAACCCACACCTCACTTTAGCCCTAATCTAGTCCACATCTGGAAGATATTAGGATGCACTGCAGTTTTTGAAGTGTGGGTATTAGGACACACTTGTTATTTTTAAAAGTGATGTGCGTGCTGTGTTCTAGACCACTCTCAGAGCTTTGTACTTGAATGTGTTTTTTAATTTGTGTTCCATTATGTTGCCTTTTTCTTTTGGGAATGGTTTTCTGCTGGCCTGTGATCTGCTTCATAATTCAAGTGGAAAGTTTCTGAAAATGTAAGAGGCTTTAATGCAAGACAAAAAGTGGTTGTAATTTTAAAAAATAAAAAGCATCTGTATCTTTTACTGGAGTGCAGTGATTTATAAGCTTCTTAGGGGATGAGGAAGCCTGGATATTCTAAGAGGTGGGATAGGCCTTAGAAGCTGCCCTTTGGTCTTCTAATACACTCATGACCATGTATCTAGGGGATTTGAAGGTACTAGGTCACATTTACTTGCAGGCAAAAAATATCTGAGGGCAACTTCTGACAGATCATTTTGCCAAGGAGATGTGACTTCCACATGCATCTGGCCCCTGGATTGCCTGCTCTGAGAATGACTGCTTCCTGAGCCAGTGGGGTCAACCAGCACTCATTCCTCTCCCAAGTGCCTGTATCCTAAGGATACAGGAACGACACAACCCAAATGAGAGCTGATGTGTACTTTGGACAAACCCCAGACCTGGATAATTGAGGGCCCAGGACTTTAGGGAGTGCACAAAGCACATCTACTCCACAGCCTATAGCTGGTCTTAGGCACTTTCAAAAGTTTGAACACATAATAGGATCCTAAACAAATCTGATTTCCACCCTACTTTAGTGTAAAGGAAAATAATGCAGAGAGGAAGGTACAATGAGAGTACAGAGGGCACCAGGGCAGGAAGGTAGGGGAAGGTCAGTGTGAGCACTCAGAGGTTATCTCCAGGTGGACAGGAGTGTCCTCTTCTTTGAATCTGGGCCATATTAATCCCCTACTACTAAATAGAATAATAAAGCAAAGTTACTTAAATCCAGAAGCTTGCCTGGCATAATTCTAACCAGATCAGTTATTTTCATTGCCATGGCTGAGGGCCGTAAGTTAGAATCCTTTTAAAGTCAGAAAACAGCTGGGAAAAGAGCTTCAGAAATCATGTCCTCCCAGGATGAGTGAGAGTGCTGTGTTTTTAAATTGTTGAATATAGGGTGAACTTAAAAGGAGAGACCAATTCCATTCTTCCTGAGGCAAGAATCACTGTTGGTTTCCTTTGAGCATAGTCCCTTTACACAGAGCGTGCAAAGCAGCTGAAAGTGTCTCTGCATGACCTCAGTCAGCCTCCAAACAGACTGAGCAGGATGTGAAAGAAGCAGCAGCCACTGGGTGTGCCTTGCCTATAAGAAATTCATAAGGCTGAATTGGCTTGCAGCTGCCTTTGAGCCCACTGGAAGGAATTACCATATCTTGTCTGGCAGGCCCCTCACGGTGAGGGAATTAACTCCCTTTCCAAAGCACACTGGCAGAAAGCACAACCAAATTCTCTTTACATCCAGTGGCAAAGCTCCTGCTGAATGGTGGATGCTAACATCCTCCAGGCCAGGCTGAGAGGGAAGAGGGAGCCCTCTCCAGCTGGAACTGCAGCCTGGTAGAACTGAAAGTGCAGGTTGGTGAGATAATTTTATTTTGAGAAAACTATTTCCATATTTTCTTTTTTCTTTTAAGTTGAGCAATTTACAGAGCCTCCCTTTCCTTAAAGCCTCTCCTCTCAAACAAATCCTTTCATTATCCAACGTGCACACAAGTCATGGAACACTTAGACCATGATAAGTTGGAAACTCATCTCAACTATTTAAACACTGGCACTTCTAATCCTCTGAAACACAGAGTGTTGTGAATTGAGCTTCTTCTCTTTCTAATTTTACATTTGCATCTGGAAGCCTTTTTGGTTTGCCTTTTTTTTTTTTTTTTAAATCATGCATGTCTCTGTTGGCCTCAATTCCTCATTATTGGTGTATTTTACACATTTTCCTTCTGTCCAGCTGCACAGCCCTGCTTACATGTGGCACAGGGTCTGAGGCAGAAAGGAAAATGAAGGCTGTGAGTCCCCCTAGTAGGCAGGATGTCCTTAGCTCTGGCATGGGGACATGGTTAGTGAAGAGCTGAGCTTTGCTGTGTGTCAGTACAGTCTATGCAAGTCAGCCAATTTTCTCTATTATCCTACAAGAATATAATTTCTTTCTGGAGTGTTTTGAATGCTTCCTCTCATATGGGTGGTTTTAATGGATCATTTCTCCAGGAACAGTGCACAATACTGCAGGGCACTTGACATTTATATCAAGGATATAGGGCAAAATTCTATTGTACTTTATAAATAGCTGTGACTGTGCTATTAGAAACCAAAGGCCAGATAACATCAACTGCCAGAGCATTTTGTCCCATGATGGTACAACAGGGTGTGACTCCTGGGAGTAAAAGCGGCATCTGTAATGTTTATATGTGATAATCTCCATCATAACACTGGATCTGGTTTGTTGGGCTGTAAACAACAATCCATGAGTATCAGCCATGAAAATACCTTCCCTTCAAAGTTCCAACAAAGATCAAAAGCCAATAGCTTTGGGGCCTAGGCCATTGAATTTTTCTAATATTTTTCCAGCTTGCCCTTCATATGTTTAACAGCTTATAAATTGGATTTGGTATGATTGTCCTGGAAACCAGATTCTCTTCTATTTAGGTTCTTATCTCGCCATCCTTGTCTCTTAGAAGAGCCTAAAGCAATACAATTAATAGTCTATTCCTGAAACCACTGATCTAAACATCTGATTGTTTTAGAAAGATGAAGATAAAAATGTTTTTGAATTTGTAGTCCTGTCCTTGAAAGAATGGAAAAACAATACTGGAATACAGAGGCATTCCATTTTAAAGAGGGTTTGAATATTCATGTGTTGTCTGAAATGCCTCCTCTTACCAGAGGTATAAGAATGATATATTTAATATATGTGGAAGAGGTGCTCTTTAAAGTAAATCTTCACCACATCCTTATAAAGTTAATCACAGCAAAGGCTAATCACAGCTAACAGTGAATAGTGTGGAGGAAACAAACTAGAAATTAACTGCCAGGCAGTAAACTCCTCACATAGCAGAGCCCTCTTGAAGAGCTGATGCAAACATCCCTAGACTCCTAATTTATCTGACTTCTCCTATTTTATTCACTTTCATGCTTCTTATAAATATCTGTCACATATCTGCTTAGCTGCATTAAACCACTGTAAAAGGAAGACTTTGAAACAGAGAATTTAAAATGTTGGACAGGCCAGTGATCACAGGACTAAGTAATTAGCCAAAACAATTCTCTTCTATGGCATTACATATAAAATAACTCCCCAATGGCATTTAAGAAAACCCAACTAACCCAGAATACCAGCAAATGAAAACAAGGCTTGAAAATCTCCATAATCTGTCAGTTTTCATTTCTCTGTGCTCTCTTGTTCAGAACAGGCATCAGAAATGAAATCTTGCCAGAGAGGGTTCCTTTGACTGTAGGACTTGCAAACAATGACTGTAGAAATGTCTTTAAACATGCAAGTATCCAGCTGCATATGAAAGTCTTCACATTTCTGAGGGTGGAACATCAGAGGTTACAGAAGATTTTGAGTCCTTAGATCATGCCTATCACCATTATGGTTGGACTTGACAACCTTTAAGGTCTTTTCCAACCTAAATTATTCTGTACCACCACTGCTTTGAACTGAGATGTGAAATGGAAACTCATATTATCTCAGGCAGTGTCTCTCCCCAGCATCACACTCACATGAATTACTTTGTCTTCATTTCCAGTTCCCATTGAATTTTAGGTGAATGGGGCTGGCTCAGAGGCTCAGTGCAGGAATCTCTTGGTAGACTGACTTCCTGGTTATTGTTGAGCTACTTGTTTGCCACTGTTCTGTGGCACAAAATCCTCTGATCCTCTGCACAGGCCCTGTTTCCTCATGTCCATACTGCAGAGAACCAGCCCAGATGGCTCAGCTGCTCCTTACACTCAGTGTCTCTGAGGACAGGGAGCTTTACTGATCTAGGCAACAACTGTAATTTGGGAAAGGGACATAAATTCAAGATTTCTGATTTCGATTTTCTGAAAAGACATGTTAGGCTTAATTCAGATTTTAACAGTCCTTTCCTGGTGGGTTTGAATGCTCCCATCTACCTCTGTAAGAGCAGACTTTAGCAAAGCCACAGTATTTGTCATCTGCCATCTCTGTATGTGACACTGCATCCTCATTTCCCTCTGGATCACCAACAGGACAAGTGAACATTTACTTTCCTGTCTGATGTCTGGAGCCTCTGCTCCCATCCTCAGCTTGGCCCCTTTTTTAGCTCAGGCAATCTCTCTTCCTGACAGTAAAATCACTGAGGACCCCAGGGGTGACTCAGTGACCAAAGCATGTTGGTTAAAGTGGCACTGCAGAGTCTCTCTGGGGCTGATGTCACAGGCTTTAAATGAAGATGGTAACTGAAGATTTTATCTTCTCCCCATCTCAAGCAGAGAACAGAGTCCTTCCCAGCCCAGATGGAGAGGAAAGCAAGGATCACTCCTCCTATCTTATTTCCTGGAAGAGGAATTTCTCATGGAGGGACATTCAACTAATCTGAAGCTGGAGCTTCAGATGCAGCTTTCAAGTGAAAATTCAGCTGCAGCTTTTAAGTGAAAACTTATGAGCCTTTTATTTATTTGAGAGAGGCTTGTTTTGTTCTCCCAAACTCTTTAAAAAGATATTTTTCAAGGATCTTTTTTAATTGAATATAGTCCTGGTTCAATGGCACTCTCAAAGCTCATGATACAGAAGAAAATAAAGGAGACCACTGACATTGTATATCAAATTATACTATATCCCATCATTGTGGTGGACTCCAAACACCCTCAGAATCAACAGGAAATGATGTTTGACAGATGTGGTGACCACTGCCACATTTTTTACCTCAGCAGTCCCTCCAGTGGGCCAAAGCTGTTACTGTGTAAAGCTGGCACATTATTCAGTTCCATTGAGCAATGTGTCTTTTGGACCAGTGCTATTACTGAATTTATAACTGTGAGTCTGCTAAGATCAGGAATTCTTCCATTCAAGACAGAGATTTTAAAGTGACCAGAGTAGAAGGTTGAAGCCTATTCAGACACACATTAAAACGTCAAAATAATGTTTCCTACCTTTTCTTCCCAAAGCATTTTATGAATCCTAAAGAGTGAACCCCAACATATACCTTTATAAAGAAAAGTAAATTTTCACAAAATAAAAGGGAATTCTTCCTGGCTGTAGGAAAAAAAAAAAAAAAAAAGGTCAGTGTCAGAATTAGAGCCTACAAGTAGCAGTTCCAGCTTCTGAACCTGAGAGCAGCCCATTAGATTTTGCCTAATTGCCAGGCTAAATTAGGCACTAATGACTTCTCCAACTCCCATTTGCTTGCTGCAGCAGGATAAAAATCAGAATGTGAAAGGCAAGAAAATGCCTGTGTTTGGACTCAAAAAAATTGAAAAAAGTTATTTTCAAAAGCTGTTTTTCATCCTAGATGTGATGGTGAGAGCTGCCCTTAGAAAAAGACAGGGAGCTGGATAAGGAATACCTTTTTTATGAGCAGAACACTACATATATCTGCATAGTCTCAAGTTGGGTCTCCCATAGTAAAAGAGGAGAAAGAGAACAAGGGAAAATAAATAAAATTCCCCAAGGTCTTCCTCTTGAGGAATGTGGAGGGAAATACTGAAGGGGTTTCTACACCTCTCTGCTTAGTTGCTGCTAGAGGAAGGTCCTAGCCACTCTAGGATCCTCTAAAGCATCCATGGGGTATTCCTGGACATGGAGAAACGGTGCCCTGAGCCAGAGCCAGAACACTGCTCCAGCACTCCCTGCACTGCTTCAGCTGCAGGAGTCCTGCAGGGCTGTGCCCCCATGGAAACCAGGAGGATGGGGCTGGGAGCATCTACTTTCCCACAGGGGCAAAGGAGAATCCAGTCAGATTTCCTCTCAACAGAGAGGATACCCAGGCCTCCTGCTGGCTCTCCTAAAGCCTAATTAGACAGGAAATGCTTGGCAGGCCTTTGCAGGAATTGTGCTGCTGGGACTGTTCAGTCATTTCAGTCCTTCTAATAAGCAGACTTGACATGCAGTACCTGCAAAATTCCTTATGGCATTTCCCTGGATCCCTTTCCTTCCTGCCTGCCTGCATGCCAGCACCACTATTGCCTGCAACATTTATTCAGGTTTTCAGACTTCTGCTGCAGCTGAGCACAAAGAAGGCAGATCTGCTCCCATGCATCTGCTGCTTTGCAGCCGTGCATGGGCAAGTTCAGCCCATGTTGAGGAGCATGGTTTAGGTCCTCTGTGCTCACAGATGGGCCAGCAAACAAAAGTGAGCTGAAACAAAATATATCAGCTCATTGTGCCAGGCAAGAGCTGCTGCAGCAGATTTTTAGGGTGACTGTTTGTATTCATGTGCAGGCTCCCAAAGCAGCGCTGAAGTGACAGCCTGTTTTCTTTAAGAACTGCTGCTACAGAATGTTCCAATACAGTGATACAAGGAAATTGCTGCAACTCCCTGATTTCTTGAACTATCAGTAGAAATGCTCCATCTGTGTCCTCCCATCTGTACTGCACGTTTTGGCAAGACAACATGCCAAAACTTCTTTCCTCTATCTCCCTCCTCCCCCTCGGGCCCTATCCCTCCTCCCCCTCTAGCTCTCCTCTTTCTTCTGAAAAGGAGAAAAAACAAGTCCAATGCAGGTTTGCCTCTTCTCTCTCTTGTTTTACTTCTGATTACCCTGGAGGCACAAGATAAACCTTGTCATCTTCCCACTCTGCCCTGCAAGAGCTACATGCCTACAAAATCCGAAGGGTAAAACCCGGGATGGAGACAGGATGACTTCCAAAGAGAAAGATTATGTTGTGTTTTAGCTGCAGGGATTCCCGGGGAAATCAGCCAGAGTTACTGCAGGAGGAGACATGAGGCCAAGGGAGGGGAGAGGGATGGAGAAGCCCAGGAAGCAGACAGTGCCCCGCAGGGCAGGGATGGAGCCGGCGGCGCTGCCCTTTGCCTGCCCAGCCCCGCTGCTCTCCCCGGGCACCCGGCCCCTCCTGGCCCTCAGCAGCCTGAATTTGCATGGCTGTGCAGAGAAAATCCGTGGCTGGCTGGATGTTCCCAAAATCTGCTGCTGGGGGCAGCTGTTTACAATGTCTGAGTCGCTGCTGTCCGAATGAATTGCCCTACTCTGAATATTTAAGGATTCCCTTTGTGGTTTATTCTCGTACAGTCTTCTGACTACTCCATGCTAGTAGGTGTGTCTGCTAATCCTGAAACTATCACTTATTTTATCACAAGAGGGTTTTTTTGTCTGGATTATTTTGGCCTGACAGGCAGAAGAGAGGATTAGACTGAGTTTTCTAAAAATTTCTGAATGATTTGAAAAATGCTCGAAACATGCTGTGTTTGTATTTATCATTTTTTTACACAACTCAGCCACCTGGCAGAGAGCACTAAAAAAAAAAACAAAAAAGAAAAAAAAAAAA
>VZRX01021664.1:117546-212294 GCA_013398075.1 Notiomystis cincta
AAAAAAAAAAAAAAAGAAAAAGTGTGTTTGCTTGCCACAGACATCAAACAAATAATGAACAATCAAAGCAAAGCGATTACAAGCAACCCAGAGGCAGAAAACTATTCAGTACAGCAGCTCAGATGAACTGTCACAAGCAAGGAGAGCAGTCACAGACAAAGCACTAAACCCACAAAAATGGCCCAGTGGCACACACCAGCTAGTGCTGAAGGGACTCTGACCTGAAGAGCTTTTAGAGTTCCTTCCTCTCCTGGACTGACATCTCATAAATCTCTTGAGAATATTGGTGTATGTGAATGGAAGTAGCTGTAATGGAAACTCTCATATGCCTGCATGTGCTAAATGACTTCATCAGACCCACTATGGAAACGTGAGCAAGACTTGGTGTTTCACACAAGGTAGCTGCAAACAGTGAAATGAGCAGGAGGCACAAATTCCCTTCCCTGGGATTCCTGAAGCATGTATTTCTCATTCCTGCTTCTCCCTCTCTCCCTCCCTCTTCTTCTGACAGCATGAAAAATTCACACACTCGCACACACAGAGAATCTCACAGTGTCCTGATCTGACCCCACCACTAGAAGCAATATGGGACAACATTTAGCTGTGAAAAGACCTATGAAGCCATGTGAAAACAACTGCAGCAGGCTTTTTCTGAGGAATTGACAGAGCTTCCTCTCTGAAGGGCAAGAAACTGTGTTTAACACAGCTCTGGCATCAGCTTCTCTGATGGTCCATGGGTCCATGTCCTCACAGGGCACCTGGATCCCAGTTCAGGGGTGGGAGCAGCCACCACCACCTCGTGCTGGATATTGCTCCCACAAGATGATCCTTGGGTTTTTCTCCACCACTTGGTTGCCCCTGGGGTTATTCCTCAGCAGCAGCCTGTGGAACATAAGGTGTCATTTTCATGCATGAGTAAGTAACAAGTCACTAGTCAGTCTTGCTACACCAGTGCTTTACAGCCTGCTGCTGCTATAAATAAATAAGTTTTCCTCTCCCTGTTGCTCCCTGGCATGTTCACACCCTGGTTAAGATACTAGTGTCCAACAGTATTGCTTGGCTCAGCTTAAGATCTCTGAACCCAGCAATTTTTCAGGCTGGCACATCAGACTGTTCATCATCCTAAATCAGGAAAATATTATAAATGATGGTGTTTGCTTAGGGCTTGGCTGTGCTTGTCCTTAGTGTACTGTTTTGGACATGATCCTCTTGCAGATGCCTGGCACATATTCCCACCATTTCACAGCTGCATTTTCATCACACGAACTCCCCCTTGCATGAAGCACTCACTGGGCTTTTAAGGCAGTGCCCTTTGCTTCTAAAAGTTATTGATTCCCTGAATGCCAAGGCATATGGATTCAATTAGCTGGTCATAGCACTGTAGTTCAGGGCTACTCAGCAGTTCCAGTGTGTAAGCTTCTGTTTTTAAACTTTATATAATATAATCATAAAAATTCAGTCTGCATTAAAGTTCTCACTCAAGGCCTTTTTGCAGTTGATTAGTTTATAACATGCACTAATTACTTTTATTATTTTACAGCTACCACTTAATGCAAACATACAGTGAGTTTCCAACACAAGTTCCTTAAACATGGGCATTTCCACTCAAGGCAGTGCTAGGCAGCCATATTCAGAAAGGTTTATTTTTTCTGATTGGATGAAAAATTGCTCACAAAAACTTCTGCAGGCACTGCAGATTGCCATGCCAAAGCACTAAACTTCCCCATTGCACAGAATGGAAATAATTCAATAGCCTGCAAAATCAATGCCCCTTAATCAATGCCCCTTTAGTACAGATCATGGCTTATCCCAATATTTTCTGATCGAGCTACTTACTGCTATGTCTTTTCTCCAGAAATATCAATGTTTTCAGTTTTCCTCTTCATTTCCCAAAGCAGCTGGACTAGTGCTCTACCAAAATCTTTACGTTGTTCTTACCTATATCCTTATCTCAGCTTCAAGAACAGGGACATGTCCCTCCTTGAGGGGGGAACTGCCCTCTCCACATCCCCAGGTGTGACTGCACTGCAGCCTACCCTGATCTCACTGATTTCACTGATCCCTGCAGTGTCCCTGCTGCCTGCCCCCAGCTCTGTGTTCCTGCCCCCTTGTGCCATCAGCACCTGCAGCCAGGTCTAGAGAAGAATCAGGCCCACAGCCACTGACAACTGCACTGGCTAAAGCAGTGCTCTCCTCCATGGCAGTAAAAAGCTGGATATCCTCCCAATATCCAGCTTGTCCAGCAGACTCTCACACGTGCAAGACAATGTGGAACCCAGGGGTGTCTTTCCAGTGAAAGCAAGGACTTCCTAGATGGAAGTTCTTCCTGAATTAAGACTCAGCAGTAATAGCATGATTGGTGATGTTGGTGCTCAGCATCTTGTTTGGAACTCACTGGGGTCTGTGATTCAAAACCCTTTGGCTCTCAGAGAAGCGAAACAGTGCCAAGCGATATCGCAGCGCTGTGAGAGACACTCAGCCCTTGCTGGGAGCTCAGCAGAGCCACTGCTCCTCATCATGGCAGGGTAATCTCCTGCAGGAGATGCTGCTACACTGATCCTGCTGCTGTGGACCCAGGCCAGGGCAGTCAGGATCCCCCGTGTCCTGCTGTGCTGGGTGTTTGTCCATGTGAGAAGCAGCAGCTCTTGGCTGCCATCTCCTTTGGAGCTCAGTGACAGCCTGTTGAGTCTGAAACCCCAACCTCTGCCTTTTCTTTTCCTTCTTTTCAGGATTTAATATTCCCTGTTAATGACTCAGACTTGCTGTCTTCTAGAAGTGCCTAATCCTCTTAATTGGAGGAATTGGAGGGGTTTCAGCTCTAAACTTTTCTCATCTTCCCCTGCCTTGCCATGACTATGCTGGAGCAGTGCTTCCATCCATTTTCCTGTCCTCTAGAGGCATTCCCTGACTCTGCTCCTCCTCCTACTCTCTGACAGACAGCTGAAGCACACTCAGTATTTCAGTGCTTGGTATTCTCTGTGCACACCATCAAGCTGCCTGGTGTGGAAGGTGCAAGTTTAACATTCAGGACAGTTCAGCCTGAGACCATTTCCCATCACTCAGCCTGCTCTGCCTGGATGAATCCTCTCACCACACCCTGACAGCAAGCCAGGCTGAGATGTGGGTGTGAGGTGTGGATAGCATTCCCTTTATCCATGCTATGCCCTGTTTGGCTTCCACTGGAAGAAACCCCACTGAATGGGCAGGTAAATTGCAGCTGGTCCCATGAACTGGGCAGCATGGGGACAGGAAGATGTCACCTCAGAGAATGGGCCTTTAAGGACAGCTGTAGCCTGAATCCTGTTTTTAATACATTTAATTTTTTAACTTTTCCTTGTCTATAATCTGTCTTTCTAGCTGCAGTATGTCTCTTACTACAAGTATTCTAAACCAGCTAAAATAGCACAAATGCTTATAATGTATTTGGTATAAGCATGGCTTATAAAAATGTATTTACATCTCAAAAATTTTAACCTGGAGCAGACTTGATATTATCTAAATAATTTGTTTGGGACGATGTAAAATAATCTCCTCCTCTTCCAGGGGAGATATAATATTTACAGAATCTTATCTTCACAAACAGAATTTGTATTTTAAGCTTGCAAATTACAATTTGCATGTTAAGAGGAGTCAAGCTGAAAAGGAATTAGGAGCATGTGAACAGCAAAGGAAGAAAAAAAATTGCTGAAATGTATCACCATTACTATGATAATATATGGCAATCTCATGACAGGTAAATGTATAAGGACGTATTTGCCAAGGCAGAACACTCTCTATGGAACATTGATTTAAATATAGCTGTGTCTTCCTCTCTTCAGTGTGTCATAATGTAGTAGTAGTAGTAGTATGTCCTCTGGTGTCCTCTGCTTTCACAGCTGATACAGGGACCCAGCCAGGAAGATGAGAGAAAATGGGTGGGAAGTGGAGCAGCAGACTGCAGTCATTGCCTTGATGCATGCAGTGGAGTAGGACCAGTGCATTTCTGGAACTGGTAGGAATGGTTATTAACACCAGGCCAGGAAAACACCTCCCTGTGGTCACTCAGCTATGGATTAAGGTGACATCCACTGCAGCAGCACAGATTGACTGGTGTCATTAAGGCTGAGATGCCATTTCTGTGCCATGAACAGTGGCCTCTCTGCTCCTCCTCTGGTGTGTCTGCACAGGCAGCAGCACAATGACAGCTCTGCATTCAGACTGTGACAGTGTGAGCAGCAGTAATGGCTGTAAAGGACCCCTAATGCTGTGTCAGTTAAACCATATGCATTTTAAATGTGTTGGAGTCTGAAGCCACATAATAGGTTGCAATCACTCAGAAGAGCTTTTAATAGCATATTACTTAAATCAATCCATGTCAGCTGTCCTCAGCCCACTGTAGGGTGAAGGTCTTTTTTGCAGCCTTCCTGGCTGGAAGTGTGCTGTGCTTGGCTACTGCAGGTTGGCAAGAACAGGGTGACTTTCTTCTCCAGGGCTTCCCCAAGTCTTTCTCAATTGAAATGGAGACTCATCCCCTCCTAACTACACTGTGACCTTCACTGGTAGTTCTTACTGTCAAACAATTTTTTAAAGGTGTCCAGGTAAATATAAAGGGGGTTTTAATGCTGCCATAGCTGCAAAAAAAAAAATTCCTTTAGGTTGGCTAGCTTTTTAATTTATTGTAAGCTGTGTGCTTTTAAGCAATCTCACACTGGTCCACCTCTTCTGCTCACCCTGGCCCTGTGGGATCATGTCAGAGTTTCCATCTAAAAGCTTGTCTTTGCATCCACATGGCTGGACAGATGGGCTGCACTCTCTTGTCTAAGATCTCTGAGCCAGAACAGGTTCCTGGAAGTAGCTTAAGGCTTTTGTCTACAGTGACACCTAAAGATTTGTCTGAGGCTGTGCCACAGAAAGCATTTGTGCTGCTGCTGTGGCCGGATCCAGGATGGCAGTGCCGCACTCAGGAGCCTCCTTGGCCTCACCCTGGTCCATCCCTGCCAGAGGGACTCTGCTGCTGGTCCCAGGCTCCTTCACTCAGTGGATTTTGTAAAAGTTGTGTGAAACAGGCCTGTGGAGCTGCCAATGTTTCACCTTTCAGAGGGGGGCCATGTGCACGGCTCCGGCTCCTCTGGGCTATGAGGACACACTGCTCAGGGCAGCAACTTCTCTGGAGCAAAAGAGGCTCTAAAGGCCATTTTGTTCATTTTTTCCTGCAGCATTTTATTGAGATGATAATGGTGAGGTGTCAGGCTTTTCTGAATGCTCAGAAAGAGCTCCTTTCTGGACTTTCTGTCTAGTCAGCCTGTCACTCCAGGGTACTGTGATACAGAGAAGGTGAGAAGAGGCAGCAGCAGCTGTCACATGCAGCTGATGGTGTTTTATGGGGTCAGTGGTTTCTAGCTCCTGCAAAAGGACCTAAAGCAACTGAATTTGAGCTCCTCCTCAAGCAGGACAAAAGCAGCAGCTCCATTAGTGCTTTTGCCATGCCAGGCTCACTGCTCTTCTCAAAACTCCCAAGGAGCACATCTGTCTCATTCTGCAAATATTGATCAGCCCACAGCATCAGAGAACTGTGTTTTGTAGCACAAGGGGCAGGCCAAGCTTGGGTTTCCTTTCATGGGTTGCCTTTCTGTGGTGTTTCTTCTCTCCATGTCAGGAAGTATGTGCTTCACAGTTAACTTGAGAAACTCCAGGGGAGGTTGGGTGTGGACATCACTGAGGGTGAGCCCAAGCTGACCCACAGAATGCTGGAAAGGGGCTGAAGGTAAAGTGTGTTACCAATGGGGGTTCATGAAGACACAGAAAGACACACAACTGCCATTTTCAGTCAAGTGTTTGTGTTGCAGTGTTTTGCATCCAAAACACTGAGGGCTACAAAATATGTGGGCATCTCAAGTGCAGTCCAAGCTCTGAGTTGCTCAATACTTGCAGCATGTTGTAAAAGTGCTTCAGTGTGAAGAGTAACTAACTGCTAGAGCCATAAAAATGCACGTTTGGTTGATAAAAAAACGATAGTGGGAATTTTGGACTTTCTAGATTTGAAAGTATGGGTCTGAGTCTCATTGCCCCTGGCATTGCATCTCCTCAAGACTGGGAATTCTAAAATGTTGTTCCTGATTTGGGGGATTACAGAGTATAAGGAAAAGTACCAGATGAAGATGAGTCATTGACCACTGCCATTCCTTTTATCTAACTCACAGGAATGTTTTTTTAACCTTCACTCATCCTACCTTTTTTTTCCTACCTTTATTTTTGTTTTCTACTTCTCTGGTTTGTTTTCATGCTATGTTTTGCTCCATTTTTAGCTGTTTACTACCTTCCACATTCCCTTTCAAAAGGTTTCCCAGCATTCTTTAAATTTGCTGTTGTAAAGTTTCATCTGGCAAATCCCACCTTCCATTTCATTTCCCCAGAGGCACATTTAAATGCTAAATGGGCTCAGTTCTTCTGCAGAAAATAAGAGTTGAGGCACAGAGGGATGTGAGAGGCATCATGGCTCAGCTCCACGCTCTCTCCCCCGGTGCGAATGCAGAGTGAAGGAGTCATCGCAGGAGTGGGATGCTGAGGGACAGGCACAGGAGTGTGGCATGTCCTCACCTTCCTCTGGTCCAAGCAGCATCTGGAGGAAGACAACCCACTCAGCTGATGTACTCAGCCTCCTGCTAGCACCCCACCAAGGAGTGGCACTGAGAGAAGCAGGATTCTCCTTCAGAAAGATGCCAGCTAGATACTGTAGCATGGCAACAGAGTGCCTGGTAGCTGTGCTCGAGATGAAGCACAAGCCCTTTCTCTGTGGTGCTGTCTCCAAGGAGTAGTTCAATATAAGTCAGTCCTGAAACATCAGTTTGACACCAGCCTATGTCTTTGCCACATTAATTCAATTTATTACCCGGTTTGATCCACACTTTGCATTCTATTTAGGATGCCAGGGGACCTGTTCATCCCTAATGACTGAAGAAGCATTTGTGTTTTATAAGCTATTTGGGACACACCATAAGGAACTAAAAGTGTCTGGTTTATTTTCATTGTTAAATTTACCATGTACCCAATTCAGATGCTGTTGAAATTGATAGCAAACTTGCCAGAGACCACTGTGCCTGAAATGCTTTATGGAATTTAAGGACCCCTGTTAAAAACATTACAAATGTTCTCCCCCAAAAAAGACCTATTGGTCTCTCCACAAATAGTACATGAAAAATGTTGTCAAGGGTGGTGAGGAAATTACAAAATGATAGTTTGTTTTTCTGTCTTTTATCTCTAGCTAAACTTTGATCTCTATAAAGTGTTTCTACTGTCATTTGTAAGATTTTCCTTAGTCTTTACTTGGTAGCATATTAAAATTCAGCTGACTAATTTCCACTGGTTTTCTTTGATCTTTTTCCTTCAATGTGAATTACTCTAGCTGAAGAGTTTGAATTTGCCTGAACAAAATTCATCTTCCTTTTTCTGCACATTCAGACAATCAGGAGTTTCCCTGTGCTGTATTTTCCCTACCTGTCCTTGATTATTCCAGTGTATTGCTCCTTTTCTTTGCCTGCACTCTTCTTTCTAAGTGGTCCTTTGCTGCCTCAAATATTCAACTTCTGTAAGTTGAGTCTCTGGAGCACTTCCCAATCCCCCACCCCAGCTGCCCCTATGGATTACATACAGGACAGCTTCCCCATTGAGTTAATTATCAGTCCACTGCCCATCGGTGCTGCTGAAGTCCATACTCCTTTTTGAAATAATGTACTTGTTTAGGAGTGAGTATTGTGGAGTTTGCAGGGTGGGATAGGGGATCAGTAATGTCTGTAAGGGCATGACTGTAAGAGAAGTTTAGTAACAAACCAAGAAAAAGTGTATCAGGTCACTGGCTTCTTGCACAGTTCTGAGTCCTAATTCTTTGTATTATCGCAAAGTTTGTGATCGTGGAGCTGCCTGGACCACACTTTTCCCAGCCCCACCCCAGGAGAAACCCACCAGCCGTGGCTGGAGGTGCAGCAGGGCACTTTGGAGGCGCAGCACAGCACACACAGAAGCAGCAGCAGCGCAGGGATGAGCAGAGACAGACGTGCTCCCCGTGTCTGCCACCCACTCACTGCTCACTTGCTCCTCAAGGGAGCAAAGAAAACATATTTTCCTTGTCCCCATATAAATAGACCCCACTGCTGTCAAAACCCCAACCTATGAGCACCATGTGCATATGCCTGTGTACACACACTCAGACTCCACCTGCTTTTCTCTGCACGAGGTCCATGTTAACCCTCTGCAGAATGAAAAAGCATTTAAGAACTCCTCAGAGATGTAAAAAGGGTTGGTTAGAATGCTGTTTACCTGTGAAATCAAACTACATGCTATGGCCCATGCTTCTTTTCACATCAGGGAGTACTGCCTGTCCTCAGGACAGGAAGATGTTTTTACTCAGGGCAGTGCAGAAACTTGGAGCATAGTGATTTATATGTGTGGGTCCTCACCATAAGGTAGTTTCACCTATCACACATGCCAGATGATGCCTGATGCTTAGCTAGAATTATCTTTTAAGAGCTGGCCATTATACTTTTACAGACAAACAGTTGTTGGCATTATATTCTAGTAATGTGGTGATTTGATGTACATCGGTGAAAATTAAAAGAGGAATGAATCTGCAGGGCTCTGTGCTGGCAAGGTGATGTGCTGGAGAAGAAAAAATAGCAGACTTTCCTTTGTGAACAAACTTTGACCCCTTGGGACAAACCCATTCTGCCACACAAGTTATTTTCATTCAATCCAGTTCTGCCCATTTTCATCAAACCCTTGAGAACACATGGAGCTTGAACTGTGGAGAGGTTACCCAGTGAACACAAATGGCTTTTTGTGACACACATATCCAAGGTGTCTGAGCAGATGAGAAGAGGGTCTCTCCTCTAACTGTGCCCCACCTAGCCTTGTGCTAAAGAAGAGCCATTTGGGGTGCAAAGAGAATTGTGTGTTGTTCATTTGATGTGCCAGTTCACCACCTCTGGCTCCCCCGAGCCAAGCAGCTGCCCCTGACACCAGTCAGGGCCACCTGATGCTGACCCTGAAAGGTGTGATGCTCTGCCCTGCAATGCTGTGGACTGGCTTCACCTACCATGACAGTTTTTCTGTTTAACTCTCCACATTATGACCTCCTCTGATCCTCTTTCTTTCCTTTTACAGCCCAGGGCCTCTCTGACCATACTCGATTCCAGTCTGAGTGAGAAGGATTTTCTCTCTCAAAATATTGTCCAGAGAGAGAACTTTCAGGCAAATTCTGTGTGTGAGAGCACAACAGCTCTCACCCACAGGGTTATTCTGAGCTCAGCAAATCAGTGCTGTCTCTGCTGAGAAGCAGCAAGAAAGTCTCCACTGGCAGAGGAGGGGTGAAGCACTCACTAACTTGTCAGATCACATCATCTCATGAATGCATCATGCAAGGCAGCGCCTCTGAAAAAGTAGTTTCACTCTCTCTGCTTCACCATCCTGCTGATGATGAGTTGGTAATTCTGCATATCAGTACCTGCATTCTTTCCCTACCCAAGCTATGGGATGTACCTGGCTGTTGGCTGATGTCATTGCATGATTTACCACGTACCTGACAGCCCTTTAACTCTTTTGTTTTGCATTTTCTCTTGGTACAATTTACAATGAAACTGCAGCTCTATTGTTTTTTCCACTAGCAGGCAGACACAACAATCCAGGTCACAGACTGCTCTAGGACAAATGTGGGGAGAAATGATAATTATTTTTGCCTAAACTCCCTGCATGCATGGTGGGAACCACAAGTAGAAAATGTCAGCCCTCTGCTTCAAATTTACCATCTCATTTCCGTGGATCTCCTCCTGGTCCTCACATGCATCCCCCTTTCAGATTTGCTTCTGGAGATTAGGAAAGCTCTGAAGATTAGTGCTTTTTCACAGCTCTGTAAGTATTGATAATTGTTTTCTCCTATTGAATGAAAAGGATGTGTGCATCCAACATCTTATATTTACCCTGAAGCTTCCTGTTCACTTTCATAACACTGGCCACATAAATCCACTGAGAACAACCAGAAAAGTGGAAGCTTGCTGGCCTCGAATTTCCTGAGCTGCTCCCAGGGCATAGAAAGCATTCTCCTTGATATTTATGGGATGTCATTAATATCTAGGGACCAAATACAAAAATAAACCAAAAATAAACCCAAGGGGTTGCAGCCTTCTCTGAGTGCACCCACCTGCTCTGGCATGGGCTCCTCTGCAGGCTGCAGGTGGATCTCTGCTCCACCATGAACTTCCATGGGCTGCAGGGGAATCTCAGGTTTGGCACCTCCTCCCCACTCCTGTTTCACTGACCTTGGGGTCTGCAGGGCTGCTGCTCTCACATCTCCCCACTCCTCTCTCTGGCTGCCATGGCACTGCAGATTTTCCTCTTCTTAAATACCTCATCCCAGAGGTGCTCCCACCACCACTGATGGTTCAGCCCTGGCCAGCAGTGGATCTGTTTTGCAGCCAGCTGGGATTGTCTTTGTGGGATCTGAGGGAACCTTCTGGCAGCTTCTCACAGAAGACACCTCTCTAGCCCCCCTCACTACCATAACTTTGCCAATACAATTAGCTCTTTACATAAATGTTGCCATGAAGTGTGGAGGAATAAGAAACNTCTGCAGGCTGCTGCTCTCACATCTCCCCACTCCTCTCTCTGGCTGCCATGGCACTGCAGATTTTCCTCTTCTTAAATACCTTATCCCAGAGGTGCTCCCACCACCACTGATGGTTCAGCCCTGGCCAGCAGTGGATCTGTTTTGCAGCCAGCTGGGATTGTCTCTGTGGGACCTGAGGGAACCTTCTGGCAGCTTCTCACAGAAGACACCTCTCTAGCCCCCCTCACTACCATAACTTTGCCAATACAATTAGCTCTTTACATAAATGTTGCCATGAAGTGTGGAGGAATAAGAAACACAGGACCAGGGTCTCATCAACACTCACAGATAAAGAAAAGAGAGAATGTTTTTTGTTGTAGAATCTCAGAGATGAATTTATTTCCAGCAAAAGTAAGGGCAGGACAGTATTTGGGCTGCAGCCACGTAACATCATTCCCAAATCAGAAGATAGTGGCATTTCCAGTGAGTAATTTACTTCATCTATAACCTGAATAACCTTTTGGGCATACTTTTTCTTTCCATTGGTTTTAAAGGACTTTTAAACATGATGTAAGTGCCTAAAGGTAGACAGGATATAGATATATAACAAATTGATAAGAAGGTTAAAAACAAGATTAATGTAGGAGACATGAACAAGGGCATTCACATGTAAGACAAAGGCAACATCCCCAGCAATTCCTCCTTAAGCCTTAAGCCACTCCATAAGCAGCAAATACAACTGAACCTGCTTTCAGATACATCATTCTACCACGTTGTCCCCAGCTCCACTCAGAATTTTTGTATTATTTCTTATTACAGTACCTTCACAGCAGGCTATGTCACATTTTTCACCTAACTTTGCCAAGGGCCAGAGGCAGCCAGCCTTGGCACACACAGTCACAGTGCTGGATCCATCAGCAGATGCTGCCTGGCTGAGGGGCTGCCACTCTCACTGCTGGGCACACCCCACTGCCAGATCAGCACTGGAATCACCCAGTCTCATTCCTGGGCAGTGCTTTCACAGGAAATCTGACCTGGGTCCAGAGGAGGTATCATGAAGATAAGGATGGAGGATGGATGACAGTAAATGTGCATTTTGTCCCATGTTTGCCAATTTAAATTTTGTCCAAATTAATTAATTCATGTTTCAGGGTTCTGTTTTGCCTTTTTCTTCATTTTTTTGAGAAGCAGAAGAAGATTGCTTCGTGCAAGGCACTATCAAAGCTGCTCCCTTTGAAGGGCTTTTGTACTTCTGCTCTAGTAGAAAAGTATTTAGAAACTCTGCCTCCACCTGCATCATGTAACAAATTTTAACAGGATAGAAAAACAATTTGCTTACAAAAGCTGCAAATAAAAAGACCCTGTATGCTCCATTGACTTCAAGAGGCAACACCAAATAAGACCTGTGGAGCATCTGAGTCAAAAATTTTGGGGTAAGTCACCAGAGTCATAAGTTAATTCCTACTTTAGCACATGTCTCAGGCACTAATCCCATGTCAGAGAGGCATCCAAGTGCTATCCTGATAATACTGTGCAAGCAGGTCCGAGTGCAACTTTACTGTTTCACACATAAACGAGGCTTTGAACATCTTGATTCTCCCAATCTGTTTGAATTCGTGGTGAAAATGGCCTATAGCCAGGGCAGCTTGGCTGTGACCCCACTGGCTCTTAAAGGTCAGGCAGGTGAGGTGCAGGGGGAGCAGAGGGATGCAGGAGCAAAACAAGAGGCTCAGACATAGCAAAAAGGGTGTTTTCAGTTTACTTCATGGTCTGACTGCTTTGGGCCCTACAACTCAGCAACCCAGCTCTGTTCTTGGGGAAGGCTGTTCTCATGAAAAATACAAAACTTCCTTAAGCACAGCCTTCAGTTTCTGAGGATACCCAGACTGTCTAAAAAGCAGGCTCCTGGAACTGAGCTCCCACTAAGGCTTTAATACTGGTGGAGGCCCCAGATCTGTGCAGAAAGTAAGAGTTTCCACCTCTGCTGTGCCTTTCTAGAGAATGGGTGTCATTTTTTCCCACAAAGGCATCTGCAATTGATTTGCAAGTGATCACTTAGCAGAATGGGGGCCTGGTCTACAGCACAAATAAAGGATAATAAATGGCAGGCTTCCAAACTCTTCCTAAACCATGCACTTATAATCCAGTCTTCTAAAAATTTGGACCAGATTTTCAACTGGAACACTCCATGCTGCCTCTAACCAGTCCTTTAAATGCACATTTAAGAAGGAAAGAAAGATAATCCTGTGATTAATCCCAAGAAATGGGTTCAAGGGGGATCTCAGGCCAGTGGCAGAGTTGGAGATTGGCTTACTGAGTAAATTAATATGGCTTAACTTGTCAGTGTCTCCATTCTCCAGAAGTACAAACAAGAATTCGCATCTCTTTGGTACCGTCCTAAAGTTTTCAGGTTTTTGAAGGGTTTCAGGAGTGCCAGATAAAGTGGTTTGCTCAGAGTTTAAATAGTCCCTTTGGTGAACACACACCTACAGAAGTGGCTCCTGCCAAAGACAGAAAACAATGGTTATTCCAGGATTGTGAGGAGAGAACACAGAGCAAATGTTCCTCGAAGTAAAATATTAGAGCAACACAGAATCAAAACTTTTGTTTTCTGTGCATGAAAACTCAGCAGTTCTGTGCTCATTTGAAAATAGCAAACTTTTATTTTTCCACTGATTTAGCTTAAATGGTTTTTTTTTCCACTGTTACTAGACAAAGACAGTGAGGCTTACATTTTCTAAAGTCTTCAGGGAAAATGGCTTTGGGCAACTCCCAGTAACATCAAGGAGAATTGCAAAGCTAAAACCTGAACACTGGAAAGTCCTGAAAATCTAGCTTAGTTATATGCCATAAAAGTAAGGACTCTAATGAAAATCTTTTTAAATGCACAAATTTAGAACTAAAAATATGAGCTATAGAGAAACTACAGGGAGACAGTGTCTATCATTTTGTAGGCAAACTGTTTTCATAGCTAAACCTGTTTGTGCATGCTGGATGATAAATGCCTCCTGCTTTCAAGGAGTCCTCAAAAATAAAAAAAAAAAAACTTTTAAAGAGATGCCTACCAACTCTGTTGCCATGGCAGCTGCAAGCATCAGTGATAACCCAGAATTTCTAGGTTATAATGTGCATGCAGCCCCATTAACAAGTTCCTCAGCATGGTCCACATTAGTGATAGATAAGGTCATTTGGTGGCTCAGTGTCACAAGCTGGAACTCAGTCAGAGAAGATCTAGATCCAAGCAAGGTCTGTTGCTGACACACCCTGCTCCCACATGTTAATGATACACAGTGTGGAAGATGATTATACCTTCTAGACAAAAATTTTACCTGAAGTGTGCAGGCTGCCTGGGCTGCTGCAGTCTGCACTTGAAAGGTAGGGAATGGAAGCATGGAGAAATCAGAAATCTGGGCACAGAGAACTTGAGATCACATGCAAGGAATCAAGAATAAATACTGTTCTTTTGCTGTCTCTCAGCTGGGCAAACGTTGTTTTCATTACTCGAGCGTCAGCTTTTCTAAAAAAAGTCACTGCCAGATTCTTGTTTCCTTTCACTTCAAATCTGGGACATGCCCATCTTTTTTAAGGCCTCTTTGGAATCAGAGGAGACAAGGACAAAGCACAGAAGGGCAAAAGTTAGGATTTTTCCTACTGCTTAGCCTCAGATTCACCACCATGAGGGAATTTCCTAGCAGTCATTGGTCTCGTGCCCTTTGTCATTGCAGGAAAAGGTACAGTGGCTCTCTGCTTGCTAATGCTTATCTCTTATCAAGGCCCTGGTGAGCACCTCCAGCATCTCCAGGGGCAATTGTGGTTCTGGAGAAGAAGAGGCACCATCCCCAGGACACTCAGGGCACTCCAATCCCCCTTGTCTCTGCATCACCCGTGCCTGCTCGGAAAATCGAGATGATGTTTCCTTTTTCCTCTTGCCCTCTGTTCCCTGTCTTTGCCCCATCAGCTGCCTCCAGCAGGAGCTGCCTGCAGTGGTACTGATGGACCTGCAAAATAAATAATTGCATGAAGCTGCTGCCTCCCAGTTCCATGAGTTTGTGGCTTCTTCTCCCTTGCACACCTGAATGGCAGAGAGAAGGAAATGAGCTCTACTTCTGGCTCTAGAGTGCACCTCTCTGTATCTGCAAGTTCCCATTCTGTTTAGATGGCTCTGCTTTTCTCTTGTTCTCCAGGTCCATTTCTTCCACTCATCTTTCCAAACCCAAAGAAGTAATTTATTGTTATGTCAGACAGCGCTTGAAGTAAATGAAAGGATTAATATGCCTCATTTATTTAAAGCAACTGGAAATAAATGTTTCGTTTGTTTGAGTGAGAATTCCTACTTACTGACAACTTTACATAACAATCATCTTGAAATATATGCCACTGAAATATTTTGATATATTCAGTGTATCTAAATAAATTTTTTTCCTCTTATAATGGAGATTTCCATTAATAGATTGATCATCTTGCTGACTAGACTAGAGAAACATGTTTATTTCACATATTTTATTATTCCATTATTTTATTTCAGAACTTTGGGAGGGAAATCAGTTTCTACTGCAAATAATGGAATCCAATTCATATTTTATCCAACCTGAGCCAGTTAATTTTGCTTGTCATGAATCTTTCTATAAGGGACACTAAATAATTGCTGTTCATCTTTATTTAAGAATTCTCTAATTCATATTAAGATCTGATTCATTACAATAATTATAAATTAATACCCATGTATTTTCTGAAGCCATGGTGGCAAACTCCCATTATCATTAATACTAGATCTTTGCACTTCTGAATTTTCTAGGATTAAAAATTGGATCCAAATCAGATTTGAATATACAGTTAAATCTCTGCCACATTAACTATAGTGCAAAGAGCTGATGCATGTATACTCCTTTTATACTAGCTGTGAGAACATAGATTATCTCTGGTTTGTTATGAAAACTGACACTGGAATATTAATCCATAAAACCCATGAGAAAATGGGAACCAGCAGAGAGAGTTTTATCTGGACAAATGCTTTGTGCTCTATGCCTGCATCACTTTTTATTCTGCATCAGAAGCCCTAGAGCTGCAGTTATTGAATTGTCCAACCTCAGTCCAAATAACTTCTTAAACTCCCTCACAGGCTTGATAGTGTATATCTTTCCCACCATGATCTTACTTAGGATAGCAAACAGACCTAGTATAAAAACACCTCATACATGCAGAAATGTGAAGACATGCCAGCACTTCTTGGAAATAGATCCAAGATGCCATTTTGGTTAAGATGAGAGGAAAAAATGTCAGTCATTTGGTATTGCCTTAAGGCAGCATTTAGGAATAAAAAAAAACCTAGAAGAAAGATGCTGTGTGATTGCTGAAATGCATGGGCGGGCAATGATGATTTCAGTTCCTCAAATAGCTGCAGTGTAGAACAGGGCAGGATAAAGATAGAGTGCTCTGAGGTCCCCTGGTAAATGGTATTATCAGCAGGATGAGTATTTTAATTGCTTTCATACAAAAGTTGATTTCAAACTTGAAACCACCAAAGATGCATCACTCTTGGTATGACAGAGAATTCCTGTAAAGGAAAAGAAAATGGAAAATATAGTCTTCATATTTGCTGTCATTTTCAATTCTTTTAGCACTCTTCCTTCCTGCTGCCATTCTCTTTCTTGCCCTTATTTCCATTGAGTAAACTAAAAAAAGCTAATTTAAAACTTTGTAGAGAATGAGTGGAACAGGTTCAAGGCAAAATAAATACCCAGTTGGGCCTGTTTTCTTCCTACCACTAAATATTACAGCATGCAAACCATTCAAAGAGTTCACAAAACTTCTTTTTCTAATTATTATTTTCATGTCAAGTTCAGTGAGGTGAAAAATAAAAAATTTCAATAGGCTGCAATGTTCTTCTGAAGAACAACTGGTAAATTTTATGCAAGTAACAGACTTGAAGTGTTCTTTTCAAGGAGGAAGGACAGATATTCCCATGCTGGAAGAAACTTTGAATGTTTTCATTGGATAGCTTTTCTGTTTTACCAGTGAAAGCTGGGAACACCTGGACCTACAGAATCCAGGGCTGATTTTGCAAACTGAACACCTTCTCCTCCCCCATCCCTCACCCAGATTAGGTAAACCAAACAAATTTTAATTCTGTGCCAGAGAATGCATTAAACACAAACACCCCCCCTCAGATGCTGCCTGCTAAAAATCACTTATACTAGAATTTAACTTTAAATATCACCCCTGAAGACCCTGCTTAATCATCCTGTACTGTGTTCAGCTGCCTGGATTTTCTTCCCTTTGGAGCACTCCTTCTGTTACTTAACCTGCATTCTCCAGGAGCAGTTTAAACCTATTGTGTCACACTCTGCCTTTGATACCTAATGAGAATAATAGGTTTCCAGTATGCAAGGAAGACAAGGCTGGTGCTGAGCAGGGCCTGAGGGCTGCCCCTGAGAGTACAGACACAGCTATTATCTTTCCTGTGAAGACATTACTGTTCCATAGCTCCAGGAAACGTGCAGGAAAATGTTCAATTAAAGTGGATTACATGTTCTTAGCTGGCCAGCTATAATACCTAGGCTTGAAAATGTATTAGGGGATCCAGGAAAGAACAGTGCTTCTTTGCTAACCTCAGAATGCTGCCCTTTATGTTGCGGATGCATTTTGCTTTCATGTTCCTTTGCAAATTTTCCTGGAAGCAATCCAGTTTTACAGAGTGGCTGCTTTTACTACAAACATTACTTCCTGCACAAAATCTGGTCTGAATACCTTTGCATTGCAACAGCTCAAGCTAAAAGAGGAGGTCATTTACTTCTATAGCCTTCTACATTAGGTCGTTGCACTTAATTTTTTATTAAGTACATCCAGTTCCTTCACTGCTCACCAGTACTGCCCCTGCAAATATCCAGACCTCAAAACCCTTCAGGAGTGAGTTACCCAGGCAGCTCAGTTTCCTCTGTTCTGATCCCAGATTGGTTCTGTTCTGACATGACATGAGAGATGTAAGGCAGCTGAACACTGCTGTGGCACATGCCTTTATTTCCTGCTGTACCTACATGGCAGTTTGTAAGGGCTGCAAAAGTCATGCCTTGTTATGTGGTAGGGATTGCTTTCCACTGGCTCCTGTAGCAACTATTACTGGAGGGAAAGAACATGATGAATGTTAGAGTGGAAGAAATAAAGCTCTGTTGGAGCAAGTCCCTGAGAGCCCTTCTATTTATTCAAGTTCAGTGTTTTAGGAAGTCATTACAATGAGCCATCCCAAAAACCAGCTCAGCAGAAAAATGTATTTAACTGAAAGCCATTGTATTCAGCTCTCAGGGCAGACACAGCATACTATGTTAATTCAAGAATTAGAGTTCTTTGTTTAATCCCCTTATTTCCTCCTTTCAGCCTCACATTGTTCCTTCCCTCACTCCCAGACACACAGGGAGAGGCAGGTCCATTACATTCACCCCAAGGCCCTGCCAGCACATCCCAGACTTATCCTTCCACTGCTTCAAGCTTTCTAAATGCAACAAGTGACTGACTGAAGCTCTTGTCTCTAGAGGAACTGCCTAAAAAAACAACTCTTTGCTTTACTTTATCACCATCTGGGAAGAGCTCCCTGATTCACAAGCTGACATGGAAGTTCGATTGAATTTTTACCCACTCTCCCTCTTAATCATTTTTAGCCAAAACCCCCTGAGGAATAAGTGTCCTCACACTAAAATAAATCTATCAGCCAGGGTTGCTGTGTCTCAGTGTGGAGTGATATACAGAGCTGTCTCCACTTCCTCCTCCTCCTGACTGGAGTCTCAGCTGGATACAGGAAGGCATGAGGCCCTTTGAAATCCCCTCAGCATCAGAGGTACACCCTTTATATGGGACTGGCAGCTGCTCCTGGATGAAAATTTAAACACTTTAAGGTATCTTTCAAGTGGCACAAAAGGTGGAAAATACATCACAGATGATAAGTAATCCAAGGCTTCTTAACACAAACACAACCTGTTGCAATGTCCATTTTTTTCAAATAGATGCACCACCTTCCATTTCAAACCTGCAGCTTAAGGCTGGAGAGTGCAGTTTAATAGACCAGCAAACAGTATGTGACTGATTATGGCTTCACTTAATGTAATTGTGGCTACACAGAGCTCTTGGCTTTTTAAGTCAGTGCCAAAGACACAAGTTTACTAAATAAACTTGTGTAAATATGTGTGTGTGTGCATGTGTGTGTTCAATTATCTGTAGGAAGGCAAGGGATTCATCTCATGGCAGGCAAAACGGTAGGTGTCATGCTCTTTTTAAAGTATTTTTTCTATGGTAACATTTCTGATGTGGTTTAGAATTATTTCACCAAAACTTGATTTAGAATAATTAAAGAAAATATTTTCCATTTAGAGTATTTCTCATACTCCAGCACATCTCACTCTTGCTCTGCCAGACTGATCTTTCTGCACTTGCAAAAGCAACAAATTACTGAACTACGTAGCAATCAATTGTTGATCTTTTCTATTCCAAATGGAAGGAGAATATGTTGGCTCCCAGGAATTATGGGATAGCTCCTTGAAATGTGTGAATTGTAAAGTTGAATGGCATGATCCATAAAATCAGGAAATGTTATCACACTTGGGAAAAGAAACAGTAACTGCTGCAAAGGGTTTCTGCTTTTTTTCTTCTGCAACAGTGAGCTTGTCAGAGGTGTAAGTGTTTGCAGTGATGTAACCACAGGGTGTTTGCAGTGATGGAACCCTGATGTCACACAGCCAGCAAAGCTGTAGTAAAGATAAGGCTGAGCACTGTTTTCAGTGCTGTGACTTATAATGAGTTTGTGGAAGGCAGGTATCCCCCTCAGACTTGTGGACGTGGGAGGGAATTACACTACCTTCATCACATTGCTAATAAAATATCTCTGAGAGATCCCACAGAGTTCCAGAAAGATTTATCAGGCTCATGATTTCCAAAGTCACTATTTTGCTAGAGACTGAGGCAGTGTTGTCATTCCTGACCTTAATACAACAGGGGAATTACACGACCACAAGCCACAGTGTCAAGGGTCTGTTCCCATGGGAGATGAGCCTGATTTTCTGAGGGAAGGGGTAGCTGAAGCTTAGGGTGCACACATCCAGAACAGACTGTATTTGCATAAACTGTGCTGACATTTAGTTCAGTAAGGAGTTCTTTATAACACCACAGTGAGGTGTTACTGTAGCTTTAGTTAAACGTTGCATTTTCTCTTAGCATGAGTTATCACAACATCGAGCCATTACTATCAGTTAATGGAAACCAAGCACTATGGCACCACAAGCCATCGTAACATTTCCTGGAAAACACATATGATATTTCCAGAAGGCATCTTAAACCACATTTTTAACTGCTTTGCATTCCAGGAAAGAAACACCAGAAGCAATAAACCCCTATAAACACTTTTTTTAATAGCTAACATTTCAGAACTAGGAGGAGAAAAAAAAAAGAAAATAAAGAAAAGAAATAGTCTCGGTAGTTTTCTCTTGAGCTGAGATGTGCTGGAGAGCATAGCATCTCAGAGCTCTCTAAGAATATTTAGAACTTTTCTCTTTGCAAGAAATGTAGCTGAAAGGTGGAAGAGGCTTTCAGTGGGCAGTCTGCAGCTCCAGCCTCTTTGTAAATTGCTTACTTACGAAAGAGCCATTTTAGTTGTACAAACCCAGAGTGATTGCAAGCTGTTACCCAGCATGTGGTATTTGCAATGTGCTGTCTTGAGACCCACAGCCAGGAGAGAGGCTGAGTAATAGGTGAGCTAAGTGATTTCTAAGAGCAGAGTGAACAGGCGACATGGCAGATCTCTCAGCCTGTCTTCACAGGAGAGGTTCCCTAGACCTCTGATCACCTTCCTGGCCTCCTCTGGACCCACTCCAACAGATCCCTGTCTTTGTGCTGTGGACCCCAGAGCTGGACACAGCCCTGCAGGTGGGCTCTAATGAGGGCAGAGCAGAGGGACAGAATCCCTTCCCCTGCCCTGATGCCTCCGGTGCTGTTGATGCAGTCCAGGACACATTTGGATTCTGGGCTGTGAATGCACATTGTTGGCTCATGTCCAGCTTCTCATCCATGAGAACCCCCAAGTCCTTCTCCTCAGGGCTGCTCTCAATGGCTTCTTCTCCCAGTCTGTGCTCATATCTGGGAGGCCTTGAGGGACTACAACGAGCTGATGCCTACGGCAGCCTCAGGTTACATGCACTATTAAAGTGTTGCTTACTGAAAGCATCAACATTATTATTGTGAACCATCTGGCTCAGGCTTCCTGGATAGGTTGCTGAGAAAAGAAGACTTAGCCCTGAGAAACACTTCTGCATACCAGGAACTCCTGAGGAAAGAATCAAGAGAAATCAGCAGTGTTTGATTCCCCTGTGTAGTTACTGCTTTTTGAAGCTGTAGGGGAATAGATGTGTCTACTCTGAGAACAGTAAATCTTAACAGCCATGAAGACTGGTGGAAAAATGAGAATAAGAGCAAAAATAGGTGAGAGGTGTGTGAGTTAAATGGCAAACCAGCAACCTGCACTCATAACATGTTAGCTTTTTAAAAGGACGGTTGCTCCACAGCCACTGTGACACATGAGGGTAATTCAGCCTTATCTGGAGTGGCAGGAAGAATTCAAATTCCTGTTAATGCCCAGCAAGTGCATGCTGGCATTGAAACAACCAAATGGAATGTTGGCAGGCTGACCTGAAGCAGCTGGGGCCTCCAGGTTCAAAGAGACTGGGTTTGAAAGAGGTGGTGTCACACGAGTGACACAGAGGGCCAACACAACCTCATCCCAAAGATGAAATACAATGCAATGGCAGACTTTGGTCCTCAGCAGCCAGCAAATGATTGCAAAAAGATCCAACACCAATAGAAATGGTTAAAGACAGAATTCAGCAACTTGGGTTGAACTTGGAGATGGTTTGCAAAACCAGTGTTCAGAGAAGATACTGGGAAAGGAGTCTACATGGTCCCAGAAATTCAGCCCAGGCTTGGCTTCCTTTCAAAATGGAGTGATCTCAGCAGCCTGTGAGCTGGTTTTCTGGAGCACCACAGCTCTGTTCCAAACCTCTGGTGCAGCCCTGAACAAGGTCCTTTCCTTCTGCAGGGGTCTCCCCCCCCACTCCCACATTTTGTCCATCTTCCCTGCACAGTTTGCAAAGCCTTTGGGCCAGGACTGTCTGTCACTACCTGAGCAGTGATGTCCTTGTCAGAACTGTTTTGCAGGCACCAGCCTCCCCCAGATAATGGAGCACAGAACAGCACAGTGACAAAGCTGCTCTCTGTGCAAAGAGCTTATGCTAAGCTCTGTAATTAAGACATATGGGCCCTTATCCACAGCTTAGAGAAGTCAGTGGAAACACTGTCTCGTAGGCTGGATGACAAGATGGTGATGAAGCAGATTTTATTTTAAGGAATCTTTCTTTTTTTTTTCTATTTTGGGATATTCTGAGGCTTTAAGGAGAACTGTGCTACTAAAATGCATGAAAGTGAAGAAGGGGAAAAATTAATAAAGTTAAAAAATATATCAAGTTATAAATGGGCTTAAACTGAGATGCAGAAAAAATTCACAAACAGAATAAATGAGATTTATGTTAGTGGGTCACTTGTTTGGGGGTTTTTATGGCTTTTTAGAGGTTTTTTTTTACTTTATGTGGACATTAATTATCTTATGGAATAGAGGGTACCGATGAATGTAAAAAAAAAGAGAACCTGACCCCAGATGATTTAAGTTTAAGGGAATTAGTAGAAATAATCATAATATTGAATAGGATATAAAGTAGGGATTTTTCAACAGGAGAGAAAAATGCCAGTATGCCTGTGGAGTGAGTACCTGGCTGGACCACTACATGCAGATATTTAGTAATTTCTTTATGTGACAGTTTGCCTGTAAAGAGGAAAATATTGATTCCTCTTTGGCTTTGCAAATCAGTGCCCTTAAGTGCTCTGGCCAGAAATTCATAACACAGCAATACAAAAATGAAGTTCGAGGAATGAGTCTGGCCCTAAATGTTCATGAGGCAGAGGGAAGCATTTTTCTTGCTCACAAAATGACATTTAGGCTCACAGTTTCCTGTCTTGCAAGGTATATTGTAGAGGCTCTGAAAATAAAACATACAGTAAGCATGGCCTGTTGTAACCCAAACAATTACAGTCATCACAACAATAAATTTTTAAACAGTTAGGTAATATATAATAAATAAAAGATGAACAGGAAAGCACTCACAGCTACTCCCCTAATGCATCTGGAAAGTAATTAACTTTTTTTCCTCTGTTAAGAATGTAATGTATTACACCCTGGCAAAGGAGGAGCCTGGCCATGCATCCCTGATGAGGATTTATCTGAGGTCGGACTCGGAGGGAGCAGACCTGCCATCCATCCTGCTGGAGCACAGCATCTCCCTGTCCCCCCAGCACTGCCCCTTCCCCTCTCAGCAGCAGGGGCTCCATCAGGGGTGGCAGAGCTCCAGGGGACACTGGGGTGGGTACCAGGATGGGCCCTGCCCAGTCAGGGACACACCAGCCCCTGCTTTGCAAATGTGGCTCGGGGCAATGCTCACAGGCGCCTGCCAAGGACTCATGAGAGATTAATCATGGTGAGAAAGGAATTACAGACACACTCGGAGGGCAGCAGGCCTCTCCTGGGGTTCCTGGCGTGTGGCAAAGCACAAACCTTCTTACTGCAGGGTCTGGCAGGCCCTGGAACACAGGACTGGCATCGTCTGAGGGCCTTCCTTGGCTCCATGTGGTGGTTCCACCCCAGCCAAGCCCCAGGCAGCCACTCTCTCAGTCCCCCACCAGCAGGACCAGGGAGGGAATCAGAGAGGTGAAGGACAGGGAAGTCATGGATTGGGATGAAGACAGTTTAATAGGGAAAGCAAGAGCCATGCACACAAGCAAAGCAAAATAAGGAATTTATTCACTGCTTCCCATGGTTGGGCAGGTGTTCAGCAGAGCAGGGCCCCATCCCACATATCAGTGACTTGGGAAGGAAAATAGCATCACTCCAAACATCTCTCCTTCCACCTTCTTCACCAGCTTTATACACTGAGCCATGATGGTCTGGAATATCCCTTTGCTCAGCTGGGGTCACCTGCCCTGGCTGTGTCTCCTCCCAGCCTCCCATGCACACCAGTCTCCTCTCCAGCGTGGCACCAGGAAAAGCAGAAAAGGCCTTGGNCAGAGCAGGGCCCCATCCCACATATCAGTGACTTGGGAAGGAAAATAGCATCATTCCAAACATCCTCTCCTTCCACCTTCTTCACCAGCTTTATACACTGAGCCATGATGGTCTGGAATATCCCTTTGCTCAGCTGGGGTCACCTGCCCTGGCTGTGTCTCCTCCCAGCCTCCCATGCACACCAGTCTCCTCTCCAGTGTGGCAGCAGGAAAAGCAGAAAAGACCTTGGCTCTGTGTAAGCCTTGCTCATCAATAACAAAAACATCCCTGTATTATCATCACTGTGTTCAGCACAAATCCAAAACCCTGACCCATACCAGCCACTGGGAAGGAAATTATCTGCAGCCCAGCCAAAACCAACACATTCTGACATTTCCAACCCTCATGAGGGTGCAGCCAGGCTGGCAGCTCCCTGGGAATGGAGAATCCTGTGACAAGGACAGCAGATCTCCACCATCCTCAGCCAGGAGCAGCCAGGGACATTGGGCACCTCCCTGGTCACAGCAGGACCAGGGCTAGGCTGGGCTGTGAGCTCATGGGTGGGCAGGAGTGGGGAGCTGGGGGCCAGCCCTGCTGCAGCACCCCTGGCTCTCACCTGGGCTCCTGGGCCCTGGGCAGGTGCACAAGCCCTGTGGGGCTGCCAGGGGACAGGCAGGACTGCCATGAGCTTTGGCCAGTTCATCAGAGCCTGGGGCTGCCTGGGCTGCTGGCCCCAGCCAACAATGGAGCCTGGTGGGGTCTTGTGGGGAGAAGCAGTTGAGAACCACTGAGTCACTGAGTGTTTTCCCTGCTGGGAATGGGAAGAACTCCTCAACTGTGTTGCCAGAGCCAAATTCAATGGAAACTCCCACGACTGGTTTAAAAGGAGGGAGGTTGCCAGCGTGGGTAATGCATCAACTTTGGCATTTTCAACAAATAGCACAAAATTGATGCGCTCTGAGGTGTATTGCAAAATCAGTTACTGCTGGAAACTTTTAGAGAATGGAGATGTTGCTGAGGGGAAACTTTTAGGACAGTCAGAAACCTAACATCATTTGTATTTTTCTTAGATGATCTCATTGACTGCTCCTTTTTTAAGATTAATGATGCTTTTAATCCATTGTCAAAGGTACTGGTGGTAAAGGTGGGTGATTGGAATTAATTTAGATAAAAAATGCATCACACTAAATGCAAATTAGGCTGAGCAAGACTCTAGGTAATGTTTTTAGTAGACAGTTTTTCAAAGGTAGCTACAAGGGAACAAATGATCTGATGAGTGGTTTTCCATGCCTGATTTTTGTGGTGAAGACACAGGGAATTTCTCCATGGCTACCCACTTCCTGGTCTAAACCAGCCACCCTTGCATGTCATTTAATTTATACTTAGAGAAATCAAGTTGCAACTAAACACTTGAGGGCTGATTAATTCCTGGAGCATCTGTTGGAGGCAGGCTATTATTAGACATGAACTTTTGACACAATCTGCAGACATAATCATACACAGAGATTAACCTCTCCTCAATAAGCACAGTCCTGCGCTGCATCCAGAGCGAGACACCATGACCCAATTCCCAGCTGTGGCTGAGCAGCAGCCCAGCCCAGCCCCAAAAGGCAGCAAAGGCCTGACCTCAGCTCTCTGTGTGCTGGTCCAGTCCCATGGCAGAGTTTGGAGCAACCTGTGCCAGCTGCTGACAGAGACCAAGGTCTCCAGGGGACACGAATGCCACGGCCATGACCCCTCCGTTCAGTCATGTAACTAAAGTAGTCAGCAGGAAAAAAATGAGTTGGAGAGGGCTAAATCAGCTCTGAGCTCCTGGGATAAGTCCCCTTTAATGGCTACAGTAGCACCACACTCTCACCTCGTCTGCCTTACACAGAGGAAGCTCCAAATTCTCCATTTATAATGCACATAGACCAAAGATATTTTGTTGCATAAACGAGAGCCTTGCAAAATACGATGTTAGAGAATTCCTGCACCTAGACATGAACTCCACCTGTTCTGACTCTGCTGCCTTTTGTCTGCTGCCTAACCCTAATCCTAAAGCTGAGGTTCTCAGCAGCACACATGGCCCATGCTCTCTGTAAAACGTCTTTTCCAGCCCCAGTGTCCCTAGAGCTGTTGTCTGTGTAGTGCTCTGAACCCAGCCCTAACCCTAATGAACCCTAATGAACCCTAATGAACCCTAATGAACCCTAATGAAGCCTAATGGGACCTAGGGGCAGAGGCTGAGACCCTCATCACCACTGGGAAGGTCCATGGCTTGTTTTGATACCAAACCTAATCCACACAAGTTGACTGCCTTATCTTAACACTGTGTGATTCCCCTTGAATGCTCCACATGATTTCATCTGTGTATAACTCAGTGGCAACTCTCTAAGGCTTTCTCTGCATATCCATCCTACACATAAACCTCTCTTTTAAAAAGGCCCTGATAACATCACAAAATTCACCCTGGAAAGGTAAACAATCCTTAGATACATCCTCTCATTTCTCTGTACATATGTTTTAAGGTGTGATCCATGCCAGCTGCATAATTCAGCTCAATGGGGAATGGTCTAATTCAGTCCCCCAAAGCCAGGCTTGTCCTTTGCTCATGGATGTGGCTCTGTCCCAGACTCCTTTGCCTGAGTATTCCAGGCACATCACACTCAGCACCACTGACAGTGGAAAGTCTAACTGGGGCACTTAATACAAGGATTGAGGCACAAGGGCATTTCCAGTGCCTGATTTCTCAAGTTACTCAGTACCCACTTACGCTGCTTACTTCTGCATTTAAAAATCAATCCCAACCGTGCCTAAGTGACACAAGCAAATCTGTGGCCACGGAGTCTCCAGTGCCTTTCCCACAAAGCCTGCCTCCTGCTTCCTCCCCTTGTGCCTCTCAGACCCTCCACTGTGTGAAGCAGTTGTTCTGTCTGACTGACTTTCCTCCTCCTGAGGAGGGCAGTGCTCTAGGAAATGAAAAGCAGATGAAGTTCAGTACTGTGTTGCATTAAGCTGTTTGGCCCTTTAACAGAATAACCCCTTTACAAATATCTTTTGATTATAATTTTTCTTTTCTTTTAAAATTCTTTCCTGATTTACACTGTATGCACCATATTGGTTGTAATTGAATATGAAATAATTAGCATACAGTGGTTATCATCTCTTCCCTATCGTCACAATATCCCCTGGCACCAGTGAGAGCACCAGCAGCGAGGCTTGACATTCTAAAAGCCTTTTTATTTCCCAATGAAAAATGGTATTTAGGCTATAATTAAATTTAAAAGTACCCTCAGTGGACTCCAGAGTCCATATGCACTTTCCTCTACATAGGTTTACTCCCATTGACTAAAATCTGCACTTGGATCACAAATTCATTGATTTGCAGCCTTAGTCTGAACCTCCTGTACCTTTTATTTCCTTTATTAGGAAACAGCTTATTTTCAATAAGATTCTTTGCTCCAGCTCTTGCAGTTACCTTCCCATTAGAAGCCACTCACAGCACTAATGGTATGATCATTTTCAGGAGAAATGTCAATTATTATCTCTGCCTTCAAAACTCTTGAAACATTCAATTCCATTCTAGTTCTTAGGCAACCTGGTATAAAGAAAATTTTTTCCAGAGTTCCAAGAATATTTTCTTAACTGCATATTTTCCAATCAATTCCCCAGAGGCTTAGAAGGAATTTAAATTTTCAGTGGCCTTGGAGCACTATTAGCAGTTCCTTCCCTGTTGCACCAGATGATTGCCTCCTGAGATGTCTACCAAAATTCAGAAGTGATGCACAAGGCTGTGGTAAATTCTGTTTGATCTGTTTATACTCATACATATTTCTCAAAGGCCAGGCTCCCATCCAAATACTCTCAGACTATCCTGGAGGTATTTAACTGCAGACTGCAACCTATGAAGGATGAGAGCAGGTCTTGCAGAATAGTGAACTACAGGAACAAAAAGAAGCAGCTGCATGCCAGTGGGTTAAGAAAATAAGACTTTTTGAGTTCTCATTCCTCCTCTCATGGCCATATCAAAAGTGACCTTGTTTATCTGACCTCCTATTTCTCTGAGTTGCAATTAAGACCACAAGGGAAGTTCTCAGGCCAAAGAGAGTCCATCTACCCCTGAATCCCATGTCTGGTGTCAAGCAGGAACAGCAGCTGGAGAACAAAATACCAGAGCAAAGCAAATGTGAAACAGGGACTTTTTAGGCCTGAAGTGGATTAGCATCTTGAAGTTTAGCAAGCAGGGATGGAGTTTTCATCTGTGAGCTTGTCTAATTGCTTTGTTAATTTATACTCTTGGCTTCCACAACACCCTGTGGCAGTAAGCTCTGCTGTTTAATTATGCACTGTGTGGAAAACTGCCTCTTCTTTCTTTTCAAACCTTAGTTTGATGGTTTAATTTGAAAGTCACTCCTTTTGGGGTATAAGAAATAATTTCTCTTTTCAGCATCACCTATATTTTTTGAAATCACCATGTATCTCATCTTTTTTCTTTACAGAAGATAACTAGTCTGTTTAGCTTCTCATTGTACAGAAACTATTCCATAACAACAGTACTTTTGTTGGTTACTTTCTGGTGCCAGAGAAGACAAGACTGGAACTGTAAAATTTAGGTGCATCACTGCTTTACTTGCTGACTTACAGATATGCTTTGCTTTCCTTTCATATTTGGGGGTTTTCCTGGGTTTTCCTTCTTTTTCTTTGTTAAAAACTTGTAGTGCTCTGTAGGACTGCCCTGGGACAGTGAGCCATATTCACAGAGCAACCTACACTGATTTGAATATCTAATCCTTGGGTAGCAGCATCTCATGTGGGACTTGTCCCTCTTTATGTATAGGTGGGGTTATTTTTCTCTGTATGCATCATGTTTTCAGCTGATCAAAAGATAATTTCACCTGCTGCTTTATTGCCCATCACTCAGCCATCCTCCTGCAAGTCTTCACAGTCAATTTTAGTTTTTATTACTTCTCAGCAAAGGCTTCACTTTCCCTCTTTGTTCTTTCCAGATCATTTACTAATACACTGG
Organism: Notiomystis cincta; assembly: GCA_013398075.1. Taxonomy (NCBI): domain Eukaryota; kingdom Metazoa; phylum Chordata; class Aves; order Passeriformes; family Notiomystidae; genus Notiomystis; species Notiomystis cincta. Next base: position 146,251 of record VZRX01021664.1, read on the forward strand.
AGAGCACAAGCTCCATCACAGATCTCAGTGGTCAGCTCTTGCAGCATTTTCTCTGCTGTGATAACCAAGCTTTTATACTCAGATTTATTTCCTGTCTTTTAATCAGATATCAGCCCATGAGATGAACTTGACCCTTCTACCTCACTGCTTAATATCTTCATGTATTTTTGGGGAGGGAACTTTCAAGTGTGCTTTATCAAAGGGTTCATCACAGAGCCACTCAGTTCATTTCTTTTAACACTTGCCTGCATCACAATGAGCTTATAAGGAAACTGCTCAGACACAAGAAACTTAAAATGTGTCAGTGCTCACACAGATGTGCAGTATCTCCAGAAGTGTTGGCTTATACAGAACGTGGTTCCTCTGAGATGTGTTATCCTTGTTTCATGCTGCATATGTTTGGATGTGAATGCCTACAGGAATGTGTGTCTGGCACTCAGATTGTTTCCTATGCCAAACTATTTTTTGTTTTTAAATATTGGATGATTTCAACCAAATTTAACATGGATATAAAAGTTTAAAAAAAAAAAAAACAAAAAAACTCCTTCCAGAAGTATGAAGAAAGGAGGTCTGGTAAAGTCAAACTCTCATAGTGCTGCCCTGGGAGTGGGTATGTTTAAAGCCAGCACATGTCAGAGCTCACTGTTAGACATCAGAGAGTGAGAGAAACAGAGGAAGAAGAATTGAAGGAGCAGATGGAATGAAACCTTCAGCTGTAGGGATAAACTTCAGTCAGATCTTATGACAAATTAGATACCAGAGGACACAACCATCAGTCACAAGAGGCTTTGAAGCAAGGTTTTGGTCACTCACAAACCATCTTACCTGAGGGTGTCCTTGGTGTAAACAGCTCAGCCCCACATTTCCTAGCAGCAGAGAAAGATGGCAGTCTGTACTCCTGATTTAGCAATTTAGAAGCCATCTATCAATTAAAAAAAGAAAAGTGAGAGTGGGAGAAGTGCCAGGGAAAATGTGTCAGTTTTTTTACATTTTGCTTTGTGAAAGAGACTGATGTATGAAAATAGCACTGCCTGCAAAACCAAGCAAGTGTTATAGGAAGGTGAATAAAGAATAAGAGAACTGAGAGAAACTGAGCAGTTCAGTGCTTCCTCAGACCAACAGCTGTTTATTTTGAGGAAAGCTGAGCCACATAAGTTGGACTACTTCAATAAGTTATTGATGTAATTCTGATGATGTCTGTAAGCAAACTTGCCATAATTAAAATCTGCAGTGTCTTCCCTTTGCTGTATTCCCTTACCTGGTGTACCTCTGGAGCTCTTGTAGTTTATATAAGAAGCTACTGTGCACCACTGGTCTTTTATAATTCATGTTTAGAAATCACTACAAAACTATAAACTGATATTATATTGCAAATTCCATATTTATGTACACAAATAATTAGCTTGCTTTAATAAACAACTATCAGTCATATCCAATGGAAGCTGAAAGGAACTTGGCAAAGCTAATACTTGAAATTTCATTTCCATGAAAAAATGCAGATTCTGGGACACTGAAATGTTTGCTCATTCATCTCAGTTTCAATAAAATATTGCACTCCATAACAAGGTCCATTTTAATATTTTAAAACATTTTACTTTTCATATTATAAGCAGCTTCTCATTTGGAAAGAAATGCACATTTTTATTGGCGTTTTGTAAGAGGTTTTGACTGCAAAATTGCTGGTTTCATTTTCACCCCCCAAAAAATTGTATTTGCTAAAAATATCATCAGCTGAAGATGGTGTTTTACACTTGCCAAGGAATTGAAAAAATAAATTTATTTGCATACCTCTAGAATTCAGAGATCTTGAAAATCATGTCATTTTTGAAGTTCTCTGTTTGAATTTAGGAATTTTCCTTCAGACTTCTCTAACTAAAATAAGCTGTGGTGTCATTAAAATGCTCAGGATTTCCCACACACCTGCACAACGCAGAGGGATCTTCCTGAGAGAAGAATTTTTAACTTATAACTGGAAATAGAAGCAGTGCACAGCGAGGGTTTTCTTTATCAGGGAACACTCCGTTAACGGGGCAGCACAAACGTGCTGCTGAGCAGAGAAACAGCAACAGTCTTCTTGTGTGCTCGTTGCATTCTGCCTTCATAACTCCCCAAAACATTTTCTGCAGCCCTGCACAGGCTGTGAAGGAGCTGGTCCCCCAGCAGAAGTGTTCCTGGAAGGAATTGATCTTTGGCAGGCAGGCAGCTTTTCCACCCTGTCCGGCTTTGCCCTCATGTGACACCTCCTGCTGCAGACACAGCTCCCAGGCTCCCTGCCATTCACCTTCCCAGCTCTGTGCCCTGGCACACAGCACCAACAGACTGTTTTCTGTTGGCTTACTTCTGCTTGCTGTGGAGGATGTGCAATTTTTTTCTCTGTTTATCATTCTTCTCATCCTTTTTCTGCTGAATTTTCCGTTCTTCTGCCTGGGTTCCTCTTGGGCTGATTTTTGTGCTGCTGAGAAATGAGGGGTGCACAGATATTTTTTCATTGCTGGCTCCCAACAGCTCTGGAGAAAGCTCAGGCAAACTGCCACCTTCTCCTGGCACTCATTGTCCCCACAGCCAGTGACTTGCACGTGGGCATCTGGCTTTTCACATTGTGAGCACGATCTCCTCACCAGAGCGGGAAGGAAGATCCTCAGCACACCCTCTGTGTGCTCTGCCCTTTTCAGGGTCTTTGGATGACCACTGACAGAATTTTGAAAAGGTCTGGATGAATAATGCATTTTTGGTTTAGTTTCCAATCTGAGACACTGTGGGTGGGGAATGAGAAAGAAAATTTTAGATAAGTGTGGAAATGTTTTATTTGATGCGTAAGGAAGTGCTGAGATGTGATTTGTATTTAGAGTCCTTTAAATAATTGGGACAGTTTTGAAACCAAAAAAAAAAATTACATCCTGAAATTAAAGAACATCAAAATACTGTATTTTAAAGGCCAGATAAAACATATTTGTATCTTTAACAGCATCCTCCTCTTTTTTCTTACAGAAACCATTCATCATATTTATATAAGCATTCACAGACAGCTTGTCCACCCAAAAAGGGCTTTCATTTTTGATTAATTTCCTTTTTACCTGCTTAAAAGCAGATATCTCACTGTGAGTCAACACTGGCATATTTAAATCACTATGGCACTTAAAAAATCCCACTCTTCACCAGCAGAACTCACAAGGCTTCAACCACATTTGCCTGTGGTACCCAGCAGCAAACACACAGAGGGTTTGCAATCAGCAAAGGGAGCTGTGCTGATGGCATTGATTGTGTCTGGGCAATTGTAACCATGATTTTCAGTGTACCCAATACATAAACCCCAGTTATGATTCATGCCCTTTTTTGGTTTATCACTCCCTACCATGATTTTCAGTGTACCAAATACACAAAACCCAGATATGAATTCATGCCCTTTTTTGGTTTATCACTCCCTAGGTCATGGTGTTCGTAAAATTTCCACCTATTATTTTATTCAGAATAAGTTGATTAAGAAAGTTGAATATGACCCGCAGAGTCCCTCCTCTTTTCCATCCTCTGCCTGCTACAGGTACTGAATATCTTCATGATGCTCCAGATGTTCTGTCCTCCTCACTGTTATTTCTCTGTATTTTAAGAAAAGACTTTCAAGCATCCCCATGCCTCTAAAAATGGCAGAAATAGAAGCTGGAAACAAGGAATTAAACCCATTGCCACACACCTAATCAAACTGGGAGAAGACAGGCTTTGTGTGGTGGTCACTTATGGATTGTTGGCAACAAAGAGCTCCTAAAAGCTTTCCTGCCAATACTCAAGAGTGTGAATAAAGCATCAGGTTTATGCTGACTCTGAAAGAAAAGACTAAAGTCTGTCTCCTGAACATCTTAAATACATTTAGCAGCTGCATGCATAAAGTGACTGAACTCTTCTGGTTCACAGCACACTTTTCTATCTCCCACTCTTCCAGACTGGTGAGATTCAGCCTTGACACCCTGCCAGGCGCAATATGAAGAATTCTATAATTATCAATCTAGTGATGGCATTTAAAAGCAAATGCATTATCATGCACAGAAATCATCTCATGTCCCCTACAGCGTGTTCCACAACAAGGGCTGTCGCTTTGACTATAACTCTGGCTTTATTACTTTTAAAGCTCTTCCATCAACAGGCTTCCCCAGAAAAAATAAAAATTCTTTTATTCAGAAAATAGCATGTAGTCTGGAGTGGCTGTCAATGTACCTAAAGGTCACATAATGTCAGAGTCATTATTTTCAAATCATCCGCACTCATGAGCCGTACTCTGCAAGGCCAGCTATCCAAACAATAATAAACACAGAGTGTGTGTGGTGTGGCATGTAAATTTGTGCCTTATCATTTAAGATGTATGGAATAGAAGCAGAAAGATTCCTCCCAACTCCTCCTCCTCTCATCATGGTGCAACGACTGTATTCAGCAGACTATTATATTAAGTGTAATTAATAGCCTGAGCCCCTCTTAACCAACACCTTTCTCTCCCTGGCCCATTTGGTAATCCAAGGCCATGCATTTACAAGCCAGATTATCCATTGCAGAGCTGCCAGCTCTGACACACCCTGATAATTTACCCTGTCATGGATCAAAAAGATTAAAAGCAACTTTTAAAAGCACAAGTTAGGATACTAAATCCAGTAACTGTAGCCTGTCTGCTTCAGCTCAGATTTGGAAACTAAGTAAAGATTAATGTTTTGAATGGTATCTGAATTAATGTTCTGTCAACTGGCTGCAGAGACAGGGGTTGCTGTTTTCCCATTTGTTTGGTTGGGTTTAGTTTCCACAATCCAGGTAGTTTTCAGTCGCTGTTTGCAGCCTCAGGAAGTCTGTGCTCCATCTGCAGTCCTGGGCATGGTCTGAACTTTTATTTCCAGGCACACTCCAGGTGGGAGCCACGGGTCACTGGTCCCACAGGTTAACGTGGCTGACTCTGATCACACTAACTCTAAGAATGATTACATTTATTTGCTGACCTGGCTCTCCCGTGGATTAAGACATACTCCTACCTTCACCTTTTCTACCCTCCCATTTCCTCTACCTTAAAAAAATAAATTGGTTAACAGATGCAGGCACCTGGAAGGTTTCACATTTCACTCCTCTGTTTTCTTCTCCTTGGTGACAAAAGCAGTGAAGGAGGAGAGGGGCTGAGATGAAAACAATAACCATCCTCTGTTTACCTCAGCCAGCTGTGCCATCCATTACCCCACTCCAGGTCAATTCCTGGCACTAGTTTTCACACAGCCTATATAACATCAGACAGGGCTGAAACAGAAGACAGACAGACTTTAAATTTGTATATCCAGAGCTGACCATGTTTATCTGGGCTGAGCTGCATGCAATGCCCTGCATGAGCTGCAGTCAACAGAAAGCAATTTCTCCTTATACTACTGTGAATTATTTACTACAACATTTTGAACTGACATCCAGATTTTCCCCCCTCTGTTCAGTTTTATTGCAATGAAAAGAACAGAAGTAAATGAATAACAGGAGAGGGGAAATAAATTCCACTGAAATGCACTGGCTGATAAAATAAGTGTCTTTGAAACAGTGCTGTATGCAGCAATAATTGTATCATTTGTTACAGTGCCATGCTGATGTACTTAGGAGCATTTCTGACTGTGGCAGAGATGCTGGAAACAAAGCTCCAGCTTAAGAGCATCCACAGGGCTGTAGGACTTTATTTTTAGGATGTTAGTGAAGATATAGCCAAGTGGCCAGCCCTGGAGACAGGGGATTTGAATGCTTCCTATAAACTGTGGAGGCATTTAGAGCTGAGATACTGGGAACTCACACACACAGACCAGAGAGGAAAGTCTTCCCCATTTACCAAGTGACTGAGGACGTCCTGTCTTTGGCAGAGAGGAGGAGCAGACACTCTGCATCTTGTTTTCTGCCCAAACACAGAAGCAGGCAGGGCTCAGAGCAGGTGCCTGTGTGTCTCTTCCACAGAAGCATTGGCAGAAAGAGTGAGTTAGGTCCTGGAAATAAAAGTCACCTATTTACTCAGTCTCAGCATCAGAGATAAATCAGGAAGAAGTGCATCTAAACCTTCCTGTACAGAAAAAGGCTCTGCTCCACAACTTATGTCTGGCTCCAGTTCTGCATTGCAGATGTGAATATTCCTCCTTGACTCCTTATCTCAGGAGTTTCCAGACCTTTTTCAGGATTATCTGTTATTTTAAGCAGTGCTAAATGAATTCAGAGGCTGAGGACTATCCCATAGGAGCAATGTTTGAACCAACTCATCCTTTCTCTTCCAAAATTTGTATTTGCTCCCAATCTAAAACCCAGTATTTTCCTCAATGAAAGACTGAGTTGGTTGTAAGGACCTTTCCCACCCTCTGGCTCTTGCCATTGATGCCACTGCTGAATCTAGGACAGATGTTCATTGAGTTTTACCTTCATTTCTAGGGAAGGCAACATTCAGATGCACTGCTGTCACCCCCAGGTTTCACTGTGCAGCAAAGGTAGTTAAGGAAAGCAGCTGTTATGAATGATATTGCATAAGATCCTGCCTCAGCCAATTATTAAATTAACAGAGTATCCATGCATTCTTGACAGGATAAAAACCTATTTGGACAAGTCAGCAGGAAGCTTGGCTGAGTGATTACCACAGGCAACCCTGTGAGACAGGGGTACAGGCAGACTCAGAGCTGAAGCAGCTGACAGTCAGGAATGAGAGCCAGTGAGAGGCTGAATTGCTGAGCTCTGAGGGCACTTGACAAGCTGGCAGAGCCATGTGGGCCAAGGCAATTCTGATGGAAGCAGGGAGCAAGTTCTGGGGACACCCTTTCCTCAGCTGTTTTGCTTGCTCACACATGATGAGGCACCCACAGAGCAGGCAGTGGCTGAAGGCATCAGTACCACCACCAACTTTTCCTGTTAATGGTCAGACTACTCCCAAAGAAGATATTAATGGCCAGGCTGGCAGCAAAACATGATGGGACAGCCCCTCACCTCTGCAGCACTCCTTCTCCTTCCCTTGCAAACAGCAGAAGCAAAAGCCAGGTCCTCTGTGGCTCTCTCCTGAACTCTGTTCCTTTTCTCAGAGGGAGCAGCTTCACCTCTAAGTGGCAAAACTCACCTCTCACCGTGGGCCAAGCACTTTTTCCAAGGTGGAATCAGGGAGCCTGAGTATGAGTCCTCCTGTTTCAGACTGGCCCTGACTGTTGCAGTGATCCTACTATTGGAAAAACAAACACACACACACACACTTGTCTTCTAGTCAAACACTTCTCTTGAGAAAAATGCTTTAATGAAGCATTTTCTCAGTGGAAACAGGAGAAGGCAAAAAAAGCCACTTAGGGAATGAAAGGCTCATGTGAGAAATGGATATAGATGGGATTTGGGGGCAGGGGTGGGTAAGCAGGGGAGAAGTAGAATCTGTGTTTCCCTCTGTTCACCAAGGGACAAATCCAGCCTTCTGCCTGAATAGGTTTCATCCTGCAGCAAAAGACAATGCTGGGGCTCTGCTGCATTGCTCTCTGTGCTGCTCAGCTGCACCTCTGCAGTTCAAAGGCACTGATGTCGGGGAGAGGGAGTGGTGGGACCAGGAGCAGCACCCTGGCAGGGTGAGGTAAAGGGCAGTCATACCCCAAAGAGTCCATTCTGGTGACTGGACTGCCCCTGGACACCAGCTCAGGCATTTTTGACCAGCCCCATCCACATGCAAAGACTGAAACTGGGGCCCTCTCAGCTACCCCTGCCCTCCAGTGCCAGTCACTTCTGGATGCTCAAGTATTCACTGGATTTACCCTTGAGTGGGGAGCAATGAACATGACTACTGAGAGCCTGGATGCTACAGATGCAGGCCTGTCCAATCTGCCTCTTTGCTCTGACTGCCACACAGCCAGGAGAGGAATGAGAAAACCTTGCACCATTCACTCACAGCACTCCTGTGAGCACACATGTGAGCTGCCTCTGGCAACTTAGGAAAGCTGGAAATGCAGTAAAAATGAAAGAGAGGACTGTCAAGCTTATAATTAATGTGCAGTTAAAAAATCATGCCTTGTTGATTCTGTCCTGGTTAGAGGAACAGGGCTGGGAAGAGGCTCTGGACCAGCTTCTTCTCTCACTCTGAATTTCCATGTGTGTTGTGGTGCACACTATGCAAGCACTTTTTAGCCAGTTCAAACTCAGACAGAATAATGCCTTTTTTCTCTTTTTTTTTTTATCCTGTGACTGTAGACTCTGTTACTTTGTTAGGTGTCTTCTACTTGAATGAAAGCAAGCTCTTTCTTTTCTTACAGAGACACAGACAGACATAGGATGAAAAAGGAGCTCACCATCACTTGCCTGCTGGTTTTAGCAGCTTTGCTGGCATTCTTTTGTCCAGGACTCTCTTATGTTATCCTAAGAGAGAAAAAAAGATTATCTGATATCCTCACCCCATTCAATGAGAGGTGCAGGAGGTCTCAAGGAAGAAACAGAGTAATTCCAAGTCTTAGACAAACCAAACACATAAATCTGGACTGTAATCAGAAGGCAACCGCTCTCCTTCCCCTCCCTTTCCAACAAATTGTTCCTGTTCACAAAAATCCAGAAGGAAAGTTCACAGAACTGTCTTCACAGGCAATAAACCAAAGTTAATGACCTGATGGAAAGCCACTGGAGTAAGAATATTTTCATATGGTTGGAAGACAGAGGCAGCCTAGGCAGAAATACGCCCTGTGGGTGCCAGATGACTTCCTATGTTACACATCCTCCTTCCAGCCTTTAAAGGGGATACTGCTCAAATTTAGAGGCTGTAGAACAAAGAAGTTTAACAAATTAATGCAGAGGCAGGACCAGCCCAAGAAGCAACACCAACAGCCTCGCTATCCCACTGAAACTAAAAGCACAGAGCACAGCTGAGCTGAGGTCAGCAGGGCTGCACTGGAGGAGGTGTGTGGTTGTGTGGTTACCTCCCCAGGCTCTGCACATGCCCTGGAAGGAGCCCACACTCCCTTTTTGTTGGGGAACACTGGGAGTCAGTTGCCTGCTGAAAGAAGCGGCTCCAGACACGTTGCTGGTACATCAAAAAGAATTAACATCCTGCCTCCACTTCCACAAAGAGAGGGGCCCTGTTTGGTGCCAAATGGCCATGTGTGCTGATACAGAAATAATGCCTTGGCAGCCAGCAGGAGCGAAGGGAAGCCAAATTACATCATTCACTCTCCTTTCAGTGGGGATAAAAGACTCTATTTACTACTTTGGCAGCAGCCAGCACCACAGCTGCCGCCGGTCACGTGTAAGGGCAGCTCAGGGAAGGCGGCAGAAAAAGATCTGAATCCTCAGAGCCCATGGATCCTCTCCATGAAACACCCCTCTCCTGGGGCAACAGGGGCTATCCTAGGGCTCAGGAAACCTCAGCTCTGTCCCATTGCCCTCACAGATTTCTGCTGTGTCCCCTTGACGTGTCACTTCACCTCTCTTCTTTCCTGCTGCTCTCGGCCCTGTTTGTTTGGCTGACAAGGTTGTGAGGGATTGACAAGTTATGTAAACCCCGTGCTTAGCTCAGCACTCTGCCAGTCTCCTCCAGGTCCTACAGGCACCCCTGCTCAGGATGAAAACAACATCAGCTCCAGTTCCAGTAAGAATACATTGAAAGGCCCAGAGAGGGACAGATTTTCAAACTGTTGGGATAAATATGTTATATGGACATTACAAAAAGGGAAGTTCTGCCACTCCAGAGCACCTTCAGCTTTGCAAATGCCTGATGGAATATGTGTACAATGGTAGGAAGTAACTGGTGTGGCCAGAATGGGCAGCAGAACCAGTTAAGTAGTTTAAACATTTTTTAATCTGAAACTCAGGAAGAGGAGCTGAATTCATATGAGAAAGCAAGGATAAATGCCTCTGTGAATGACTGTCAGATTCATCTTTATAGGAAGAGCCATACTGCATAAAAAATACACCTACAGGGCATAAACAAAAAAGAACAAGTGTTTAATTGCATGGCCTAATAAGTTTTAAGATTTGTGCAATTTTCATCACCAGAAAGCTCAAGCCTACCTGTCTGAGCACATCTTCTTGTAAGCTTCAAGCAACTGATGATTATCAAACACAGAAGAGGATGACCCCATCTTAATTTAAAATGCATGCTCAAGTGACACAACTCAGTTCTGACTGCTCAAGGAAACCTCTGCAGAATAGCAATGTGGTAAATGAGGACTAAAACATCCCCCCAAAAAACTAAAGCCCTTCTCTTAGGACAGAATATAAGGCCAGTTTGTGGCACTGCATTGAAAAAAAAATAATATAATTCAATAAAACCTGCTAAAAAACTGAAGGAGCTGATGCCTCAGAGAATTTTTGTACTTTTAAAACAAACCATAATTGTCCTACTGAGAGAAGCTGAGGAGACCCTCATCTGCAGAGCAGATCCACAACTTCATTAAGAGAATCAGTGTATTTGTAACTAAATGAGATTCTGTCTTGCTGGCAGGCATATTCTGCTCACAGAACAAAGAAACCACACACACAAATATTCCAAAGGGAGATGTCCTTAAAAAAAGTCATTGTAGCACCATCAGACTGCAGAGTATGCCAGAAACTATGACTTTGTGGAAGGAAAAAAATAGACTGATGGGGATTAGGAAGGAAGCTAGATGTGTGTGACAAAAATGTCTTGAGCTTTTTATTTCTCAGTTAATTCCTGTGAGTTTCTGCTTGTTATCCAGCAACTTCTGTGTTGGTTTGGGGTTTTTTATCCCCCAGCACTCAAAAGTCACGCTGCTGCCCACCAGCCTCAGGGATCTGGGGTGCAGGGACAGGGCAGCACCTTCGGACTTGTTGGTGTTGGATTTTTAGGGCATCCCCCCAGCACCCAGAGCCCTGGAGAACAAAGCCTCAAAGGCTTTCCCTGGCAGGCAACAGGCTCCCTGCTCACCTCCTGCTGTGCCTGTCCTCACTCCATGCCTGGCTGGGCACATTAGGGCAGAGATGAGGAACTGCCTGAAAGACAAATGTGAAAAATGGCAGCACTAAACTGCTGGGAAATCCAAACTTCTCCATGCATGGGAGCCAGCAGGGCTGCTGAGCTGTGAGGAAATGTTCAGATGCTGATCCATGCTCTGTGTTCCTGCTCAGAGTCTGGCTAGGAGAGGAAAGGGATAATAAGATCCCAGGTCTGGCAAGTGGTGGTAACAGAAGGCAAGAAAAGGGAAGAGGAAAAAACACCAGTGAGCTACGGGTGCAGATGGTGGTCTGAGATATGGAGCATTTCTGTCTGTCATGTTTTACTTCTCTCCTTTAAGATTCTCAAAAACAAGATAAAAGGGAGGTAAAACCCAAAATTCAGCATTTAGGAAGGACTTGGTATTTTTCCCATATACATGGCAAATTGTTAATTATTGTATTTCAATTATCAGTAGAAGAGCAGGAAATTACTAGGTGCAGGTAATTCCAATAATAAACACTTCCAATATATAAATTTAAAGACAAGTCAAAATTTATGCAAGATGTCAAGTGTGAGCTAGGTGCTCCCGTTTGAGGAATTTTTTCCCAACTACCAAAGACACAGGTTCACTCAAAAAGAAACCAGTTTGGGTAAAATATTATATTTGGATATATCTGCACTTAAAGGAGGTGAATCTCCCATGAGGTCACTGCCAGCCTATGGAGTCACATCTTGGGCTGACATTATTACTTCATTACAACTTGCAAACAGCAGCCCCTTCTCAAGCTTGTTCCAGATTCTTTTCAAATTTCTCAAATTGGAAAAAAAAGCATTTGCAGCATTTATGGAGAGATTAGCTCTGATATTCATGGCAGCAGGAAAAACAGCCCAGAATAAGAAACATTTCTTAAGAAATAAGAATAAGAAAATCCCTTATTGATGTCTGTCTTTTACATCAAAAAAGCCGTGTCGAGCTGCTAATCTCAACTGTGAGTGTTGGATAGAAAAGTTCAAGGGTCTCCAGGCAATGTAGACCCAAAGCAGTTAGGAATTTAATTCTGAGACAATGAGTTGCTTCCAGTTTGTGTTGGCTGGCTCAAGAGTGGCCCTTTGCACATGAAATCATTATTAATCTCTGCTCAGAAGTCTGCTATTAACTTGTGCAGTCTGTAGACCTCTGGTATTATGTAATGCCAGTGTAAAACTACACTAGTAAATGGAATGAATCATCCTGAACAAGTTTCCTGGAATATAAAGTCACATGGAAAATATTAGTGGTTCAATTTACAAGTGATGGATAAGCATGTCATGCAAACAAAAACATGTGCTTACTTTAGCAAGCCCAAAAGATTCTTTTCCACTTACAGTGCAGGACTTCTATTTCATAAACCAAGTTAAACATTTTTCTCTAGACTCCACTTAGCATCAAGGCCCATCAATACCCCTTCCTTCAGACTCCCAATATGTTTCCTGGGTGTATACATACATTTTTTGTTAAGCCATGTACAATGAATGCCTGTCTTGACTAGTGAAAGTTTACCATTATGCAAGTTCCTTTCAGAAGATATTTGAATATTTTCTGCATGCTGAAGGTGCTGTAATCATGTCTAGTGCTGAGCAAATGGAGTTAAAAGAGAAGCTTTATTGTCTTTATTTCTGCAATCAGTTATTTCAGGGCTTTGATTTTTGGTTTTTTTTCTGAAATTTTGCTGCATGGCATTCATAGAAGGCCACAAAGGCAACTCAGACATTGAAGCATCTTTAAACAACCTGGAGGAAGGAAAATTAATTGTGTTGACACTATCAATTTACTGTGGTAAATAAATGACATTTCTCAAGCAATCTGTAGGCTGAATGTAACAGTGAGAAAAATTTATATGCTCTTCCTGGTCTTATTTTCCCTGCACCCAGAGAAGCAGGAGAGCCACCTCACCCTCCTCCACCCATTCCTTCATACATGAAAGTTCACCAAGAAATGGGGAGGGTCAACTCTGACAACTTTTCCAGAGGTTTCCTCAGATGCCTCCTCAGAGCAGGAAGATCTGTCCCTGTACAAAGATGTTTTTCAAATAACAATCCTCTTCTTCTCTGCAGATGCCCTACCCAAATTAAAACCATGCTGGAACCCATGGAGGCTAGAAAATTCATTAATGGATTTGAGTGAAATTGCTGTTTTATGGAATGTAATTTCACATATGGGTAGCTGCACTATCTGTGGAGTTCATGGTTGAAACAATTTAAAGCACTTCTCACCCTAACACAAAAGATAAGCTCGTTTTATGAGTTTCTCAGCTTTCTCTAGCCCATAATAAGCACAAATATATAATGTGAACAACAGTCTTGTGAGTCAGATCATGAAGAGGAGCTGAATACTGATTTATTGTTGTAAAAACACAGCCCTGTTCAGGGTGATATGCAGTGCCCTGCTGTTTTGGAAATGCAATCTGAGGCATCAACAAGGCTGCAGTTGTCTTGACAGATAACTTCTGCTATAGGGTGCTTATTTTTAAATATTTAATAGACACACTTTTACTTTAGGGAGATGTTTTCCATCTCCAATTTTTGTGGAGCATGACTGGCAAGTAAAAATTTGTCTTCTCTCCAGAGAAAATAATGCAAGTATGCTCCACTGCAAACCCCACAATGATTACAGGAATAATTTGCAGACCTCAAATTTGAGGCACATTTTAGTGTCATATTAAAAACATTTTTTTTTTTAGCTTGCTTTGGTTTATCAAAAGTCTTAAGTTTTCCACTTCAAATCAGTGTCTGGTATCCAATACCTGGGGTTTAATCTTCCATTCAAACCAGCTCTTCTGCAAAAAATGCTTCTTACCTGATTCACTTTATCCCTTGTACACTGCATTTAGAAGATCCTATCACAAGCCATAGGCATGTTTAATATTATTGAAATTGCACTGCTAATATCCATATCAATTATATCTTGAGATTTATGTTTAGTGTGGGTATTCATGCAGTCTGGCTCTTCCATTTTTACTTCTGCAAGTATAATTTATTGAGACATAAATAGTAATATTAAAGCTATCAAGTATAAACATCAATACTTTACAGCACTGTGTAATTTAAGAGTTACATGCATCTAAATTCAGTTACAGTCCTTTCTGAATGCTCAAATCTTAACTGCAGATTGCAGCTCACCAGGAATTCTGAGTTTGGAAGCAGCAGGCTGTCAAGTAATGTGGTACTAACATCTTGAAATAAGCCTTTCAGGAGGACTGGGGAACTGACACGTGGCTGGGACATAAAAAAATGCATGGTTTTGTTTTTTTTTTCGTTTTTTTTTTCACTAAACATTCACTGTTTGCACACTGTGACTCTCTTCCCCACCTCCCAGTCATTCCAGATTATTTATGGTTTTGGTGTTTTAGTGATTCTGTAGGAAAGGGGCTGGAAGGAACTGCAGTAAGTCAGCAACCAGGTTCTGTCCAACACCAGCCAGGGATGGGAATGTCACTAATGTCACCCTCCACTGCTCTGCTTTGTTGTTCAATGTGTCAGAATTATCCTATTGCATGAAACCAGGAGCACCTGGTGAGCACTGGTATTAGGTTTAGGAAGGGGCAACATATGTGGTGAGGTCTGGCCAAAGAAACATCTTAAATTCAGACAGATTTTTTTGGTAAGCCATCATAAAAATACCTTCCTCAAGATAAAAACTTGCAAAGCAGGGATGTCTGCTGCCCAGGCAGTGAAGGTGGGATTGTCTAAAGGCTCAGTCACCAATACAAGCTTTCTAAATTTTGCTCACTGTGGGCACAGTGTAAACTGGAAGGGCTTTTCCTCTAGAATTTCCCTCTCCTTTGGCTGTGGAGGGGACATCAGTAACTTGCCCTCAATGCTTATGTTAAATGAATCAGCACAAGATGAACTCCAGTTTCAGTGTTTGCAAAGGAGCTGAGGGTACCCCCGATTTGTCATTGTTACCATGAGCCCACATTTAGGTTTTTGAGTATCCATGGGTACACAGTGCTGCCTTCAGTTTTAAGCTCAAAATAAAAATGCCTTATTATTTTCACAGCTATTCTGAGCAAACAGAGGGTACCACTGAAGAACCACTGGCAAATTTGGAACTGAAAACACCAGGGAGAAAGGGCCTTAAGGTGAAGCAAACTGAGAGGGAAACCATGAAAGTCATGTTGAAGGCAAAAGTTTTGTGCTGCCTTGGATCAGTGAATTCCCTGATAGAGACAGATGCTTGTACTTACCACGAGGAGCTACCTCTAGACAAAAAGCTAAAGACCACATTTGGCACTGTCAAACACTCATCAGCCTTTTAGTACTTCAAAGTGTAAATCTGATCATGCTCTATAGCAGCCTCAATGAACTTTTGAGCTTACAGCCCTTTTATCTCATATAACTCTTTTTTTTTCCTTTTTCTGTTTGGCAATCTGATTTTATTAGGATTTGTCAGTGTAGTCAAGTGTGCATCTGAATAGCCTGAGAAATTTAATAGTGCAAGTAATGGAGAATCATGTCCTGTTGCATCTGGAGGCATCTGCCCTTAAATAGAGAGGTTTTTCTGCTATTAAATAGAGAGGGTCTGTGCAATAATTTCTATCTTTCTACCAGAAAACTGATATAACCCACCCTTGTATGGAAAAGAGTGACTGAACACTGCACGTGCATTTCTCTGAGTCCACACAGAAGAAATATTGCTACAAAATGACATTAGGATTACTTGTTTATTTAAATATCTCGTCACAGAGTGAGAAGGAAACATTTTTCACGGGGAAAAACGAGATCTCCCAGTACTCCCAGTGCTACAGAAGCACCAGTAGATAGTCCAGGATTTCCCACATCAGTCAAACTGGAGCTGAAGATGCTGTGAACAAACCACATGGACCCCAGCCTGACATCCCTCTGCCCCAGCTGAAATCCCAGCTGACAATTTCAGTGCCAGTCTGTTGGTGCTTCTCAGCTTTAGAAAGCCTGCAGGGGTTGGAGGTATGGCCAAGGAGCAGAGATACCTAAAGGATCCCTACTAAAATAGGCACTGTTGACAACACAGATGAAGGAATGTATCTGTGGGTGAGCAGTGGCTCCATAAATTTAGCTTTGGAAATATTTGTGGGATCAGCTGCATTTTTTCACCTCATATATGATTAATGTTCCCTAGCTGGTGGGGAATATACCAATATTTTAGGACTTTCTTTTAAGATTTTTAGAATGCAGCTGACCACACACTAATCTGGCTAACTTTGACCTTCTTTGAATTTTAGATTTCAGTAGCAGTCATCTAATTTTAGCCAGTCTGACCAAGTTAAAATAAATGTGGCACAGACCATGAAGGCAGCTATTCATTTATGAACAAGAGGCAGCTACTTTCAGTATAGATGCTTATTGTGGAAAAGGCAATGATCAAAAGAAAATGTTGGGAAGAAAGATGCAGAGAGTTACAGCCCCTGCTGTCAGGAAATTTATTAATTTCAAAGCATCATTGGTGGTACATGGAGAGGTGAATTATTAAAAAGTAAATAAAGATTCTCTTTAACTTAATTCTCTGTATAAAACACTTGGGGTTTTGCCTGCAGCTGTGCAGGTAACACAGCCATTATTCTCTCAGCCCTTGTTCTCACCCCCTCGTACACCTGATGGCTGGAAAGGCAGATTCTGCTTTCCTTTGAAGTAGCTGGAAATGAGAATAACAACACCTTTATGCTGCTTAGCCCTCCTTGCTGGCAGGTCCCAACCTTCTTTGCAGAAGCCATCATCATAATTACCTGATTTTACCAGTGTGGAGACCAGAGCCCAGCAAACAGCAACACCTGAGGAGGTGCAGTGAGCTGGTAGGAAAACCAGGAGGAACTCCAAGTCTTCTCCTGCAGCTGGTGAGGACACTGTGCCTCCTCCCAGAAAGGATTTATTTCTTTGCCAGGGTGCTCCAGGCCTCCAAAAACTCCCCTGCCCATCAGCTTCTCCAGAGATTCAGGCTCCCTTTCTCCCACATGTCGGGTGCCTTGTTTGTTCTCCTGCCAGTTTTACTCCCTGGCCACAATTCCTTTCTGCCTGTTTAGCATTCACCCCACTGAGGTGTCTCTCAACAGAAACCCTGCTTCCTGTCACCCCCATTCCAGTAAATTAATCAAGCCAGGCTCTTGTAGTATCCCTTCATATATTATGCTCTCCATTTTTCTACCCATCTTAATAGCCCTTGTCAATCACACATTCCACTTTAAAGCAATAGGTTTTGATCCCAGGTGACCAAATTATGCTGCACCTGACAGTGTGGATGTGTACACCCCTCTCTCTGCAGGAAATAACTCACCTAATCCATCTCAGGTTTCCAGGGTCGCTGGGATTTCTGTCATGTTGACAGCCTCTGTGCAAGGTTACGAGTCTTTATCTTGTCTTTGCTCTGCCATCCCAGCAGAAAGGCCTTTAGCAGCAGGTATCTAATGGCAGCAAGTGCTCTTACAACTCCTATGTCTATATATGCACTGGGTACTGGGAAACTAATCCAATTTAAATGCTCTGTCCTGGAATTCTGCCTGTGAAATATTCTGAGTGCCCCCTCCATACCTGGGATGTGCCAGCAGCAGGTCAGATGACAACACTCCCACTTGTGCAAAATAAACCATGTATCTTCCAAGGTAGTCCTTGAAGAAATCAATTTCTTCCAGCTCAAGACATCTCCCTATTTCTTTGCTCTCATAGGGAAAACAGTGATTTTATCCACCATTAAGGAGTCAGGGCTCTGTGTGTGACAGAGAGAGGGGGAAATGAGGCAGAATCAGGAATATCTGTTTTCACACTGAAAATAATTTGGAACTAATGGGTAAACATTCACAATATGAAGCACAATAGAAAACTCTGAAGGTAACTGTCAGGGCAAGTCAGGGCAAGGCAGAAAATTGATGCAGCTTCAATAAAGGCTAAAGGCAGCAGTGCATGGCAGTGCTGTCATTACCAGAGGACATTTGTGCTATACACACAGAGCAAGAGATGGAATGACAAGTGAGAAGGTAGGAAATAAACAATCAATTTGGAAAAGGCCCTTTTCTTTTCCTCCCAGAGAACTGCATCACAAGGAGAAAAACATCTTTAAAGGAAGAAAAATGTGGTCAAAAACCTGAGGTCCCAGAAAAGGGAGGATCTTTTATGTTCATGCTTATCATCAACTTTAGTCACTATCTTCTGCCCTGGAAGAGCAAAGAAGGCCCTGCCTCAAATTAAAGTGTCCTGAAATGAGGCTTTAAAGCAACCTGATGAAGTGGTAGGAAAAAAATTTTGAAGAGTTATCACAGGCACTAGTGACCAATAACTTGGTTTCTGGACTGCAAACATTAGAAACTACAGTAATTAAGAAAAAAAAAATACCTGTAAGAAATGCCAAGGAAAAGACAGCATGGCTTTTGCAAAGGGCAGTCATATATCACACAGGCTCACATATCACACACTTCTCAGAAGAGGTGAGGAGCAAAAAAACATTAGAGTTAATAGAATGTTTTTGTTTTGCCCAAAAAATGGCAATGAGTCATTGCCATTGCCATGAGTCAGCAGCCGTCAGAAAAACTAAATATTCACAGCATAAATAACAATGATCAATTAGTAGATGCTTAAAAATAGGGGGAAAATTAAGGAAAAGACAAGAATAATTAGATTAATTAGATTCCTCACAGTATAATACTGTCATTTATGGTGCTACTAATGGATTGGACCTGGGCCCAGGGCTCCTCAACAGTTCATAAACATTGCAGGAAGCAGAGGAAAAGGGCACTGGTAATATTGGCTCCTACAAAACTAGGGGTAAAAGGTTAATCTGAAGCTGACTGTGAAGTATTTCAGAAGATCATGTTTGTATTTAATTCCATATTAGTAACTGCAGTGTGATGAGGGGTGACAGGGTGACAGGCAGAGCACACATATATGTGCACATATGCATGGATGTACAGCCAGTAAACAAAGCCACCTAAGTGGTAATTTACCTCTTGTCATCTAAGAAGACTCCTTGGAGTCCTTCAGGATTCACTGAACACTTTGAATACTTGATGCACCAACGCTCAGGAACTTGGAAACAAAGAATATTAAGAATTATTAGGAAAGTCAAAGAGGAAAAAATTAAATAGTGTTATGCTACTGTATATTATTGCTCTATATTATGTTCTTATTATTCATTTCACCCCATCTCAAAGGAGTGTACTAGAACTCAGATGGAGATGGGAAGACTGAATTTACTCCACAGTTTTATTACAAGGAGAGTGGATAGACCAGGTGACAGATAATACATAATAATGGACTAGATAATAGAGGACAGAGATGGAATATGGCTGAGGTAGATATGAAGAACAGGAAGTGATTTATTCACTGTTTCTCACAATACAACAGTAGGTAGACTGATAATGAAATTATCAACCATCAATTTCAGAGCAGAGAGAAAAAAAGGAATCTTTTCACACAAGGCCAGAGAATTAATTCTCACAGGATCCTGTGGAAGCTACAGAATAAATTTGCTGCCAAGAGTCAGTGGGAGTCACTGAATGCACGGCTGCTGGCCTAGAAACATCCAGCCCAGGTCAAAAAAGTCCTCAACCAGCAGTTCCCAAAGTTGCCAGTTTATGGGGTAAGAAAAATCCCTGTGTGTCTGTCCCTGCTCTGAAATTCTCTTTCCAGCCAGCATTAAAGCCAGGTTCTAGAGGCCACCAGAAAACCTCACTGGGACATGCATGTATTTGCAGTTTTAGTGCACTTCAATGAAATTACATCAGAATGTAATCTTGAAATGTCTCCAGTATGTTTCCATTATTCAGATTTTTTTTCTCTTATAGAAAGAAATAAAGAAAAGAAGATGCACAACTTCCCTGTTTCTGTTCTTGGGTTGAGCTCTTTTCCTCACAGTCTGGCTGCTGACAATCCTAGTTTTGCTACTGGTACCCCCCAGTTTATTTGCAGAAGTAATTACTTTACTCTGCCTGCAAATGCAGTAGTCTGCCCTTTTTCCTCCATTTATTAAAACAAATAAATGAACAAACCCCACAATTAAATAAGGTCAGGACTATTCTGTAAAAAATCACATCCTTAGATGAAATAAATTACTGTAACTTTATTGGCTTCAGTGGAGCTGTGGCAATTTACAGCAGCTGAATATTGCTTCAGCACTATGATTCAAGTTATCAAGAATGTGAAATGCTGCAATATTGATTCAGAAAAGTCTATTTGAATTTATTTTTCTAAATTAATTTGCTCCCAGATTCATTAAACGTAGTAGGGAAATATTTCTAGAATGCACATTAAGTGCAAAAATGTAGACTGCAGTCCAAACTCACCAATGCTTTTAGGCAATCTGGGGCATTTTTGGGCTCCTTTATGAGACCCTCATGGCATAGGATGGTATTAATTGCCTGTTTGACAAATATCATATGGATTTTTTTTAATGAAGGCCCAAATATTACTGCTGTTATTTTTTTGTAACAACAGTGTTCCAGTAGCAGTCACAGGGAGTGTTCCCCACCAGAGCTATGGACATACCCTGCCCTGAGATCTCCCAATTTACAGACAATATAGGGAGGGTTCATGGAAATTCTCCCTCCAGACAAGCTTGGCCAGTGCCCCCTTTGCCATTTCCATTGTACAGTGGTTAATTTCCTCCAGCTACCCCAGCAAAAATGGTTCTTGAGAAGGAGGAAATGAGCTCGTGATTCAGTTTCTATCAGCCACTCCAGCCATAAAGTCAAGGCTGAAGACAGAATAAATGTGTCATTTGCCCATTGTGGCCCCTTTTCTCCAGTGGCTGGGAAGTCTGGCAGCAACGCTGGCACCAGGACTTGCTCCTTTCCCTCTTAAATCCCTTCAGAGCAGCAACACCTGATTTATGTGCACCACAGACAGGCTGGGATACAGGAGGCACCCAGGAAGTCACCTCTAGCAAGGCAGAAGGGGCAGGGCACAATGTGGTGGCACTGGGGGTTATAGGGCATTTCAGTTTAAAGAGTGTTAATGATAAATTACTTATTCCACCAACAGTGTTTTTGGGGCTCCTGTAGGCAGGGAGGAGCAGAAGGATAACTTGGGGCAAGCAGAGGTACAGCCAAGGAGATTTGTGTTACTCAAAAACCGAGGCAAGGAAGGCTTAGATGAGAGTTTGGGGTGGAATTCAAAGGTGGGATGCCTAAAACACCATAAAATAAATTACCCTAAAGGAAAATTTTCTAAAAGAAAATTGGAAAGCTTTCATGCAGCTGCAGTGCCAAGAAGGCATGGCCCAAGATGAGGGGGGAGGAGGATCTCATCATTTTGGATGTGGCACAGCTCCTCTCTCCCAGTGCTCCAGTTATGAAGTGCTAGTCATATTTCATTTCTAATGCTTCTCTTGGTTTTAAGTACCCAGCTGTAAATTTGCTGGGTGATAGCCTTTAGACATGTGCATGCATGGATGCAGGTTTTTCTGAGAGAGTCCAGTTTTCAGCTGAGCCTCTAGAAAATACTGTAAACCAAGCTTCAGTTTATCAATAAAGCATGATTGTAAAATTGTAGGCCTGAAAGACATGAAAATTATAAGACTGTCAACAGTGAAAAGGAAAAATAGACTATAAAAATAGAAAAATAGAGAATATCTTTGAGATAAATGTAATGAAGACAGCACTGCTTTCTCTTTACCTACACGTACTTTTGACTCCCATAGTGTCCTCAAGGATGTTTATATTAAAAAGTTTTGAGAATCCAGGTCATACCCATAAGGAGTCTGCATGTTTTAATACTGTGTATATCCTTGCTAGCCTTTTCTTTCTGTTATTTATGGTATTTGCAAGTGGCACCATAAGAAAGCGAGAGAGGGGGACAGTTTTTCTCCACTCTCTATGTATTTATCTTGTGTGTTTGGCAACATTTGGAACCAGACCAAAACAAATTTAAGTCAATACTCAGTTTTGTTTGTTCCCTTTATAGCCCATTTCTCCTCTTGGTTTGCGTGGGTATTTCCAACAGCGACAGAGAAGGGAAAATATTTCAAAGCAAAGCAAGATGTGGTTATATAACAGAAAACAAAGGCAGGAGGCTTCAAGGGGAAAATGTGACTCCTGAAAATAATTTTAAGAACTTATCTTTACTCAGACTGCTACACACAGTAATATAATCACAGAAGTACAAACCCCCCACACACATACCAATGCACAGAGTAAACACAATTATATCAGTGCTTACATGAGCATAGCTTGCTTTATTACAGAAAGAGGAAAAAGATGTGATGGTACTAAACCTGTGCACCATACATCCATGAAATTGTTATTACTTTTAACAATAATAATGATAATATGGTAATAGAAATAATTACAACTAATCTCAAAAATTTGCCCCTGATACATGCAGTCAAACTGGTACAAACAGCAGATGTAGAGCAATGCCATCTTCCCTCCACCCCCACACCCCCCTTACTTTAAGGTTCTTTCTCTTCTGAGCTCTTAAATTACCATAAGGTTGCAGGGTGGTCAGCCCACCCACAGGAGAGAGATTTGTTTCTGCTGATAAGCTGTTTTTTAGTGGTTTAACTCCAAAGAGTGTGCTTGGCTTCCTTGTGGCAGCTGCTGGAGGTGAGGCCTGCAGAGCTCCAGCAGCTGTCAACACAACCCACACAGCAGTACAATAGCTCAGGAAAAATCGCTGGAATTAAACAGAATATGTTGTTGAAAGCACTTTTCTAATTCAGCCTTTGGAGGTGTGTTTCTTCCTAATGGCTTGTTGTAACTATGGGAACGAGGGCTTCCCCCTCTCCCCCAGGCTTTGCCTTTGACTGTGTTCAGTGCAGCGCTGCTCCTCGTCCTTCTCTGAGCTGGAGGAGACAGCAGCAGAAACACTCCTCTTGCAATACATGCCTAGCCACCTACAGAGAATGAAAAGGCTGATTTTCCTCTCTGTGGCAGGCAGGTTGTTAGATAACACAGCTAACTGATTGTAATTGATAATTTGCTCCACTCGGGTTTATTGCCTTACTTGCTCTTTCCTTCTCTCCCTTCTTTTAAGTATGGAGGATCTTAAGCCTATCAGAGGTTTTGATGTCTCTTGAAAAAAAAACCAGCCAGGTTGGAAAGCATTTGGCAGTGCAATTAGTAATGTTAAATCAGTGTGAATTCAAATCATTTAACTTGCTCCTTTAGCAGCTGATACCAGGAATACAAATTAGAAGGTGAAACTAAAACTGAACTATTGAAACTGGAAATCATCAAAACAAAAACCCTGGGTTTCAGACTGAGGAGAACAGAGACTGCTTTTAATAGGCAAGGAATAAAAGGGAGGGGGCCATGAGTTTAATGAGCACACTCTCTTTCCTTTGGAGGACTGGCAGCTCTGCAGAGTGACTGAGGATGGTTGCAGGAGCACAATGAGCGCTCTCACCCTCCTTCCTTGGGTCGTGATCAACACCCAGCTCACTGCTTGGCAGAGAGGAGTAACAATAACTGCTGTGTCATGGAGCACTCTCCTCCACATCCATCTCCCTCTGGAGAAGGGGAAAATACACTGCAAGTGTTGCTGAGTGTTGCTGAGGAAGGGCTGTGCTGCCATTCGTGGGGACGTTGTACCTGAAAGGAGACGCTGCAGCCTTTATCTCTGCCCCAGGCACATCACTGCCCACGTCTGAGAGTGGCAGGATGCCACAGGAGTGGATTTTTTCTTCCTCTTATTTCTTTGATTTAAACAATGTCATAGCTGAAGGAGAGCAAAACAGCTGATTCCTCTGAGTACTGCAATCATGCACGGCTGCATTTTATGTGCAGCGTCTCCCTGCCAGAGTCACTGTGCTCAGAGCTTTAGGGCTCTGTTTCCCTGCTCTTCTCCTGGCAGAGATGCTCACAGCCAGATTTCCCAGTTCCCACTTCGTACCTTCCAACTTGAAAAGCAATTATTTTCTACCAGCACTTTCGGTCTCAATTTTTCCTCCTATCTTCCATCTAATTTTACTTTGAATACTTTTTCACAGAGAAGTTGAATCAGATCAAATGAGCTTTGCATTTTGGTTTGAAGCTGATGAGTTCATTGTTATCCTGAGGCCTTCCCAGGACTTATAAACTTGGGGTATGTGCAGAAAAACTTCTTGCTTCACATCCCTGTAGCTTCGTCATGAGTCTTGCACTTCTTGCCAGCTTGTCAGTGACTGAGCTGTTGAAAGCAGCCTGTGGAGGAGGAGTGGGGGGAGGCAGTGGAGAAGGGGTTTGGTGGCCAGAGCCAGTGCCATGAGAACCAGTGGGATGTTGTGTCCTAAAAATGTCCAATTCACAGACTGAATTGGGTTAATGCAGAGTCTCACTAACAGATCTTATGTTTCATTGGCAGTTTGGCTTCTATTTAATAATTTCTGAAACAATGGTGGGAGGACAAAGAAATAACTGAGACTGAGGTGCTTATTGCCCTCCACATGAACTGCCAGGTGAGCAGAACAACAAAGCAAAACCAGTTTTAAGGCTAAATTTACTAAACTGTCTTATGAATAAACTGCCAGAGCATCTCTTTTGACCTCCCTGGTGATCAGACTCCTCCTGAAAGCCTTAAGAAGCTCTTGTGGATGAATTTGCTCTGAATCATAGAATAATTTAGGAGTTGGGCCTCTTTCTCCAGCCCAATTTCCTCCTCATATCCCACCTGCTTTTCCATGAGGCCAAGTGGCCAACATCACTCACACCAGGTGGCTCAGGCCCTTTCTACAAGGCTCTGAAGTCACACACCATAAAGCCACAGAGCATTTACGAGCAGCCTAAATCCTGGACCCAGCCCACAGGAAAAGGATTTAAGATGCTTCTCCAGCTTCAAAGTGCACCATGTCCTGGGAAGCTCGGGAGCCAGGGAGGTGTAACCAAGGAGATCCTGCTGCTTTCTGCAGAACTGGAGAGCATTTGAAGCCTTGTGTCTCAGTGCCCGGAAATCTCTCACCCGAGGCAGCAGCGAAGAGCTCGGGAGAGGTTTGCACCCCACGCTTTCCCCTGCAGATTACACAGTTTCCATAAATACCTCTGCAGAGGAAGGCTGTGCTTCAGACTCTCACACATCAGAGGGAATTTCAGAACCAGGCTAAGCAGGTGTGAAGCTGCTGATAACTTCCACCTGCGCCCTAATCTCCACTTGTCTCGGCTCGCAGCAAGGAACACTCGGGGACACGTGTCCTGATGCTGCTCCAAAGGTGCTCTGTGAAGGAGAAAATGTCTCTTCCATTGTTTGCCTGTGCATGACAGTCCATGGAGGAGCTTCTCTGTGCAATGCTTTAAATGAGGAAATCAGCGGAGGGGGCCCCTTTCTCAGTTTAATTTGGTTTTAATTCTTCACAAAGTTCCTGCTAAGGAATGCCAAATACCAGAATGGAGAGGAAATCACTCCTGTGTGTCACACAAAGTCAAACCTTTTCATCTGACCTGAGAGATAATTCCTCTAAACAATATCACTATAGTCAAAAGGAATTATAATTAATTCATACAAAGAGAATATAATTAGCATTCTTAGAAAAGAACTGGCTGCTGATGTACTTAGTGCCTTCTGAAAAGATTTTTTTCTTTGGAGTGATACAAATAAACTAAGAGGCCTGAAAATCCCTTTTTATTAGTCTCAGGTGCAGGGCTATCACATTTACCATTTGCCACGCAGCCTTTTGGAAGTTTAATATATGAAAAAGCTGTACATCAAATAAAAATGTGGAGTTGACTATCACAGAAGTTGTGTCCTTCTGTTAATAGCTGAACAACAAGCAATCCTCTCCATCTTCATGTCCATCTATGCAGTCAAGCTTAAATTGATTCTTAGACTGATTTATAGATATGATATCAAAAAATCTGGGAGGCTGTTGCAGGGACACTTATTTCTATCAACTACAATGTCATCACCTGGCTCTGTATTATTTTTTCCCCCAGCAATCACATTGTTGGTTTAGCTGAGGGAGCCCTGCCCATGGTCCTGCTGGACACTCATTTCTCCCTTGAAATATTTAAGCAGGAATTGTTTGGGGGAAGACAGAACAGCAAGGGACAAATTGGGAATACTTCTAGCAGGGAAGGGCATTAATTCACAAACCACCTCAGTCTAATTTTGAAAGTCAACAGCAATAATAAACAACAAAGCTTAAAGAATATGAAATAAGGAAATTTTATTGCCATGCATCTCCATCAACCTATTAGGACAACAGGATGGTACAACTTTCTTGACCCAAAACATGCATATGTAAGTTGTCAAATTTCTCCAAATGCTTTGCCTAAAATCATTGTGGGTTTATTTTTTTATTTTTTATTTTCATAGGAAATGTTGAAATACTTGTTTAATATTGATGCAGGCATTTTGCAATGACATTTTATTTTGAAATTTACCCTCAAATAATATTCAAAAAGGTGAAAATATGTAGGGCAAAGAATTAAAACAAATTTTTTTCTGATTCAAAAGCAAATATGCAGTTGGACTTGGAATAAAATAAACAATTTGGTTTTGCTGAAGCACAAAAAATGTAGGTAAATTAGACCTCTACTTCCTTCCCCAGTTCAGTTCATGAAAAGTCAATTATTTTTACAGATTTATCTGTGACATATTATATTAATCAGGTCTCAAAAGCTCAACTGACCTACTTGTTCCATAATTTCTACACTGTAGAAACCTGCTTGCTAGCACTGATTTTGATGAGTGAATGATGCAGTTCTATAGGAATGCAGCTGGAATTCTGTTGTCCACATGTTGTGAATAAAGGCTTTATCCTCTCATATTACTTCTCTGTACAAACTGGCTGGGCAGGGGAAAAAAAATGCCTCTGTGTCTATTCTATGAGCTGAAAAAAACCCTACTGGAATGTTTGCATCATTATTTTAACTTTAATTTGTTTCTTCTGGCACCAAACAGGAGGAATGAGTACAAGTGACACAAAGAGCTATAAAACATGATAAAGAGCATCCCTGAAGTGTTCAAGGCCAGGCTGGGTGGGGCTCTGAGCAACCTGATCTAGAGGGAGCTGTCCCTGCCCATGGCAGGGGGATGGAACCAGATGATCTTTAAGGTCCCTTCCAACCCAAATTGTTCTATGATTCTATGGAAATCTTTCCTCATCCAGGACCTCAAAGAACTGACTTAGCCAGATTTTTTTTTTTTAACTTTAATTCTTCTAGGTCAATGCACTTATTGATTTATTTATGGTTCTGGCAAGTTGCTCTCCAACAGGGTTGGGTCCTCTTCTCTGCCATGCTGCTCAGGGGAGCAGTAATTCTGGTTTAATTTATATCCACACCAGTTGAATTTTATAGCTATAGTTGAATTTTGGGCTTTGGAGTGTGTCTCCCTTTCCATTCTTCATCCCAGAGTCAGCTCAAGGTCTAGACCCTAAATGTGCAGCACATGAAACCCAACTGCAACATGAATATAGAATATGAATAGGCAATAAATACCCTATGCAGGCCAGGTCAGGTGAGGTGGAAAGTCTCTCTCTAAGCAGACATTTCTAGCTGTTTGCACAGATTTTCAGATTTCCAGATTTTCCACTATCATTTAATATCAGCATCCCTTTAATCTTCCCCATGCTTGTCTTTAAAGGTGGTCTTTTATTCATAACTTAATCCCAGGAACTCCATCCCAAATTGTTTGCCCAAAAGTGGTGAGTAAAGTATAGGTAAACATATTATTTGAAAAAGTGACACCCAAAGTGATGAAAGGAG
Source organism: Notiomystis cincta (assembly GCA_013398075.1). NCBI lineage: Eukaryota > Metazoa > Chordata > Aves > Passeriformes > Notiomystidae > Notiomystis > Notiomystis cincta. The sequence continues at coordinate 173,746 of VZRX01021664.1, forward strand.
ATTAAAGTTCTTTATCAAATCAACAATTTTGTGAATAGTAAAAGACTGCACACATACCAAACAGCAAAAAAATGGAGTTTGTAACACAGCAATAATTGTTTTTGCTGGGGAAAAGCAGCTGAATCAATAAGCACTAAGGTTGCAGGCTGGTTTTGCTGATTGATCTCACGATCTTGGCAACTTCCAAGCAATGCAGTTACTACTGCTGGCCATTAAAAATTGTTCTGAAGAGCTACTAAATAACTAAAACAACACTGTTATTTTTAAAGGTCTCCTAATTGTGCCGTTTCGAATCAATTTCAATCGTTTGGGGTTGTTGCCTTTGCGAGGAAACATTCAGGATATGTTAATTCCAGTCAGCTTGGTGCTCTTCTGTCTGGGAAACTCTTCCTGAAGTCACTTGGCCCAGATGGACTTTCACACAAGGTTTTACATATTTAACGCCAAGTCTGGTCTCCACCATGACTTAGCAACAAGCTGCATTTCAAGTTCTCTTCTGTGGGTCTGTGTTTTCCTTACCTGTGTTATAAAGGTGCATAAATTGCTGTGGAAATCTAAAATATTCTCTACTTGCAAGGAGAACTTCATTCATAATGGATAGGGGATACCTTTGTGCTACAGTCAGGTATCAGATCTTTCACCAGGTGCTGCTTTCACTTGGTAAAGGTAACCTTGGGCTGTTTATTATCTGACCAGGTATCAACCTGTATCACTGTGCCTGAGGGAGGTGAGAATTTCCAGAGCATCTTTAGAAATCAATGATCATATGCGGAAAGTATTAAAATCTGAGATCTTCATTAATTATCAAGTGTATGAATTGCAATAAATCCTCAAGGGGGCATTTGAGTCTGGAGGAAGCTGAAGGAGAAAAAAGAGTATGGGAGGAGAGACTTTCTCCAGCTCAGCATCCTTTCAGGGAAAAGCCATTGTTTGGACAGACCTTGTGAGAGAATCAGTTCCCTTCTGACAAATGTGGAAACTGCCAGAGAGCTTCATTGCAGGATATTGATGGACAGTATATCAAGGTAGGGGAAAAAAGTATAGTTATATATTAAAAATTAGTTTTCTCATTTTACTTTTTCCTCTACAGCAGTCCCTCATACACCTTGCTCAGTCAGAGAAGAGAAGAGAAGAGAAGAGAAGAGAAGAGAAGAGAAGAGAAGAGAAGAGAAGAGAAGAGAAGAGAAGAGAAGAGAAGAGAAGAGAAGAGAAGAGAAGAGGACCCAAGGGAGCTGTTGGTGCCCAAAGCCTCTATTCAAAACTGGTGTAGATGCACAGAGGAGCACTCAGCTGAGGCAGCTGGAAGCCTTTATGGGATGTCCCCAGGCCTTTCCTTTCCCTTTTGCTCACAGATACTGACAATGTCTGACTGGTGATCACCAAGTCCCCTCATCTACCTCATTTTGGGAGCTCACTGAGCTGTTCCATGTTTCCCTTCAAATGCCAGACCCAGCACTGGCCAGGTGAGCTGAGCTCCTGTGGCTCTGCACAGCTGGAGATCTGATAAAGAGCTGACTGTCTGAGCCCTGAGCATCCTTCAGACAGTGACACTCCCAGCTCTGAGTGGCACAACAGGGCAGAGGGACAGGAAAGTGAGCAGGCAGGTTTCTGAGCTCACTCTCAGCTCTGGGCAGACACCTCTGAGCAGGAGAGAGGGAGAGGCAATCCAGTGCATGCATTCAGTTGGCAAAATGAAGAAACACCCACCAGTATCAGTTCTGAATGGATTATCCAGAGTTTTCCTCGGAGAGTAACACAGGTTTGCAAACCAGGCATGCTTAACCATATGGGTTAACAAGGAAAGGGAGGGCATGTTGCACTTCAGATTCTTTCTGTAAATGCTTTGACATGGTTTAAATAATCATTAAGCTACACAATCTCCCTGAAACTTTAGACAAGGTAGGATTAAGTCCTTGCAAGGTGAAGAGGGGAACAGAAAAAACAGTCCCAGTGCTGCTCACTGATTGTACTGTAGGAAATATTTGTCACCATGGCATTTTTTGGGAGGGTTTTTGCCATCTGAGGCTCTTGCACAGAAGTGGAATCTGAGGGGTGCTTGTTCCACATGCTTCAAGAACCATCTTCTGAGAGCAGCTTTCCATGGGAGGCATGTAGCATTCACAGTTGTCAGGCAGATGGGGCTCAGTTAAAAGGCTTCCAAAGCCTACCAAACCTGCTGGGTCCCTTGGAGCTAAAAGGAGCCATTTGAGAGACACAATGAGGCATTTCCATATTTGCTGTTGTTCTATATTAGGTTCTCTACTGTGCAGCCATTTAGACAAGTTGCTTCCTTTAAAGGGTCCTTCCATGCCTTCTGCTGATGCCACATTTAAAGCCATGATCTCCCTGCAGCAGGAAGGAGGGGTGTGAAAGCAGTTAGATCTTCAGAGTTTTCTTCCTAAAGCTGATCAAAATCAGAATTTCTTCTTAATTGTTTTCAGCTATTTTTAAATCACTATAGAGCTCACTGAAAATACTTCTGGTTAAGAGAAAATAAAAATCTGAGCTATATAAACAATCCAGATACAATATGAAGAGTTTCATTTTTAGAATGGAGGTGGTGGTATTCATTTTCAAATAACTTACAGAACAACTATGCATTTTATCACATCAATCTCTAAAGAGAAAACTTAGCACATTTCTCCACAGCATTGATTAATATTTAGCTCTGTAGAGTGCTCTTAATTCAAGCAACCAATTAAAATGAGTTTTTCTTCTGCCTGGTCATACTTGAATTTAATCTGATTTTAGCAGTATTGATAGAAGAAATTTCTGTTGATAGTTCCTGATGTTTCAAATTTATATTTATTATGTTCAAAATTATACAAGCATAGAATGGCTGGGTTGGTAGGGACCTTCAAGATCATGCAGTTCCAAACCCCTGTCACGGGTAGGGACACTTTCCACTAGACCAGGCTGCTCAGAGCCACATCCAGCCTGGCCTTGAACACTTCCAGGGATGCTCTTTACCAGGAGAAACTCAACAGGAGCACAGTGGTCAGAGGCAAACAGATGGGTCCAGCAATGAAATAGCAATAAAACACCAATAAACACTGCAGCCCCAGTGGTGTTGTGTCTTACAGGCACCCAGAGCCAAGGAGGAGTTCAAATACATCTGAAATTGTTGGGACTTCCTCCCAAGAAAAGTGGAAAATATAGAAACAGGCTGTCAGGAGGACAAGAAGTGTGGCTGGCATGTAAACTTGACTTTACAACTCCAAACAAGGGCTGGCTGCTTGGAGGCTGGACTGTAAAAGTTATAACAGCTGCACTAAGCTGAAGGCAACAACCTGAATCCAGCATGAATTTTACATGGTTAGAGAAAAGGACAGGCTATGGTCAGTGTGATCAGAAATAGATAACAGTGGGTGAAGTCCTCTCTTTGCAAAGAGATTTATTCTTTCTTTGCAAAGAGAATCAAACCCCAAGCAGAAGTCAGCTGAGCACAGATAAAGGGTCAGAAGGGTGCTCAAGATCTCCACTGAAAATGCATAAGGGGAGCATCAAAGAAGGTCACCAGGGGAAGGGCCAGAGCCAGGATTTACATTTTGGCAATAAGGCTAAAATGGAGAAGAAAGATCAAAGAGAGAGGGAACATCAATATGGCAGGAAAGAAGAAGAGAAGGCACTGGTTTTTAAAATAAAAATGGAGAGCATCAGGATACAACACTTAGCACCAAGGTGGGGAATGGGAAGGGGGGGTAAGGACTGCAGAGAAAACATTGGGCAGAGGGATATGGGTGACTAAGGAAGAAAAGTGCAGCAAGGCACTTAGGTTGGCTCTGCTGCTCCCTTCAGATGGGACAAGGACAGCAAAGGACAGGCAAGAAGGAGTCAGGTGCCTTGAGCAGGCACACAGTAAAAAGGTGTGGATATCAACCATGGCTTATCTGGCAGGAGAAGGGAAGAGTTTGTGGGGTTAAATGAGCAGAAAGATGTCATGAGAAACTCTCCAGGTGTGTGAATCGTAAGGACATGAAGAATTGAGATTGTCTACATTACACAGGCAGTTCTGCTCCTCCACCAGGCAGCTTGTGAACAACAACTTCCTGGCTAAAATGAAACTTTTTTTCTTCTTCTTGGCAAAAATATTAACACCAAATGCCTTTTCCTATTTTTCATTCAATGCAATGGGAAAAAGGAAATGTCAGAAGTATTCATATGAATATTTAAAAGTAGGGAAAATAAACAGTCCAGATATGCTGCAATTCCATCTAGTTCCCACTGGCAAAATGATGTCAATACATCTCTCCAAAGAGCTGTTTCCCTGGCATTTATTGGCCCTCGTCAGCTGCTGATTGGAGGGGGAAGGAGCTAATGTTCGAGAAACCAGCATATTGGAGGGATCCCATTTCGTGCTTTGGGATTTGGGGTTGCTCACAGCATTACCCGGCTCACCAATTCATTTCTCCTCGCACACGCAGGTTCAGCGCTGGATCAGCTCCGGCTGCGCCTTCTCCTCCCTGCGCTCCCATCGCTGAAGGAGCGACACGGTGAGAAATGTGAGCAGAGGCTGATTAAAGGATTCCAATTCCCTGCCTCCGCCGGTCCTCTGGATGCCCGTGACTTTATTTGCTCTTATCCGTGAGCCATTCACACCACATTTAACCACTTTCTGATAGAAACAATACCGTGCTTAGTTCTTACTGCTCAAGTGAAAGTGTGCTTGGGATCGTGAAGGCAATATTCAGGTTTTAAAAGTATCCGTGCTGTTCTCAGTGTTTTAGTTTGGGCTGAGCGATGGTTGCTTTTTTTCTTTTTTCTTTTCTTTTTTTTTCTTTTTTTCTGAAAGTCCCTGCTCAGCTCTTCCCACTGCTATCTTCTTTCTTGTGCCTTCCTGCTCTGACAGCTGACAAATGATACCTGCACTGCTTCACTGGAACCCCTCCTGTCTCTTCCCTGTATCCTGGCACATCAGATGGGATAAGGATAAGGATAAGGATAAAGGAAGCTTTCCGGTTTCAGTGCAGGCAAAGGAGTGGTTGGCCAGGTGCAACAAAACCAGCTCGCAGTTGCCTACATTAACACGCAGTAGCCTGAACTCGTGAATTATGTCTATTTTGTCCTCTGGGTGGGCAAAGAGATCCAGAGCTGAGCTCTGGAAAGCCTGACAAGAGCTGGATGCAGGGACCAGCCGGATTCCCGGGGTGCCAGAGGGCTGGGACAGCCCTGCCCCGAGGTGTTTGGGATGCGAGCCGGAGAACGGGGCTGCTGGGCAAAGCTTTGCTGACCGAGGGCAGCACATCCCCCCGAGGGCAGCAAGGAATCCCTCCGGGAGAGATGGTGGTGCCAAACCTGCCCGGCCGCCCGGGGAATTCCTTGCCCAGCTGCCCTCGGGAATGGCTCTGCCGTGCTGCAGCAAGGGGCAGAACAAACCCTGTCCCCAGCGCCCCGGCAGCGGCTGCAAAACCAGCCCGGAGGGTTGAAAGGAGGAGAAACCTCCTCAGTGAGGTGCCTGGAGAGGGACGGATAACAGAGAAGGTGCTTTGCAAGTCACAACAAATTTAACAGGCTTTGGCCCATGTGATGGGAGACTGGGCAACTGCAGGGGCACCATGCTTTAGAATAGTTTAATAGGATGTAGGCATTCACATCCCAAATGGCCACAGGAAATGAGAAAATGCAGGAAAATGAAAAAGTTTTAGTAAAATATTTCACTTTGACCAGAAATCCCTTGCCAAGTTTTGCCATTAATGAATAGCTTTGTATTAATTAAGAGCTGTGGTTTCGTTTGAAATAAAAATTGCTGAAGTCCGGCTGTGATGTGTTTTCTGCTCCTAAATCCTTCTAAATCAGTAGATATAGCAAGTCTCAGCTCATATGTAACCAACAAAAAACCTGATTTGCTTGGCACTGCTGAAAGGCAGTTATGAAAAAAGTTATGGGGAGAAAACCACCTCCTAACGATAGAAGGTTCTTTCAGAATGTCCTGTGTCCTGATGTTATCTCTTCTTTAACCTATTCAATATTACCACATAAATTCCCTCTCTGATTTCAACAATGCTGTCAGCAAATATTCCAGAGTTAAAAGTAGAAACCTTGAACAATTTATTCATAACCTTAACCTCATTTTTTATTTGCAAAGCACCGGCGAATACATTTAGTATTCACAAATGTGGTTATTGCCAAGAATTTTTCAATTAATCCTTCAGTGTGCATAGCAAGTATTCACAGGATTTAAATTTTGAGCTTTTGTTATGTCATTTTCTTCATTTGGGTAAGGCTCTGAACTTCTTAACCCATGCAGCACTTCCCCTTGCACAAGAATTTGTGACATCATTTCTTTATGTGGACTTGTGAAGGAAGATTCACAGATATGCAATTATCAGCACCAAATTAGGCACTCTTGTAAACAGCACCTTGACAGATTTGGCTACAGCAGTTCTTACCAGCTTCAGTGAGATTTTTGTGGTACAGCTGATGGTGAACTTGCTCTTTTGTGTAATGTCTTCAACACGTTAATAGTGCCTTTCTGGGGCAGATTTTTAAAGGTATTTCAGCACAACTAGTTACAGGATTACCTCCTGTAAGACTAAATTTGTCATCTCTTTAGCAGGAACTGTAGTGATAGGACAAAGAAAAATGGGTTCAAACTTCAAGAGGGGAAATTTAGATTAGATATTAGGAAGAAATTTTTTACTATGAGAGAGGTGAGACACTGGCACAGGCTGCTCAGCAGAGTTGTGGATGCCCCATCCCTGGAAAAAAAAAAAAAAGCAGCAAGACCACAAAAACTCCTTTTCCACAACTTTTCTCAGGTCACTGAAAGCATTTTAATTTGTCCAGGCTTTATTTTTACCCTCTTTCCCTTTCTGTGCCACTTCATATTGCCATTCATTCTTCAATCTCTCTCCCCTTTTACACAAATGATTTGCCCTGACACCAATATACCACAGAGTAAATGAATCACTGCAGCAGTCATTATGAAAATATAAATCACTGGTTATCTGTTCCTGCATGTGTAGGCAGACAGTATATTCAGTAATAAACCATGTGCTGAAATGGAGAGATTTATCTGCTGTGTAATCTTTGGGAAAATGCTTGCACCTAATATGGATCTGTGGAACTGTGATCTCACCCAGGATGAGGTGGGTGTGGAGGAGCAGGATTGGTTTCTGCTCTCATAAAAGAAAAAAACCTAGCCAAAAATGCATCCAGGCCAGAGTGGAAAACAAAATGCTGTTCCACAGAGGATTAAAAGGAAATGCCAAGTCAAGAGAAAGATAAAGCCATAACCCACAGAATGTGGAAGAAATCCCTCAGTAACAAACAACTTCCCATACAGTGTTTCAATAGCCAAGAAGAACCAGGGACAAAAAGAAGGAATAGTCCAAAAAGATGTATTATGTCTTGAATTGCCCCTCTGACCATATTCCTTGTAATGCAGATTATCCCCAGAGGCAGAAAAAGAACAGCTGTGAACAATAATAATCCTGGCCCCTTAAATTTATTAAAAAATTCCTCCAGGACTCTTTAACCACACTATCTCCCAGAGAGAGCCAGCAGTTGGGAAAACCCTCCAGCACATTTGTCAAAGTGAATCATCAGCCAGATTTGATGTCTATTTTGGAGGAGGTAAAGTTCCCAAACCTGTCCTCATCTACCCAGCCACGCAGAGGAGGAAAACTTCTGCAAACAACACAATTCACAGGCACAGAGGCAGCAGATACTGGCCCTGGACAGTGCAGGGGTAGAAATGGGCAGGGTCTAACCCCCCCTGGCCCCTGCAGCAGCTCCCTCCTTTAATCTCAGTGCCCGTGTGATGTGTTCTACAGGTGGAGGGAGGTGCTCCCAATTAACCCCTGAATGAAACCCTTCCTCCCCTCATTGTCAGGCCTGTCACAGAGCAGTGGCAGAAGGTGCTCAGCCCTTGACAAGTGCAGGCACAAAGGGACCTCTGGAGGGATCTCTGTGGTGCCATCCTGATGCCATTGGAATGTGCCTGTGCAAGCCCCACCAAAATCAGCTGGAAAACTCTGCTGTGCCCATCAAAATCAGCTGGAAAACTCTGCTGTGCCCACCAAAATCAGCTGGAAAACTCTGCTGTGCCCACGAGAAAGGTGGTGCTGCTCCCTTCCTGGAGCTGCCAGGCTGGGAGCAGCTGGTGGTGGCGCCTGATATTGGCACAGTGCAAACATCCAGGGAATTTGGGAATACCCTTAATCTTTTTGCAGTGGCTGGACACAAATAAACAGGTAAATAAGTAAATGATGAGTGACAACACCACCCTTCATCCCTGAAAACCAGGTTTAATTTAACGTTAGAAAATACCCAGTTGGAGAAGTTTTCTGAATCAAAAGGGGACATGACCCCTGTTGTGGGTATGCTCATTAGGTAAAAAGAAAGCTTCTGGAATATTTAATTCTTTTACAATTACACTTGATAGGGAATACATTTTTAGAAATAGATTCTTTTGTTTTTCACATTTAAAGCTGTTGAAACTGAATACAAAAGGCATCTTTTAATGGTAGGAGAATAGACAGTTTTAAGCTTCCACCTCCTCTGTAGTACTTTGATTTCTGGCAAGATGAAAATTGTGTGAATAAGGGGGGAAGCCTAAGCACCACGTATTTTCTATGTTCTAAAATGCAGGAACAAAGAAAAGGTTTTTTTGAGAAGAAATTTCTGGAACATCTGAGGAGGAAAATAGTTTTGTCTTTGAAGTACCTGATCCTATTTAAGCATCAGATCTACATCTTATTTATCTTTTGATTTTCCAAACTGAGGGATAAAATGGAACTGAGAATTTTCTATCTCCTGCAGCATGTTTGAGATAACAGAAATCACAGCATCAAAAAACAAGACAAATGATGGCAGAATTGATCTATGCCAGTTCCCTAAGTATTTGTGGATTATCAGGAGGTGAAACCCTGGCAGCACTTTGTAGACCACCCTGTGTGGCTCCTCTGGCAGCAGTTATCACTCTCTGAGGGTTCTCCACAGCTGCCATTGACCAGTTGCCTCCCTATTTGGGGAAATCAGAATTTTTATGAAGTGCAGTGGCACAGAGCAGGCTTTGGCAGTGAGGTGCTAAGGGTCACTAATAACTAAAATACCTCAATAATATTTATTTCAAAATTAAGTCGAAGTTGTGCTGAGATTCCATACAGAAAACAACAAGGCACACATAACAATAATTTATGGCTCTAGCTCTGAAAACCAGCCCTGTCTCTCCTCCAGGTCTCATTGTGCCCATCCTTCAATTATAGGTTTTCTTAGGTAATTGTGTCACACAAACAGGTGGGATCCCAAGCATCACTGGAGATTCACTGAAGGGAGTTTTGGTCAATGGGAAGTTTCCCCACTACATCTAATTATGAATTCTCTTTATCAGGAAAGCATTTGCCATTAATAGGTGGGAAGATATTCTAAATGATACCTGTTTGAAAACACTGAAAAGTGTTTTATCATGATCAATTGCTTAATCAAAGGTATTCTGTAAAAAGAGACAGATCTCTAAAGGTTCCAGGAAGAAATACTTGAGTGAATACTCGTGGATGATTTATGTTAGTTAGCCCATAACAACAAGCATTTCTCCTGTTTGCACAGTTTCACACCCAATTTGTATTGCAGTCAGGTAATGTGACTTGCCATCTGCCCACACAGGACAGACAAACATTTGTTTTCCAGCAGCTGTGCTGGTGGTAAGGTTACCACCCCGGCTCCTGTCCCATTTTTTGCCACCAGTTAGCAAAAACCAGACTGCTTTTCTGATTGCTCCCTGAGCAATTGGGTTAAAATGACCTCTCTGAACAAACACCTGCCACTGGGTTTCTTTGAGCTGGCCCTTCCTGCTTGCACTGAAGTGAGCTGGGCAGTGTTGCCATGAGTTCCTGTGCTGACAGAACAGAGCCACAGCCTCCAGCTGCAGCACAGCCTCAAGAAACTGAGGGCAGGCTGAGGGCAGCATCCCTGTCCAGCAGCAAGGTCCAACCTGTAAGAGAAGCTGCCCACAGCCAAAGAGAAAAGGTGTTCAGAAATGTGACCATGTCAAAGCACAACATTGCACTCCATAAGAGCCATTGTTTCCTTCTCATCTCAGGATGTTGTTACTGTGGTAAAAGCTGGAGTGAAACACATGTATTTCCAGACATTATTGAAATTTGTTATTATAAGATGTGTTTGGCAGTACTTTTTTCATTTCCCTTCCTCATTGAGGAAAAAAACCAACCATCAAGACTTTATCTCATGAAAAATGCTTTATCAAGTGACAAATTAAAGTGGTTTTTTCCTTAGTGTCAATTTAAAAGTGGAAGAAATCTCTCTCTAAGTTCCACCTGTGTCTACACAGAGGAGGTCAAAAGTCCTGAGGAGCACATTTCTTATTTGCATTTTATATCAACAGGCTGGGCTCTTGCTGTCATTTTATTCTACAAAGTGACAAGGGAGGGCTGTACATTTTTTGCATGAAGATTTTTTTTTTAAGTCAGTTCATTTCAAAATGGACATTCAGAGAAAGGTACTAAAGGTGCCCTTGCCTGCATTAAAGCAAACTGTCTTAATTCATGAGTCTTCAACTACTATTCCCTAGCCCTAAGACCTTGCTGCATTTTAAAAGGGCATTAGACTGGTTGATAGCTGAGATGAGGAGATTCCTGCCATCCTGAAAGAATTCACAATGCATATGATCTTTTCAGAGAAGTAAGACAATGGCTCTTGCTGTTTGATCCTCTTGCAGGTGATATATATCCAGTTTGGTCAGAGGATCTCCAGCCTCAACTGCAGCTCCAGCACAAACCTGGAGAAGTTCTGCCTTATTGTGCTGTCCCAGCCTTTGCTTTCTGCCCCAGCACCTCCCAGATGCTCCTGCTGTGTGGTGGAGGGGTCTGACCTCAAACACTGTGCATGGCTTTAGGGCATCTGCTAGACTGGTCCCACTGCACTTCTGAAAATCCATTTTCATGATCTTTCCTCCTTTAGATACTTCAGGGTATTGTTTTACACTATATATTCAACTATCTACAGTTTTACACATGCAATCTACTTTTCAAAATAGGGGCCTCCTTATGTGCTGTGTGGGGGAGAAAGGATGGCAGGCAACTCTGTCTGAGCCTTGGATCTTTGGTGGATGCAATGTCCAGACAGAGGGGGCAAAATGAAGGCACTGATATTAACTGGAACAAAACCTCTGAGTGGAAAAGATGTTATCAAAGTCATACCTATGATAGCATGTCCAATATATTAGCCTAACCTTAAATATTTCATTAATTAACTTTAAATATTTGAGTAATTATTCTCCCTCATCACCTTATTGCACAGAAGCAATAATGTCTGTCTAGAATGAAACACCTCTGCTCTGAAGCATTTAGATAAAAACTGAAGAGCTGCTGTCCTCTCTCCTTAGTAGACAGTAGAGCAGTTTATAAAATTTGTGATCCATTTTACACCTGTATTCATGCAAGTATTCAGATCTATTAATTTCTAATTCCCAACCAGAGAAAGAATTATTCCAAAGTCTTTCTCCCACCCCTTATTTTCAAAGGGAGTTTAAAATTATGGAAATGGAACTTCTCCTCATGGGAGAGGGAGCCTAACATCCTTGCCTGTTGTTCTTCTAAACCTGCTATGATCAAGTCCTAGGAAAGCTCCATCTCCCCAGCAGAGAGTTTGATTTTAATGAATACTGCTTTCTCTTTAAAGAGTGATGTGTGTCTGCAAGAGAGGTCTTGGCTTTATAAAATGTGGCCTTGGAGAGCAGAGCCCACTTGAACCACGAGCTCACCACAGGCTTTGGCTCTTTGGTACAGCAAGGGCGAGCTGTGGAAACGTGTTCCCTTTGTGTTTCTCCAGCTCTTTCCCCCTTTTCAGCAATAAATACTGTGACAGACAGACAGCACAGTGCTCAGAGCCAGCAGGGCTCGTGGAGCAGTTACACAAGCTGCTCGAGGCAGAGCCAGCAGTCTGCCACAACCATGACCTTAAATAGCTTTTCTTTCTATGCCAATTCAAGCCATGGTTTGACTGTACAGCAAATCTGGCTTCAGGGCTGCTAGCACAGCAGCAGAAATGCTGTGGCCACATAATACCAAAGCATTGATCCAATATAAATTCACTCTGCCAGCTCAAATCTGCTGAAACAATATCAAGAGGTTATGTTCATACAGGCAGGCTTCATTCTGTACCGTGTGTTCACACCACCCTGTGCTCCTGAACATCTCATCAGTCCTGCCAGAGCCAGCAGGAGACCAGCACAGACCTCTCNATTTTCATTTTTTATTTATTTAACACAAGCCCCTCTTTCCCCACAAGACAGTCCAGGACTGCTGTCTCCCTGGCCTCCTCTCACACTGCCTGAAGAGCATCCACGAGAAAGAAGAGAAATGAAATCAAACACTTCTGATCATTTTCCCTTGGACTAGAACACAGAGCTGAGGATCACTGGAATAGTATAGTAACTGGAGAACATTTACAAATATTTAAAGATTTACCTCTTACATAACTTACATAACTTATATGGAGTTTTTGAGTGCTACATATAAATGGCAGTAACCACGAGCACATAGTTCAGTGCTTTCATTTTAGAGAAAAATTGTCTTATATCCAGAATAGCATTAGCATAATTTCCTGAAGGAAGAAACCCACTAACACTAATCAAAGGAAAAAAAGGCCAAACCCTAAACAAATCATAAGATATGCATAGTTCTTCACATGCAGCTCTTTGTACAATTAAAAAAACCCTTGAGCCCTAACAGGGACACATAACTCTGCACCTAAAGGCTTCGTGTTCCCAATGAATTATTTAATCACAGAGAAAATACAGATCTGAACAGGGCTCAGCAGATCTCCTTGTCTGCTTTAGGAGTCCTGCAGTTCTTCTCCTCTTAGGTGACATTGGTTTGTTTCTCTCTGCCAGCTGCCACTGCCCTTTCTGGCTCACTCCCCATTAGAGGAAACGTGTCTCAAACAGGATTGAGAGCAGAAGTTTCTCTGTACATGCTGGAATGAGAAGTTCAGTAGTGGATTAGGAAGGCACAGTCATGTCCCTTCTCATCACACTGATAAGTATCCCACTCCTAAGTCCAGCTATATAACACTGATTTTCGTCCTTGATTTCAGAAGAAAAAAAGCAGAGCAAATTCAGTCATAGCACTCAGGAAATATTTACCACCACCAAAATACTAAAAACCTCTTTTGATGACCGACTTGTGTCCAGTTGCATCAATAGTTCTCCATACAGACCATTCCCCTGAATAAATATTAACTTTTCTGCTCAAGCATCAACCAATTATTCACATAAGCCTCATTCCTAATGTAATGACACTGGCAAGAAAAAGATAACACAGAAACCAAATATTTTCAACTCTAGCCTGGCAAACACTTTGTGTCCTTTATGGGATGATTTGCTGTGGTGTGTTGCATTACAGTAGCACCATTTCTTGTTATATTACTACATTTGGAACAGGCTGTCAGCAGCAGATGGACTATTACTGATATGCAAGTAGGTGAGATACAGTGGCTGCACAAATTAAATCATTGTTTGCAGATCTCTGTGCTGGTTTCTCCTCGGTAGAGAGCCATAACAAAGTGGTAGGAATTCCTCAATGTTAAATCACTGCTGGCTTTTTATAATGCAACATAAAAAGTAATGCAAACAAAAATTGCTGGTGAATCAAGGTTGTGAAAGCCATTTCTATGCATCCTTAGTGTATGTATTTACAATAAGATAAAAGATGCACAGGGATTTCGCCCTGAGACTCCCATAGGGGAGGCATATGTGGAATAAATCTGTGCACATCTTACTGCAAATTTACTGAAGTTTTTAAGTGTTTGAGTAACTGTAGGGCTTAAATTCACATGTAGAGTTTTAATGGCTAGATTTGGCAGATTTTGATGCTTTAAATGAGACAGGAATGTATTCTTTGTCTCGAGCGTGCGGCCTAAATAGCATTTCCCAGTGCAGCTGGCTTATTAACGAAACGAGGCAAAACAAAGCCAATTATGAGCCTTTTTCTTGCCTAACGTCAGTTGCAATGGGGTCCTCTGGTCATATCCAGTCTGTAATGAGGAGGAGGTGGGATCAGGCTGTGGACAAAGAGCATCCTCACAGATGGTGAGCGAGGCAGCAGCGCACGAACAGGCTGTGCCTCCTGTGTTTGCTGAGATGAGGATCCATCCAGAATGCACAAGCAGCCCCTGCAGAATTCAGTCACCTGCAGGGGAGGGAAGGTGGCTCAGTGGTCCAGCTCAGGATTAATTATTGGTGTTTGTGAATGGCCATCATGAGTGCTCACACACTCACACCCTGGGGAAGGACGCTGGCTCCTAGAAGTGTCAGAAAGTTCCTGCTGTGTCTTCCTCCCTGCTGTCTCTTCCTCCCTGCTCCTTCTCTTTGTACCTTCAAGAATAATTCCTGAATGAGTTTCATAAGGAATATACCTTAGTGGCAACTTGGCTTGTCTTGCCGTCTGCCAATCTCTCTGCACCACTTATGGATCCCGATAACGATTTGAATCCCGAGGTGTACACAAAATACCTGGTGGAGGGTACCAGTGGATCATGGATTGCAAGGATGGACACCTCTGCAGGCAGCAGACACAGACACACCTGTGAAGCCTGAGCATCCCTGGCCAGGTCAGAAAGCTGTGGAGGTGGCTCATCCCCAGTAATGCCTGCACTGCTTGTCTGGGTGTGAGCACCAGGCCGTGCTGATGCAGCTCACAGGTGTAGCTGGGAGAAGACCATCTCCCTCTCTTTTATCTCTGTCCAGAAACAGCCCAGCCATGAAATGAAGCCCTGCATGCCTGATTGCCCAGGAGAAGGATGCAGCTCTGGGAGGCCAGCACAGCCAGCAGCAGTGGCCTTCAATCCTGGCTGGATTCAATCTGGGGTGGAGAACCCAGAAAAGCACAGGGGCACATGTGGAGCAATGACTCACAAATAATTTGCTTTGTCTCCTCTAATGGGCAGGGATGATCTGGGTCCTCTGCCTCCCACTCTGGTCTCTAACTGAGTCAGAAAGCTGACTGTATCAGCCTCCTGCAAGCTGTATCACGGGGGAGTGATGACAGCTATCTTCATGAGAGTTGAATTCTTCTCAGAGCCATGGTAACAACGCTCCTAATTAAGGGACACAAAAAATGAGCAGTGTCTCCCTCCCACTCTTTCATATGCATACACACACACACAGAGAAAGCCCAGAAATGGATGATGCAGCACTTCTCCTGACCTGAAGGATACACCAGCTCCAGGCAGGGAGAATGTACATGTGGGCAGCCTCCAGCCTGCTGCAGTGTCGTCTGTGGGGTTTCCCATGGCAGCAGGACTGCACCAGCAGGTCTGCATTTCCACAGGACACATCAGGCAGAGTTGATGTGTAGGGTACACCAAACTGTAAAATTCAGCATCCTTGTCCTTAAAATTTCCCGTTGCTTCACCTGCAGAGTGCTCAAAGTGTGTCTGGGAAGTGACTAAGTGTCATCACTGAAAGGGCTGAGTCTTTAACTTCCAGACAAGGAGAACCACCTCTTTCCCAAGGAAAGTGAGCCAGGCTCAGTTTTCCCTTATGCCTCCAGAACAGAAAGTTTAGGCTAATCAGATCCTGCAGAGGATTTTTTAGTATTTGCTCTGTCCTTTCTAGTTAACATTTTTAAGTGTTTTTTCTACCATTATGCAGCTGGGCTCTGCCCCTGCTGAAAAATGCTGCACTGGATGACACCACACACAGACTTCTTCCTCTGGTACAGACCTCATGAACTGAGACCTTCTCAGGTGCTGAAACTTCTGTACCTTCACACAGAAATTCGATGAAGACCTCACAATCCTCCTTCACTTCAGTCCCACATAATCATCACACAAATATAAACCTCCAACTTTACACTCTGAACTCAGGTTATGCCTTACTTTTAGACTTTTCTCCACAGTAAATTCCTCTTTCCCATTTTGAGCATCCTCATATGTACCTTGTCCCTTCCCAGGGTGAATAATTAATTTCACCAGCAGGCTTCTGCCTGTTTATGCCATACATCCCATTTGAAGTTAATTAACCGTATTAAAGTTTTCAAGCTAAAAATAAAACATCCCCAAAGATGCTATCTATGCCCTTAAAAACACTGTTTGTGCTGGCATGCACAAATTCTCCCTTTTTTATCCAGAGTAGCCACCGGGCTCATTTCCTCTCTCACAGTTCTCACCTTCCCCCAGATTTGCATCCCTGCAGGAGCCCAGGGGCTGTTTAGCACATGTGGCTCCCCTCAGCCAGGACCTTGTTGCAGCAGAGCACTCAACACCCACTCAACTCCTCAAGCTCTTGTTCCAATGAAGCCCTATAAGAACGTGGTTTCCTGGGAGAGAATGTAACTTAATGCTGTAGAATCAGTTTTGCAGTAAAAGCAATCACTGATAATACTTCAGGGTTTTTTTTTCCCGTATTAAAAAAAAAAAAAGCATCAGAAGTATTATTTAGAACTGCTGTGAAAATAAAACTGTCCTCCTAAATTCTCACATTTAAAAAGAACCCTGTATATTAATCTTCTGTGAAGGTGCAGCATGTTCTTACTATTATTAAAGAAAATATTATAAATAATATATGCTGCTATTCAAAACCTAAAGTATCCAGCATTTTAACGTTGACTATTGTGATGCATGGAGATCCTAAAATGTGCTTAATCCCTAATGCTAGGGGAAAAAAATCTATAGCTTTTCCAGATAATAAATTGAAACTAGCTCGTGGATGAAACACAAATAATTTCAGATTATTGCTTTAGCCTTATGAATTTGGGTAGGATTTTTCAAAATGTAAATGATGTCTGCTGTATGAAAGGCCATTCTGAATCAGACCAGAAGTCCATTTAGTTCTGTCTCCAACAGCTGCTTTTCCCAAGTGGAAGAGCAGGACAAGGACATGTGATATTCTCCTCTCATATTCTTGCAGTCTCCAACTGTTTTCAAGCAGAGACAGTTGCTGTGTTGGAAGTGCTTTCTGTTTAATTAGTTACACACAGTGAATTTATTTCATATGTATTTGTCCAGTCTTGCCTTGAACCCATGTCAGCCTTTGAAATACCTTGTCAAGTTATCCCCAACAAACAGGAAGGCTTTCTGGTTTTTTCTTTTACTTCTTTTTTCTCTTTCTCCTTTTTTCTCCTTCTCCTTTTTTCTCCTTTTTGTTTTGTTTTTGTGCTCAGTTGTTTTAAGTTGAGATCTGATAAGAGAAATGCATAGTCAGGGCTTGAAGGACTCCATGTACTGTGAGAGCTGGAAACACTAGAAAAAGGGAGCAAACCTTTTGCATCAAGGCATAAACCAACCTCTGACTTCTGAGAGAAGTTTAGAAGGAAACTGGATTTGCAGTTTGTCCCATAACCCAGTAGTGACCTGTTTCTTGCAGTTTTATTTGAGGCATTTGGTGCTGGTCACCATCAGAGGGAGGTGTCCAGATTGCACAGACCTTAAACAGGAAAGTTTCTCTGTTCCCATTTAAACAGTTTGGTTTATTCATTAATTAAGTGAAGAAATATGGAGATTTCACAAATGGTTGGTTTCCTTCCAGAACTAAACTTCTGCTATTCAGACAAGCAAGTGCTTTATCCATTGACTTAAAGTATGTTCCTTCTCTTATTAATCTCTGGCAGGGAAGTGCACATCTCCTCCCATGCTTGCTCCTTTTCTGTATGTTTTCAAGCTTTCTCCAACCCTGCTGGTTGTTTTTGAAGAACAGAAGCCCTGATAAAGCATTTTTAAGTGCTAGTATCCTGTTTGGCTGCTTTTTGCCCCTCCTCACCCTCTTTTTTTCCTTCTTTGGAACCAGGAGCTGTCCTGGCTCCAATCACTGCCTGACAATGCTGGGGCTAATTTAAACTTGCCACTGGAAACACTTGGACAATTTTGGGTGGAAAGCTGGGATAAATGCCTGTACCCTGCCTTTCCTCAGTGGTCTGACAACCATCTGCTCCACTCTGTGTGGAGCAGCACAGGCACGAGGGGTTTGGGGAGCAGGTTATCTCTGGGAATACCTGGATACAGGTTCCCACAGTGGCACCTCAGGGGGAAAATGTTTTGAGGAGCCACAGCTCAAGCAGAGACCAAGAGAAGGTGCAGGAGCTCCTCAGCCACTGGGTATCTCGAGGTGGGCATTAAAAGTGTAGAAGGCATCAAAATGAAGACATTTTAACAGATCCACTGCTTAATTCTCTCTCAATTGGCAGTACTAAAGCTCATCTGCTCCACCAGGTTGCTGTAAAGGTTAAATAGTGTCATTATTAAAGTGCTTTAGAAAGGTAATTAATCAGCATTTTTATTTTTAGAGCCAAAGTTAACCATTTAAAAGATATATCTCACATTCTTGGCACTTGCCTACCATTTACTCTTCAGGAATTTCCATTTCTCAGGACTCCTGCTTTTTTTACCTACAGCAGAAATTCTCAGCTAATGCATGCCATATCGTAATAATTACATTTTTGAGTCATTTAACACACTACATATCTGCCAAACTCTCTTCCAGGCTTACTCTTAAATGCAATTGAATTCAGATTGAAGCAGTGACCACACTAAAGCACTTTTGTTTAGAGCAATTTCTCTTCTCTTTTCACAAGAGTGAGTAAGCAATGGCCAGAGAGGCTGCTGAGCTAAGCAAAAAAAAAAAAAATCACAATTTCTGTTCTTGTGGGACATTCCAATATTTTGGGTTTTTTAAATTTCCAATCAAAGGGCATGTTAAGTAACAGAAGTTTATATGGGATAAAAATGTTTCTGAATTCTACCATAATTTCAGAGAGTGCAGCTGAATTATTCAGTTTTGGGGAAATATCAGGTGGTGTAATTACTAAGAGGAAGCCAGGGGTCTCAGGGAAGTTGTAAGACACCCTTAAGGAAAACTGGGAATATGAATTACACCTCCTTGGAGGCACCTGGACTTCAGAGCTGAGCACAAAATGAAATGGCTCCCTTTCTTTAAAAGAAAAGTGAAACACATTGATTTGGTATGAACAGCGATTCAATATTTCACTTTGATGGCTTAAAGAAAGAGCAAATGTTTTGGTATAAGTAGAAAATTCCCTTTGGATACTTTCACATTTCTGTAAAATCTTTTTTTCTGACAGCAAAAGGACAAACATTTAATGGAAAATCCCCATCAATCAATCTAACAAAAAGTTTTAGTGACTGCCAGCACAGAACGACACAGGAGGCTCTCCCAGCAGCAGTCAAGAATTTCAGCCCTTAACCCTTAATTTTATTCTCTACAGTGTTTTTAGCTGAAAGTTATTGTTTAAGAGAAACTTCTGTTTTCATAGGCATCCATTATTTTTCAGCTGAGTGCTGAACAGTGAAACTGTGCAGAATCTCTGCCATCCAGGAAACAGCAAAAGCTACAGACTCAAATTGCCTTTTCTTAAGAAGAGCCCTGGATTTGACCTGTACACGTCCTGTGGAGCTCACTCAGCAGCAGGAGGATTTCAGCTATAGCAAAAAGCATTGATTGAGTAAGTAACTCAAAACTAATTGAAGATTGTAAAATTCTATTGACTCCTTATGGATATTTTAGGGATGTTTCAAAACCCATCAAGTAGAAATCCAAAGATTTCTCTTTTCAAGCACTCCAAACCCAGGATAGGAAGTGTTTCACAATGTCTTCTAGGAGCTGTGCACTCACTCACCTCTGTGGGTTGGGGTCTTGGGCCAGGCTGGGTCTCCCTCAGTGTCCCAGATCCCAGCTTTTTGGAGAAAAGGCAAAGTTAGTTGACAACTATTGATTCTGGAATGACACAATGGGCAATAAATTGGCATCACTGCTCTGAGGGTAGGATGAGCACTCTAATTCCCAAAGTCACTGCAGTAATCTGTTTTCTGGTTTTGAGTAGAAATCCCTGTTTTGAAATATGAACTTCCAAGCGTACTTCTCTCTGAATTCTTCACAAATGAATGCTTTTTGCAAGAAGATCTGCTGTTCATATGTTAAAAAAATCTATTTACCGTAAGAAAGTTTTAAAAAAGAAAGGTGTTCAACCAGCCCTGGTTTTGATATGACAATAATTTCACCGTGCTGAAAGTAAACAGTCTTCAGACTGGTGCCTTCACTGTGCCAACCTGAGCTTTTCCCCATAAATAGGCAACACTGAGCAGCAAAAACCATGGAAGGAGTGATGACATCCTTTCCTGGAGGAGAAGAGCGTGGGTGTTTATTAGCAGTCTGTGTGTGAATTCTGCAATGATATTCCCCGTGTTTGCTATTAGCAAAACTCACATGGGACTGCTCAGGCTGCTCCAGCTCCCAGCACGAGCAGCTCCCACACCCAGCTGTGGTGGAGGCAAAGGCCCACACGGGGCAGGGGCAGTGGGGGAGAAGACGCGGAGAAAGATCTCGTCAGGGGTGTGGGATATCAGAGCAGGGGAAAGGCGGCAGAGCACGAAATGAGAGCACAAAAGAGACTCTCATGCTCAAAATCTCAGACTTGCCAGATCTGTGCAGTAACCAGTCACTCACATACTCCCATTTGTTTTCTTCAGAGGTGGCTGAGAACATAAGCAGAGGTGAAGGTCAGCACTTAAGGTGTAAACAATCTCTGCCCTCCAGGTCTCAGAGGGTAAGAGGCCAGACACATCAGTGGTGTGCAGAGAAGCTGCTCCATTAGAAGCCACAAAGATGCACTGATTTCACAGCACTTCATCTCCTGAACACTAATTTCTTGCTGGAGAATATGAAAAGTCTTATTCCTCACAGGCTGAGGGAAGGGGAACAAACACCTTGTTCACAGGGCAGTAAGGGCAGCCCATAACTTTCATTAAGGCTTGGTCAGAATTGCTGTTAAATGTCTTTCCAAACAGATCAATCATGGTCTCTACTACTCCTGTCTTCTAAGCTGGCTAAAAACAGTGATGTTTTAGATAGCAAGAGGAGCAATATTCAGGCAGATCTGAAATCTCTACACTTAAAATCTGCTGCAAAGGCCAGACATGCCTCCAGCTGCCTGTCTGGATCCAGTCACCTCACTGTTCCTTCACATTGTTTATGTTAATTTTTCAGCTTTCACTTTTCCAGTCCTCTAAACTGAAATCACTGTAAAAACATCTGGTGACAGTCTCTAAACCTCTATTCCCAAATGCCTCAGCTAAAGAACTGCTCGTGACACTCACATCCCCTCTTTAGGTTTCTTCAGGTTTTTTTCCTGTTGAAGTATTGCAAGGCAGTGTTCAGATATGAATCCTGCCCAACAGGGATTGGGAGGAGGGGAGATTTAGCACAGCTCTGCCTGAAAGACACAAATATGACTAAAATGCAGCTCAACTATCTCAATCTAGTGTCCTAAAACCAGCCTCAGTTTAAAATGGTTCCTAGTAGGGAACCACCCCACTGCCTGACACATTTTGACAGAGCGTGGTTTTGGGTGTTTGGGAGGGTCAGGCAGGGCTGGGGTTTTGGGAGACTTGGGCACAGGGTTAGGGTCCAAGCCAGGTGGCAGGCTGACCTCACTGTTGCCCACTTTTGCGCCCAGACCAGTGGACTCAACATCTCTTTTACTCATTTATGGTTTGTCTTTTTTATAACAGAAAATATTTTAGAAAATCATGTTACCTCCTCCAAGAGGAGCAGGCAGAGCTGAGCCCCAAGCTGGCACCATCCTTCTCCAGGCATCCCCCCTTGTGCTCCCCTTGGGGGGAGGGTGGCAGCAATGCCATCCTTTGCCTCCCT
The DNA here is from genome assembly GCA_013398075.1 of Notiomystis cincta. Classification (NCBI taxonomy): domain Eukaryota; kingdom Metazoa; phylum Chordata; class Aves; order Passeriformes; family Notiomystidae; genus Notiomystis; species Notiomystis cincta. The sequence continues at coordinate 195,371 of VZRX01021664.1, forward strand.
CTCCAGCCTCCAACTCTGACATCGTGCCAGGCCAAAGCAGATGTGGCAAACGTGTTTTATTCACTGCCTTCTTTTTAGAACAATGCACATTTTCTAAGGATTTTACTCACCTAGACAAGTATCATGTTTCTCCACTTTGTGACTCTGCTCTTGGACTTATCAAAGATGTCTCTTCAAGCTGAGGAGGAACAGCTGCCTTCTGGTAACACCAGCCACGGGCCAGACCATCCCAGCACCCATTCCTCCTCACCACCAACCTTTCTCAGGTGTTTTTGGAGAAGTAGAATTTCTCACAACCCTCTCCTCTGTCCTGCTCCCCACTTGATAACTAGCCTACCTCAGGGCAGTACAGCCATAAGATACAAGGGAAGAAACTGGTACATCTGCCCTGCATTTAGCTGGCAGAATGCAAGAGCAGGTGTTTGTCACAGCTCTTGTAATCTCATGGTTCCCTCCCCAACAACCTGTCCACAGCCAGCAGAAAATCTCTGAACAGCCCTGCCTAATACTTACATAATGATCCTGCAACACACTGAATTTTACCAAGTCCCCAGAATGTAATTTTATAAATAAAACCTCAGTCTTAAAGAAAAAAAAAAAAATACAAACAAATCAAACTTAGGTATTTACTGCCAAAATCTAATTATCTTGTTTTCATGAGATTTTCACCACTACTGACAACTGAACTGGGCTGATTATCACACCTGGAAGCAGAGACAACACCAGGCTCAGCCACCCGTTTCACCTTGAAGCATTTTCTTTCTCTTTTGGATATTTTCCTTATAACATTAAAGTCCTGCTTCCAACATCAACATCCCTGTGGTTGCAGTTGCTGCTGGAGCCTCCTTTTCCAGCTGGAGAGCTGATGTTTCCTGAAGCAGAGCACTGTGCACACTCCAGCTCACTCATTACAATTTACAGTTTCCTCTTCCGCTGCCCTGGGCCACTGCACAATATAAACAATAGCTGTGTCTTGAAATCCATCCAAAACAAATGGGTCTCGCTGCCTGTGCTGCTCTCAGATCTGTAAAGAGAGCTTACTGTGTGCACAGTTGGTTTAATCCTGTGAATAGTCTGGAAAGTATGATATAATGCTCATTTCTTACCAATCAGACCTTTGCTGGAGTGTTGCTAAAGAAAATTTACCCCCAGATTACTCTCTGTAGCCTAAAGAATAGCTGAGCTGTATCCCTAGAACTTGCTGGGGTTTTTTGATTTTTTTTCCCCACAGTAAAATTTACCAACTGTAACAAGGAAAAATGTAAAAAAGGGGGGGGAAAAAGAAAGAAAGGAAAAAAAAAAAAAGAAAGAGAAAGGCAAATAATCCCCCTCCATCATTCTGAGCTGGCAGTGCAGTGGTAATAAGCAACTCAAGCTGGAGTCAATATTTGCCAATACTCTGAACATTCAGAGGCATGGTGTGCACCTGGGATTTTCACTAATATTTCCTGGATACTCAGATTTTTCTTTCTGCCTCCAGCACAGTTTCCTGCTGTCTGAGTAAACTCCTCAGAGATGCAGTTTTTGCAATCTCCTGTGTTTTATAATTCAATGGCAGTTTATCACTCCTTTGAGTAACCCACAGTGGAATATACTGCAATCTTCTGCTTGGGTTTGTCAGGTGTGGGATCTTTCTTCCCTCCACCTGAGAGCAGCTGGGTTTGCTGACCTTGTCATGACAGGACCTCGGGTCAGAGTGGAGGGATCTCAGCAAGAGATTAATGCCCCCACAAAAGGGCAGACTGTAATTCAAAGGAGTTGACCTAAGAGGATAATCTGAAAAAACAAGTCAACTCAGGTTAAAGACTTACATTTTTTTCCTCAAATCACTCCAGGTCATATACAGTCAACAAGATTTATTTTGAGGTTGTCACCTGGGGTTTTCTCCTTCTCATCTGTTTTTTCTGGCTGAGATTCCTTTGTACAGGAAGCAGACTACACATGAAACCCTAAAGGCAGAGGGCTTTTTAATGTGTACTATCACATTTTTCTGTATTTCCATCACTTTAGTCTATCAGATTGCCTTTTTTTTCTATGAAACATCTTTTTCTATCTCTGCATCAACAAAGCCTCTTAATTTCTTTAACAAATATCCATTTGTTGGTGCCAAGGTAGCCTATACCATACACTGAACTTTACTTCCCAAAAGAGTCCTTGAGAACTGATCTACTCCAGTCCAAAAATATCCAAGAATTTATTTGATCAGATAAAAGAAATCCCCACTGGGACTACTATACAGCATCAAAATGCAAGGAATATGGGATTAATTATTCTGGCCATTTTAACTGAAAAGGTTGAGTACCCATCACAAGAGCAGCCTTTGAACTATGGAGTAATAATCCCAGTTATTCTGGATGATTCTCCTCTAATTTCAAGGTTGTTATATGCCTTACATAATCTACCTTATTCCCTCGTAAATGTTGCACATAACCTTCAGCATAAATAATAACTTCTTATGTAGTACCATACAAAGAAAAAAAAAAAAAAGACAAATTACATTGACTTTTTTTGTTGTATAAAAGTTCAATTATCCGATCAAAGCAAAAAGTGAGGCCAGTCAGATGAGAATTATTTTCAGTGAAAGTAAATTGAACTTTATCATTTTGTCTTCATGTATTTAAGTATTGGCCAAGGAGGCCAATGGCCCCTGGCCTGGATGAGGAACAGTGTGGCAGCAGGAGCAGGGCAGTGAGAGTCCCCCTGTGCTGGGCACTGCTGAGGCCACACCTCGAGGGCTGTGTCCAGTTCTGGCCCCTCAGCTCAGGAGGGACANGGGTCTTCTCCCAGGTAACAAGCAATAGGACAAGAGAAAATGGCCTCAAGTTGCACCAGGGGAGGTCGGGATTGGATATTTGGAAGAATTTCTTCACCCAAAGGGTTGTCAAGCACTGAAGCAGGTTCCTCAGGGAAGGGGTGGAGTGACCACCTCCGGAGGTATTTAAAAGTATTTAAAATTTAGGGGTGGAATTGGCCATGCTGGGTTACCTGTTGGACTTGATGACCTTAAAGGTCCTTTCAAACCTAAATGATTCTATGATTCCATTCTTGTAAAATTTGTTCTCTATTATTTTATGCCACTGGGTTCAGACTAATGGGCCTGTTGTTGTTTAAGTGACTTTTTCCCCTTCTGGTAGTGTAGACACTGTGGTGTTTACTATTTGCTACCCATATGGCACAAGCTCTCAACTTGCTGGTTTCTTTGGAAAAGTTCTTCAGTTTCCATGTACAAGATGAATAATGGTCAGGCCATTTGACCCAGGTTCCTCAACCTCCATGAGTTTTAATTTCACTTTGAGAAGAGCAAGTTTCATTTCCTTGCACTCATTCCACCAACCTGTGATTCCACCAACAAGTCTGTGCCCAGACTTACTCAAATGGAAACCATTTTCTGTCTGAAGGATGATGTATTCATTTGGGTGTAGGACCATAACATCCTCCTGGGAACATGGCCCCATTTGTTTTTCTCTTAATTGGTTTTCAGAATACCAGATGCTGTTTGGTTATTCTGATACTTTGTGGTAACTGAGTTTTCTTTGGAGATCACTACTTTCCTCTGTTCCTGCAGGGTTTTCTTTTTCTACAGATCTTTCTTCAGTGAGTATTTAACCATGAGCTTTCAATAATTACTTTTTTGTCCTTCCTTTGCATACAAGTTCCATTTTTTTTTTTTTCAGTTCTGTAAATAGAATACCATGGAGGTGTTTTAAAGAGTTACTGCAAGGACTGGTCCTTGGACTTAGGGTTTTTGTAGTTTTTCAGTCTGGAATGAAAAAATTCCTTGATCTTCAAAACCTGAAGCTCACAGGAAAGTAAAATCCTAGTAAAAAAGGAACAGGAGATAACCTGATAGAATTACTGGAGTCCTTAGATATATAAGCAGAATAAAAGTAGGGATTTTATATTAAATTTATATTGGGCACAGATGAAGCTGCTACTGAAGCTAGTTGTGCTAGACAATGTAGTGAAAGTAGATGGATGTAGGAAAATCTGATAATTTCAAGAATTATACAGGACTGTGGGCTTTTCCTTTTTTGTGACTGATTTAGGGTACAGCCAAGCTGTGGGACACAAAGCTTCACCATCTGAGAGGAGAGCAAAACCACAGCTCTGAGATTTTGGCACACCCTGTCTGCTGCTGACACCAGGCTGTGACAGGGGAGGGGGCTGGACATGGAATAACATTTTGTCTTTCTTCTTTCTGCCTTGCCCAGCTTTCTCAAATCTTTGTGCACGTTTGCCTCTGTCCTTGCCTGCAAAGCAAGAATCCTGTTTGGCTGAGCCCACCTGTTTGTGAGATGCTGTCTCCATGTGCCCACCTCGCTCTCTGCAGCAGTTTCCCTTTCCAGAGGGGAATCATTTCCTGTCTGATCTCCAACGGATCTCAGGTGGAAGATGCCTCTGCTGACCATAAGGTACCTCTCCTGATGCTACTGCAGCCTGCTGCATCGGGGGATAATTCAGCATCCTGCACTCTCTACAAGCTTTAGAAGTTCAGCTTTTCACCCTTTCAAAAAAAGAAAACAGTGAAGTCAGCTGCTAGTAACAATCTTTTAGAAGGCAGGGGTGCTCCCAGGATTCTGTGTGCACCAGGAGTTCAGTGTTCGGAGATGCGACGAGGCATCTCCATTGATCATCACATAACCCATTAAATCATTTATTGTTGAAGTCTCTCTACAAAATCCCTTTTAAAAAACAGAGAATATTTTGTATTATTTATTACAAAATCCTCTTCTGCCAACAGCGAGGCTCACTTCATACAGAACTTCAATAATGGTAAACTAACTGATTTACTGCAAAGTAACTGATTTACTGGAATACCTCTTACATTTTTAATAGTTCTGTCTGTGTGCCTGCTGTTATTTGCACCCTGTAAAAGTGGCAAATGAAATACAGGACAGATGTTCTGAAAGCTGAAAAAGAGCACCAGTTTTAATGAACAGCTACCTGTCTGGGATATCTGCTGGAAAAAAAAAAGTCCCATTTCTAGGTGGCTTCTGAAGAATAGGATTTAAATACATTAGAAAGTATTTTAGATCCCACTGATGTCACGGCCTTTTTGAAAGGCAGATCCCTGACTGGGGATAAACATAGAATTATCAAGACTCAGATATTAATTTTGTTCTACCAAAGATCAATTCTGAGAATCCCTTTTGGATGATAAATTTTGGGTTTGTGCTCTAATGCACCAACAAGAGGAGTCAATTTTCTCTTCATAAAGTAGACACTTATTCCAGTGGGCTGGAATAAGAACATATTTACTCTGTTCACAGCAGAGAACTGCTGACCATCCTCATTCACAGAATCACAGAATAAATTAAGTTGGAAAAGACCTCTGAGATCATCGAGTCCAACCTAATTTAAAGTAACTACTAAACAGCAGAAGTTTAAATTTGAATAGGTCTATAGAAGAAAGTAGAGTGTCAATACTATATGCTACAAAGGTGCAGCAGGTCAAATTCAGCCGAAGTGCCTCTCCTCTGACCCTCCTAGCTCAGTACAAATTTGGCTTGATGTACTGAAATTGATGGGAATCAGCTGCTGACTGGTTGCAGGGATTACTGTTTATTCATGGCTCACACAATCTGCACAGAGAAATTGAAGTGGTTAATACTACCTTGAAATTCAAAGCATTAAAAATCCAAATGTGGCAGATTTCAAATGTGTCCAGCAAGAATAAACAACAGATTTTTTCTAATGAGAGCTGGAAACCTAGAGAGCAATACATGAAGGACAGGCACCTCCCAGCCTGATGGCAGTATTTAAAGGGTCACTTAATTGAATTCCCCTCTCTTAATCCCCTGCAAATCTTACAGACAATGCTGCTTTAGGTACCTAAGAGTTTTGGACATAAAGCCCCATGAAAACAATATCTGCTTAAAGTGTTTTGTCTCAGCTGCATATAGACCCTCTTTCTAACCTCATTCAGTTCCATGCATGACACATGGATTTCAATTCAAGCAGCTTAATCTCATTTTAGCAAGTTAAGTCCAGGCAAGCATGGCAGAGAGCTGTCAGAAGTGGGGATGCTTCTCTTTACATTTTGTTATAAGCCTGTTCCAGTGACATGCAATTCCACGTGAAGTCTTGGCTTCACAGGGATATGCTCTACCACGCTGCTGATGCAAAGAAGGTTTGCTGAAGCAGGTTTCATGTTACCCAGGAATCTACACGAGGAATTACATCCCATTCTTGTAGCTGCCCAGGCTGTTAAACTAATGAGTAGGGAAGGAAAGTGAAGGGGAAGACATGAGAGCACTGATTTATTCACTGTCTGCCTCAGAGTTGAAGGCTTGTAAATGACATTGGATGGGATCCTCCCTGCAAGAGGTAAGAACAGAGTTTGAGACAAGAGCAAAGACACACAGGGTTATGAACAGACAGGGAGAAGCTTTTGGAGAGGAGAGTGGTGAAACACTGGAAGAGGTTGCCCAAAAAGCTGGCAAATGCCCCATCCCTGGAAACATTCAAGGCCAGGTTGGACAGGGCTCTGAGCATCCTCATTTAGTTGAGACCTCTGCTCATTGCTGGGGGTTGGACTATTTGGCCTCTAAAGGTGCCTCCCAACCCAACCATTCCATGAATCCATGATTCTATGAAACATAAGGGAAAAGGCAGTGAATACCAGTCAGTCTGCTAGCAGAACATCCACAGATGAGCCACCTCAGCTTTTCACTTAGCTCACAAAACAAAAGCAAAATCATTTTCCCTACCAATACTCTGCAGGAATACCACAATCACATATAAAAATGGGAATCAGGACTCCATGCTTCCCACCAGCCTTCAAAAGAAATCAATGTGGCTAACAAGTCACACTTAGATATGAATGAATTGCAGCCAAATGCAAACCTGACAGTTCAATTATAAGATATGTCAAGGCCTTCCAGGAATGATTAGCCCCATAGCATTGAATAAGGTTACCAGAGGCGTGACTGACTAATTGGCAATGCAGCATTAATTTTTAAATGACAAAGAGCATCTTATTGATGTGGGTTGCTAAAAGGACAAAGTATAGCACTTGGAACTGGTGGCAGATGTATCTAAAGGGCTCTTCTCCATCCTGGGAAACAAACAAAACCCAAAGGGTTGGATAGCTGCCTGGCAAAAATCACAACCACAAAGATATTAAGGCTAAAGGTTCCTTTTTGTCCCTACATGAAGGACTGCTGGCTGGCAACGTGGTTGATAAAGTTAAGACACCTTTAATTAGCAAAAAATATATACATTGATTTTCATGGGAAATAGTATTTCCAGACCCAAAGGAAGCTGAATCAGAGAGATTGGTGAGTGACATGGCTGCTGTGGAAATGCATCATGAAAAATAAGGTGATTGGAAGTATTCAGCAAGGATTTCTGAAGAGAAAATCATGACTGACCAACTTGATAGCCTTGAATGGCTCAGTGGGTACAGGAAGAGCACTGGATGTTGGGTATCTTGAGTTCAGTAAGGTTTCAACACTGGTTCCTGTAACATCCCCTTTTCCAAATGGATTAAGTGTGGACCAGGGAAGTGGACAAAGAGGTGGATGGAAAACTGGCCACACTGCCAGGCTCAAAGGGTTATAATCAGCAGCATGAAATCAGGTGGAGTTGAGTCACTAGTGGTGTGCCCCAGAAATCCATAGTAGAGTCAGCACTGCTTATCATCCTCATTCATGATCCAGACAGTGGGAGTGTTCCCTCAGAAAGTTTTTGAAGACATGAGCAGGTGGTGAACAACTCTATTGTGCCTCACTCCCTTTTTTTCCTTAAATTTTATTTCTCTCTTTATTATCTCCCTTTTCATTGCAATTATTTTTAGTGGTATATTTTACTGTATTTCAATTATTGACCTAATCTTTATCTTTGATTATTGTTCTAATTCCAAGCCAAAGGTTTTGTCTTTTTCCAATTCCTCTCCCCATCCCCCTGTGGGAGATGCTCATGCCACAGAAGGAACTTGATGTTGTAGTAAACCCAAGAACAGACAGGTGTATGTACTTTGCAATGATAAAACATGTTTTAATATATGTTATTCATCAGTGTACATCTATTTCTGTGTGAGAGTGGTGGTAAATTAATTACTCCATTCAGCTGGACAGGCACACATCAATTTATTCTTTTTCCTGTAGCACCACAGGAATTATTCTCATATTTTATATTTTTAAACAATTAAAAGTGAAGGATAAGTGCTCATTAGCTCAATTAAAGTATTTATTTTATACAGTCATAACTGCAAATAGTCATTCTTGTCAAAATAATTTTCAGAAAGTCTAACCCTTTAATACTTTGAAATAAGTGCACTGTAAACTAGAACTGAATTTACAGTAACTGCTGGGATAAAGTTCTTTGCAAAATCTTATTTGCTTTGTTGTTGTTCATGGGCATGGAGCAGATGGATTAAGTTTATTTATTATAAGTAGCACATAGTAATTTTTCTAGTCTGCTTTCTGGATTGCCTTATTTTAAGTATGTAGTGCCCCAGTTGTGGGATGTGCACACAACTAGTGTTTGTACTTAAAAATTGGAGTAAATACATACTTAAAGTCAAAGTTGGTTTTATAGCAAAATTGCAGGGTAGAGTTAAGGCTATTTATGGGGCACATAGACCAGACACATTAGGATATGTTTAATTTTTCTTAAACATTTTCTAAATTCTTCATTTAAAAATCAGAATATTTCTTTTGGGAATGCTCACAACAGTAATTTCATCTTTCACCATTTAGGTATTGAATTGTACTTTTAAATTCAAACCTTGTTGATAGAATTTGTCATCAGAAGATAGAAATAGATGAAGACATTAATATAGATAGAGATTAGATATAGATATATAGACATATATAGATATAGATGTAGATATAGATATAGATAGATGAAACAGTTTTTACAAACTATAGGTTTGGTTCCTAATTCTCTGAGGAAAAGGAAGTCTCTAAATAGCTTTTGAAAGTGGAACTTAGATATTAAACACTTTGATAAGTTACAGCCAGGCTCAGAAAAGGATTTGGTCAAAAGATGAACATTGTATGCATTCAAACCAAAGGCTGACTTGAATACAAAAACCCTTTTTTTCCTGTTTCTCAGCATATTTTGTTCCATGATCTGGCATTTCTAATGTAAGTTATTTTGATCAACATATGACAAAAAGAGCAAACACATGTACAGTGGAACCTGCAATAAGACTTCAGGGTGCAAAGGTGTGATCCCAAGCTCCCACATCACTTCAGGAGGACTTTATGCATTATGGAGAATATATTATATTATTACATATGCTGAGATTTTGAGTATAGCATAAAACAAAACAAAACAACAAAAAAAGAAATTTAAATATTAATAAGAACCCCATTTAGTCCAGTGTCAAAGACATATGAGAAATAAAAATTGAAATACCTGGAAAAAATATGTTAAAACACTGTGACTGAAAAGAACAAAACAAAACATAGCAAAGCAAAAAAGGAAATAAATAATGGATGAATTAGTGGTTCCTCTTGCATTGTTAAAAACACAACAGAGGATCAAATGACATTAAAAGAGAACCAAACATAAAAGCTTCTTTTTGGAAAAAGAAGTGTCAACATTCTCAGACTATGTCTTTAATTCAGCAAAAATATAAAAAGGAAAAAGAAAACAACAAAAATCGGTTTGGAAGTCTGGGTTTTTTCCTTCTGGATTGACTTTTTATGCAGTTAATAAGCTTGCAGACTTAAAAAACATTATCCTTGTTCACCTAGGGGTTGAAATAGGTGTGTAAATACTGTATAAACAGAAAGTTAAGAAAATACACAGAAAATATATGCAAAAAAATTGGAATTATATGAAAGCTATTCATTCTGCATGCAATCCCATGGTAATGTTAACATTTTTCACTATGTCTGGTGATTTGCAGAGTGACATCTGCTCAGACAGCGACTGATCTCCCTCACCTCTCTGCTTTCACTTTATTTTATTCTTGTAGCAGAGTCGAGGGGTCTGTTAGTGCTTTTATTAAGGTCTCTGGGAGTTTTGCCATCTCCTCAGGCCTCACTTTGATAAGAAAAAATTTGGCTGGTGCTGCTGAAACCCAAACCATAAGCAATTTCCAATGTGATCTTTCCCACACAGTCATTTCTCTACCTGGGCACAAGAACAAGGGTAGGAACATATAATCCAGTCTCTGTTCTCAGTGGTGAATACTTGTGTGACAAATCCTATTAAAAACGATTTATATGCCTAAACCTGCACTTTTTCTCATCACCATTATTTCTGTGACAGGGAGGCTTATTGGTCAGACTCACAACTGGAGTGAACATTAGACTTTATTGTCCTTCTGGAAATGAGCAAGGTCTGGGAAGGTGCAGCACTCCAGCCTTTTCTCCTGCCAGCCTGTCAGATGCAGCCACCCTCTGCTATGCTCTGGAATGATTTGCTGCTGCTGCTTAGCACACCAGAATTGAGGCTTTTATTTCCTATTCTGGTTCCTCTTTGCTTCTGAGGGAAGGAATACATAAAAACTTTTTTTTTTCCTTTTTCTCTGCATAAGTGTGTCTGAGATTGTATTTTCTGTTTGGATACCCCATCTGTCCATTAGCTGCATCTCCAGAAGGGAGGCTTGGAAGAAGCCCTGCAGCACATCTCCCAGCCCTCTGCAAACATCTGCAAACATGAGGGTGTCTGAAGTGACCTTACATGTTTATATTTAGGCAAACAAATTATGCTGTGACTGACAAAATTACTTTTCGCTTTACAGTTGGCTCTTCCCAACCTTCAAGAATGACCTTGAACACAGAAATTCACCGAGACTCTTAGGTTTTCAGCTGGCTCAGGTGGAACTGTCTGGAAGATTATTAAAGGCAGTCTATGGTTTAGAGAGCAGGGATTAAGATCCAGAACAGGAATAGGAATCTGATAATAGGAGCCTGTGCAGAATATGGGCTGGGGCACAGAGATCCCCAGTCCCTTTCCTTCCTGGGGAGGCAGAACTGCTGGATGCTGAATATTTGAAATCTGAGAGTATAACAGAAGCTAAGATTAGTTAGAAGCAAGGGGTTGCTTCTCATTTGTCATGAGATCAGTGGTTGGATATGGCTAGATCCTCATCAAATACAAATTATTTAATTAAAAAAAAGAAAGGAATGAACTCCTTGCAATGATGGCAGCTGTGATATCAGGCTGGAAGCTCTTTGGCTGCTTTCATTCTCTCAGGTTTGATCTGCTGTTGAGTTCTGCATCTAAACAGAAAGGTAGGAGGACATACCAAGTCAGATCCATGTAAACAGACATATTTGAAGGGATAGAGGAGTTCCTGTGGTAGGCAGTGTTGGGAATAAAATCCTCTGTATCACCAACAGACAGACCTGTACATCCTTACAGAGCACCAACATCTACATTTTCATGGGGTGTAGGTGAACATTTGGGTTTCCTCTCAGACCTTGGGAGCTCCTTGCTGATTGATCTCCTTAACTCAGCTGCTGAAACCCTTCAGAAGAGTGACACAGCCAGGGGACTGGGAAACAGCAGAAATAAGTGCATTATCTAGCAGGAGTGGGGGACAGCGGTCTGCTAGGAAGGTGTGTAGGCAAAAAACTAATCTTGCTTTCATGGGAGGAAGCACACTCACCTTTAAAGACCTCAACTTCCTGAGTGGGGTAGTGCAGGACAACACTGAAAGAAGTATTTTTGTGACAGATAAACTAAATCTGTTGAACTGTTACATGGAGGAGTTTGCAATTACTAATATCAAATACAAATACAAAGCATGTTTACTAACAAAAAGAACAAAGTTATCTCTTTGCACTGTTTACTAAAAATATGTTTTGTAAGCACTTTTCATATGTCATTGTGAAGGCCAAAAATGGAGAAAAATATTTCAGGTTACATAACAAGCAATGGCCATTACTGGCTCTGTGAAAGATAATGATGGACAGAGTTATGTGCCTGAGGTAGGCCTTTATGTAGGCTTTCCCTTCATAGCTGCTCTGGGGGTTCTTTCCTCTGCTTTGTCAGGAGTCAGCTCAATCCTAAACCTTAATGCATCCCTTTATCAGGAGCAGCTCATGAGAGGCTGCCAGGGCTTCCCAGGAGTCCATGATTCCTCCAGCTCTCCCTATCCAGAGCTACTGCCACCCTGACTTTCCTCAGAGGATTTCTGGGAGCCTCTCACAACCCCAGGAGCAGCTACCTGAGGATCTAGAAGGTCTCAAAGCACACCCAGAAGCTGCTGTGTCTGTTGTCTGTCTTATTTCCCACTGTTCAGTTCAGTCTTGTGCTTCAGCCACCCCTCTAAACCTTGGAGTTTCCCATTTCTGAGCATGGGGAAGGGATCTGGCATTTGATGGGGATGCACTTGAACTAAATATCGAGTTTGTAAATATCGAGGGTAAAGCAGAAGGACTTGGATCCCACATGGAGTAATTTGCAATCCCAATATCAGGGCCAGGCAAAGGAAGAAGCATCACCTCTGCTTAGAGATGTCCAGCTGCAGTATAAGTGGAATAACTGATCTGAAGGCTAGGATAGGAAAAGGGTAGGATTGGAAAGGAACAGGAATCCAGTGAAGAACAGCTCAAAAACATGTTATGCCAGTCAGTCTGAAATTTATTTCATTGATCTAACATTTTTTTTCTTTTTTTTTTATTCAGACAAGATTGCTAAGACAAGATTAGCATATAACCTTCACAGATATATTTACACAATGTATCTTATGTGTATAGAAGCATATTAAAAGCTACTATTGGACTTCAGAAATACCTTCCTCACATCTCTCAATTTTCATTATGCAATTTCAGCCTTTATAATCCTTCCACCCTTGTCTCATCTCTACTTTCAGAAATCAGAATTGGGTGGCTTGGTAGATGAGGGGAGAGCAGTGGATATTGTGTGCCTAGACTTTAGCCAGAAAGGAAAAGGCTCAGGAGGGATCTCATTGATGTGCTCAGACATCTGAAGAGGGGTGCAAGGAGGACAGGGCCAGGCTGTTCTCAGTGGTGCTCAACAACAGGACCAGAGATGGTGGCCACAAACTGAAACACAGGAGGTGCTCTGAATATCAGGAAATACTTTTTCACTGTGGATGTGACTTGGAACTGGCACAGGTTGCCCAAGGATGTGGTGGAGTCTCCACCCTTTGAGGTAATTAAAAAAAAATACCTGGACATGGCTCTGGACAACACGGTCTAGGCAGCCCCAAAGGTCCCTTCTAACTGTGACCATTCTGTGATAAATTTTGTGAGCCTAAATTTTGAGTGAGAATTTTTCACAAATCACTTTATTCAATTGGAGATGTCCCTTTCAAAGGTTTTCGAAAACAAAAATTAAAAATGTGGACTTTGGGAGTTTTTCCAGTCTTCCATACCTCTATTCAATAATTCCTACTAATTTCCTCTAATAAGGTACTTGAAAATTAAATGATCCATAATTTTCAGATTACCAGTCCTTGAAAACTTTCAGGATATCAGTTTTCTTTCTCTATGCTGCACAAGGAAAAAAATAAATATCTCAAAACCTCCTCTGGGATAAAGCAAATAATTTTTTCCCACTCCCTATCATTGAGTCCTCAAGTGAAATACTGGCACCAACAGAATCAACACAAGATTACCACTCACAGTTGCCTTTAGGCAAGGCAATATCCTTATGGATTTTATTATGCTTTCCATTTTAAGTATAAAGCATTTGTTTTTACACTGATAGAATCTTTCAAAGCAGTGTGCTTTCTGAAGTTCAGTCTCTGTGAAGTTACTAACATTTTTAATTAATGACATGAAGGTACTCAAATCTCCTTTGTATAATACAGTGAATTTAAATTAGTTAAAACAACAACAAAAAAACCCCACTCTTTCTAATAATTTTTAATTCTCTGATTCCTAAGAATTATTAGCAGACAGTCTGCTTTGTATGATTAAAAACTATCTGATTTTTATCCACCAAGCCTGCCTCTGGCACCATCAGATGGAGCACAATTTCACCAGTCTTCATTGCCAGTGTGATGAGGTCTATGGATGTAACTTCATATATTTTGAATAGGGATGCCAGGTAAAATCCAGTGTACTCTTGAAAGGATAGCATTCAGTCTTCATGCTGAATTTTCTAATGCTGAGAGATTCAAATTAGATTTTTCAAGCTATTTTAACTTTACTTGACATGTAATATATAATATAGATGTGCAAAACAGCACAGAGTTAGTTATCTTGTCACAGGGATTGACAAGATCACAAAGCACATTAGCTAAGTGCTGTTTATCTCCCCACCTTTACTCATTGGAAAGGATTGGTAGGGTGGAAACCACAACTAATATTGGGTTCAGAGACCATGAATCAAAGAAGGAGATTTGCCTAATCTGGCCTTTGTCTTAGTGAATAAAGAGAGAGCAACAGGCAAGATGATGTGGGAGTAAAAGGGTAACAGATTGATGCAGTACACCCCATGTCCTTATCAAATACATTGTATTTATATAGACTGCCTTTTGTAAAAAGTGCTTGTAGTGCAAAACAAATATTCAAAGTCAGCACTGGATGTGTAAAAAGAGGCCCTTCAAGGTGACTGGACACAATTTTTCAAGGGAAGAAATTGGCAAGGTGCTGTCACTAATTATATTTGAAGAATAAAAAGGTGTCTGAATGTTTTTAAAGCCTTACAGGTACAAGCTGTGGTGGCCCATATGGTCTTCTGCCCCAAAACACTACTGCCTATTTTGAAATAAAGATCTATACCCAGTCCTCCAACTGAAGAATAAACTGAGTGCTGGGTGTGCAATCCAGCTCTTCTGCTAATATAAATAACACAAAATATCTCAGTGAAAGAACCAAGTGAGAGGTAGGGAATGGAAAGCACCTGTCACAGCACACAGTGCAGAGCAACCCCCTGCACCTCTGCAGGCAGTGTTCAGAGCTGGACCCAGCAGGAGAACATTCAAGAGTCTCTGGTATTCAAAACTGGACAGTGAGAAGAAATACAGCCCTGTCAGCCTGAATTTGGTGCCAGGAAGGTCATGGAGCAGCTCGAGAGCCATCATGTGGCACCTACAGGACAGCCAGAACATCAGGCCTAGCCAGGATGGGTTTGTGGAAGACAGGTCCTGCCTGACCAGCCTGATCTCCTCTATGACAAGGTGACCCACGACCCACTTTGTAATTCAGGAGACAAGGAGCAACATCCCCAACACTCTCATGCTCAAACAGGATTTATTAAAACAAACAAACAATTTTACGAGTTTATATACAAAGGCTTCCGCACTTCCTGGCAGGGGGATCATCACAACTGGGACTGTTTGCAGGGGCTGTGCAGGAAGCAGGGATTTGAACTCTTGTTTGCCTCGTCAGCCCGGAGGGGAGGTAGCACAGCACATTTCCTGGTCGTTGCTCCCCTTGGCTGCAGGGGTGTCTCGCCTGCAGATCCTCCACAGGGCCCAGCTCTAGCAGGAAAAGTACACAGTGAGTGGTGTCAGGGGCAGCAGCAGCAGCAGGGGGTCAGTCAGCTCCTTGCAAGCACTCAGGCGTTTGTAGGCACTGCCAGCTCTCATGGCTGGATGCAGCCCTCAGAAAGCTGTTCCTGGGAAGGGCTCAGCAGTGCCTGAGGTCTCTACCTTATCTGGGGGCTTCTCCGGAGTGTCATAAGAGCTGGGGTTATCCTCACAGTCCTCCTCCTTCTCCATCTGCTCCTGGTCATTGCTGGAGGTTTCCCACTGGCTGCCATCCTCACTGTCAGAGCTGTTCTGCCTGGGCAGCCAGTAGATCGCAAAGAGCACGAGGAGGATTTCAGCACCAACCCAGAACCACCACTCCTGGCAAGCCAAGAGGAGCAGCCTTCCTGGGGTGAGGCCAGTCTGTTTCTGCATCGTCTGCTCCATCACCAGCAGCTTGGCCATCTCCACGATTCGCTCCTTCTGATGCTGCCTCAGGAGCTCTTCCGTGACCTTCACTGATGGAAGATCCATCCTCACTGTGTATTGGAGGATGCCCAGCAGCACCAGGATTTTGGTGATCCTTCCAGCTCTGGCCTAGAGGAGGAGGAGGGAGAAAGCAGCTCAGCAGGGCTGGGTAGTGAGGAGATGGCAGCTGGGGTAGGGAATGTAGGGCCCAGGGATGGGGGCAGCCATCCCCACAGCTCTGAGGGCTCTCGCCCCAAGGGTGGAACCTGCCCTGCCAAAGAAACTCCCCGCAGCCCCTGCACCCTCTCCCCAGCCTTAGAAGCTCTTCCTGGGTGCTGGTGCTTCTTGTCTGTTCCCTCAGCCTGCCCAGTCACTGCTGCCTCAAGCTGTACCACAGCAGTGACACTGCCACATGGGGCATCTGGGGATGTGTCCCCTCCTCTCATGTCAGAGAAACCAGAGCCCCACAGTGACACCCTGCCCAGCCAGGCTGGGCTTTGGAAAGAAACCAGATGGAATTCAAATGGAACCAGAGTTTATGACCTTTGGAAGAAGGGTCAGCCTTTCAGGAGGACTGCACAGCTGTCATGGGGTTGTGCAGGGAGAAAATCAGAAGGGCCAAAGCCCAGCTAGAACTGAATCTGGTTATATATTAGCTGCCATATAAGAGAATAAATATGTTTCTATAAGTTCATTAGCAAAAAAAAAAGGGAGGCCAAGGAGAATCTCCATCATCTACTGGATGGGGGTGAAATGTAGTGAGATAGAATGAGGAAGAAACTGAGATATTTAATGCCTTCTTTGCAGTCTTTAGATTAAGGCCAGATGTTCTCTCTATACCCAGGGCCCTGAACTGGAAAACAGAGATGAGGAGCAGACAGGAAACAACACCTGGGCAGAGGCACCCAAGTGGGATGCAGGCACTGTTAAACTCAGCCCATGCCAGAGGATGAGTGCCCTGCTGTTCACAGACTAACCCAAGGTTATTCCCAGCTGCCCAGTCACTGGAGCCATTTACAATCTTTCTCACCAGCCAAATCTGGCTGCGCTGTTCCTCAGGCTGTGTCAGAACTTCTGCTTTGGCCTGCACTGCCTGGGCGTCTGCCC
>VZRX01021665.1:0-35614 GCA_013398075.1 Notiomystis cincta
TCCTGCACAAATACACACACACATATACACATAGCCCCTGTACAGTGCTCGTATCTCCCTCACACACACTCTCCCCACTCACACAGCCCCATCCCTGCACAAACCATCACACACACGCTGTGTGCACACAGAGAACCGTGTCCATCACCATCACCTCGAGGCTCAGCAGCCACTGTGGAGACACTGTCCACAGCACACACTCAGAGATATGCACACCTCAGTGCTCATGTGCATACACATCCCCTTTCCAGGTACCTTTTCCCATTTGCTAATTACTGCCGTTTGCATGCACCCAGTGATCTCTTCCTATCCTGTCTCAGGCTTTAAGCACTCAACATCCTCATTTTCTTTCCCCAGGACATCTCTCATATGCTGGCTAGTGCCTTTAAGGACCTGTACACTGGTGATGTTTTTGAGGTGGACATGACAACAGATTGGATTGAGTCACAAAGAGGAGATAGTGCTTATGAAGAGAGTTATGCAGATGAGCTAGAGAAGGTACAAGTCCAAACCAAGTCAGTTTGGAGCTCTTTAATTGCTACTTAGATCTGCAAAATAAAATCAAAAGGCAGGTGTTGATCCTACAATTGACATTTTAATGGAAATTTACTTGAGCAATTTTCACACATAACCTTTCAAGTAAGTTAATATTCATATGATCCTTCATGATATTGTTATCTCTAGCTGGCTTTTCAGACAGAGAGTACAACCAGTAAAAGCAGTAGCCCTTCAAATGCCTCTTGTACTGGCTGAAAACTTTTCCCAGTACCAGCTGATCAGTGGCCCAGGTTTCTTACCTTGCCATCACTCCAGTAGCTGTTGTCAGTGTGTAAAAGTAGAGGCTGATGCTGGATGATTTGAGCCACAAATATTTTTTCTGCTTTTTGTCATCATGGAATGACAGCATTTTAGCAGGCCAGTTGATGCTTGTAAAGTAGTGGTGTTTTACCTATATGTCTTTGTTTACCTCTCAAAGACACATAGAAAACATTTGCCTGTAACTGCTCAAATTTCTCTATATTCACCCATGCCCATGGCAGCTTCTTGCTGAGTATAAGAGGCGAGTGACAGAAGCTGACCAAGCAGAAGAGGAGATCATTCAGGCCCAGGCCCGAGCAAAAGATGAAGATGAAAAGGTTCTAAACCAGATGAAGATTGATGCAGGGGAAAATTTCCACAAAATGGGACTGCCACCAGGTGAGGATTCTGGAATGTTGCTCCCCAGTACGTGCTTATGGTACCTGGAGACCAGTTTGGGGTTGGCTTTACATCAGAGAGCAGCTTTGAAGGATTTTGTGCAGAGGTTTGAGTAGAGTAGCATCTGTTGAACACTGAGAAAGTCAACAACCAGGTCATGTTCAAGGTGCTAAGTTGGAAATGAAGGGTTACCACCTAAATATTACAAGCATACATTCCTTCATATATGGCAGCAACAAACATGTTTCTCCAATGGTTGAGTTTGAACTGAATTTAGAATTTTGGAGAAGCATGTCCAAGTCTTGGGATTAAAATACCAGGCTATACCTTTCTAAAAAAAGTGTTACCTGACAGAGATGAGTTACAAAAAACAACATTACTTTGCATTGATCAAGATAGTGTGTTTTAAGGGGCCAATATTTTGCTTGTTTTGATTGTCTTTTTGTTTGCTTTACTCTTGCAGTGGCATCCTCTTTTCGGTGGATTGTGAATAATGAACTTCTCAGAAAAAATAATTTAATCTGTCCTGAGGATTACATCACTGAGAAGTTACCTCCTGCTAAAGCACCAAAAGGTAAATTTTAAAGCAGAAAGTAATTTAGACTTTTTAGAACACTCTTTAATTGAAGCATTGGAGGATGTAGCACATCTGAGTATATTTTTATAGTTTTCTGCCAAAGCAGAAGGGACTCTAGTATTTTAAGCATAAGATTCCAGTAAGAGCACATTCTCAAAGTATAATTGATAAATGTAAAGCTACTGAGTTTAGATGTTCTTAAATATGATATTTAATCATTGTTGCACATTTGTTTACAATTTTTTCCATCTCACACAAAAACTGTACTAGAGAGTGTTCTATCTCCAATTTGATTGGCACAAAAGCTGCAACTACATTTTGTATATACAGAGAAGGGAAGTAGTTACATTAAAGTAAAAACTGTTTTCAGTGAAATAAAATTGTGTTCTTTATTTAGGGTTTAAAATTTTTCAGTTCTGGAAATATATTGGTTTTATTTGCACATGAAGATCAGTAAGAAAAATATTTTGGACAAAGTCAAGACTTCTTCAGTTCTTTTATTTATGTGTGAGCCAAGAGGAAATGTTTTAGATCATTGAAATGAAGTTTTTCAGTCAAGCCCAAACTTAACATTTTAGAATAATCAACTTACTAACAAATTTCAAGGTTTCTGTTTTGATTTTTTCCATTGTAATTCCAAAGTGAAAAATCTCACATCCCTTATGAGGTTAACATATCTTTCTGGGAGTAATATAACTGTGTACAGCCTGTTTAATTATTGCTTCTAAAAGCTTTCTTATTAAACTACTAAGCTTTGTTTGTAAAAAATAAGTTATAAAAGTACATTAAATTCTAGAGGATTTTTGCCAGCAACAAGCCTTAAAATAAACTCATACACCTATGCTTAGACTAAAGGCTTGTCATTCATGTTTTCCTCTTCCAGAATTAATTTTTTTCTTTGAATTGCAGGAGAATCAGAACCTGGATACCTGAAAGGGACACATAAGCAACGTGCTTTTTCACTGGACAAGACTATCTACTTACCTGGCAGTGTGACAAGTGTGTCTTCAACTCTGACCTCAACTCCAGACTCCAGCCACCAGGCTAAAACCTTGAGTAAGGTACATTTTACAAGTTATTTTTAGTCTATCTGATCTGTAAGACCTGTTGCTGTTCCTACAACAAAGGGAGAATGTCAACCCATTGTTGATTTGACTCCAGTCTGTTAAAAAAGGAGAAATTCTGTATTTTATGTATCAATTTTCTGTGTAGCTATAATTAAACTTGTGCAGCTCCCTTTTTCCACATTCTCAAAGTCACTGTGTTTAATGTTGCACTGTGCACTCTTGTTTTTCAAAGAAAACTAAAGCCTCTGAGAAACGAGCTGGGAAAGAGAGTAAATCCTGGAAAGCAGAGGAAATAAGTGAGTGCCTCACCAGACTTGAGAGGACACAGAATTACTTGAAGAACCCACGCTTTTTCCCACCAAATACTGTTCATGGAGGCAAATCTCTTGTGATTTCTCAAGAAAAGGTGGAAGAAATGGCAGGCAGAAGAAAAGCAGAAGATGTCAAAGGGTATGCAGTGTGTTCAGTTTCTGGATTCTGGGCTGGAGCACACAGAGCTCTGCTATGGAATTGCTGTGGATTTGCCTGGAGAGACTTTGAGCTAAATTTCTTATATAGTCTCTTAATAACAAAGTATGTCTGTATGGTATTTTGGTTTTGCAATTTCTCATTTTGTCAGTATTTAGAGAACCAGGCAGTAAGATAATATCTCCTTTTTTTTATCTTTCAGATATACCTCATTTGTTCCTGTTTTTCATGCCAATCCACCTTCTGTCCTGTTTTTGTATGATAAAGCTGGACAGGTTTATGAGGTGAGAAGGTTCTTTGTAGAGTTAGTTCTGCCTCCCTGAAGAATTATGTCCTATCATGATCTACATATTTCACCTAATCTTTAGCCTTTCTAAATTATAATAAAAGTCTGAGTTTCTTCTGTATATTGAATTTATGACCCTTTAACTTCCTTGAAGATACTCCATCACACCTGCCACTGACACACAAGACTAAATGGACCCTTCTCAGTCTCTGCTTTGTTTTGGTACTGTCTGAATCAGCCTTTATGGAAGAAACTGGGATTTTAGGGTTGGTTGTGATGATGAAGTAATTACTACTAGCAGTATTAGCAGCACTAGGGAATTGCAATTACTTTAATGAGTGATGATAAATACAATGGAGCATTTTATTTTCTTTTTAAATGAAGATGACTATAGAGCTACAGAACATCACTTCAACAGGTCAACATGTAAGACTTATCCCCCCCTCTACTTCAGTATTTTTCATTTGGACAGGTAAGGGTTCTTTTTCTGCCTTTAAAACGTTAAAACATAAAAAACCCCTAATGTACCTGCTCTAACAAATATTTTTCAGAGGTGTTCTGTTCAGAGTTTGGTTCTGTTATCCATAGTGCTCAGTCCTCTATAAACTGACAGCTGACTTAGGGCCATTTGAATGCATCTCATAAGCAGATTGAAATGGTCTAATGGGGACTTCAAGAAGACTAAATTAAAGTGTTTGAGGTTAGATTGAAATGTATCTGTGGAATACCTAGATTGAGTCTTATCCAAAATTCATCTAGGAACAGATGTAGTTTCCAGTGAAAAAATTAGGAGGAGAGGGCAAGAAATAACACACTTCAGCTGCAGTAAGGAAGGATAGGTTGGGGGAAAGTTAAGAAAATTATCTTTCCATCAGTAGAAGAGCCAGACAGGATAGGTTGTGTAAGGAGACTGTGATACCCAGGACCTGGAGGGATATTTGGAAGCTAGTAGATGCCTCCATGGAAGCCCTTTTGTCTCGTGGTAAAGCAAAACTGGGTGATGTCTCTAAGCTTCTCCTCACTGTTTTCTGTGTTTATGAGGAGCATATTTCAGACAAAGCAATCTTTGAGCTCCCTGGAACATGTGCACATTCCCAGATTGCACTGCCAGGCCTTTTGTGCTCATCCTTTTTTATCAGCTTGACTTAGGCAATAAATGGGGGGAGTTTACAGGCACTTTTCCAGAGGAAGATGTGATCATAAATACTACTGCCAGTTTGGGGTGGTTTTAATTTCTTTTTTTAAAATTTTCTGCCTTTTTTTTTTTCCCCAAGGAAAATATCCAGGAAAGGGAGGAATGATTGCTCCTGGGATGGCATGCCAGTATACAGTCCAGTTTATTCCTGAATATCTGGGAGATTATGAAGATCATATATTGGTGGAGAGTCAAGTATCAGAACCTTTCCTCATCCCAGTCCAAGCTAAAGTATCCCTTCCAGTATTAACATGTCAGTAATGTCCAGATCACTTCCAGTATTAACTTGTCAGTAGTGTCCAAATACAAAATTTCTCTAAACTTAAACAGATTTGGGCTTTTTAATTTGACTGTCTTCTATTTTGTGTCACAAAACAAATGTGGAAAGAATTGGCAGTGCAGTTTCTGCATTTTGATATCTATCTCATTTTCACTTATCATAGATTTATAAGTTATTAGAATGTAATCCTGTTGGATTTTTCCTCAATTATTTGTTTGTGCCATCTTAGGCTCTTTTTTTCCACTATATTAGAGGAGTGAGTAGGAGCCACATTTTTAGGTTTGTGTTTTGTTGATTCCTGAACTCCCAGTTGGAATTACTAATTCTAAATATTATAGAATTACATATTAATTACAACTATTTGATGCTATTAATTAATATTCATGGAATGTGAAATTAATTACAGATGGATATGGTGTACCTGCACCTTTCAGATATCTAACCTCAATTATAACAAACAGAATTACTTTTGCACAAATTTGCTTTGATTTTTTGTAAATTCACCTTTCTTGGTATACTGAGCTTTTTTTTTAAAAAATCATCTTATTTTTTATCATTCAATAATCTTTAAGGGGGAAATACCATCTTACATCATTAGAATGTAAGATGAATGTAGAAATACACCTCTCACACTGTCCAGCTTTCAAATGGAAGGAATTTGAGGGGGTTTAGGATTGCAAAACCTGGCATGTTCCCATGCAGTAATCTCTGTAAAGAGTTTTTTAATCAGCAGCCTTTGCTGTCTCTGGAGTCTGATTCTCTGTGTTACTCGTTGCAGTGCCTGATGTTATAGACTGTGGTTCCTGCCTTGTTGGAGGAATAAAAACAACAACAACTTTGTGCAGAAATGGGGGAGTTAGGACAGGGAAGTTCTCTATAATGCCAAAGAAAGCCTGGCCAGCTGATTCTGAGGTGAGTGATTAGAAGGGAAATACTGGACCCAGCATGGTGTAGGTGCCCTGGTGTGGCCTTTTGAGCCAGTCATGGTGTATTAGCACAGAAGTCATAAGGCTTTGCTGGAAACATCTGCATGATGCCATTCCTTCAGGAATTCACATTTACCCTCAAGACCAAGCTGTACCTGTTTCTTGTGCTCTGGCCTGCCTTTGGAAGAGGTTGTCTTGCTCAGGGGAGAGGTAAACTGAGGCATAGATGAGGGAAAGGAGAACTGGCTCAAACTTTAACCTTACCCTTAAAGCAAATAGAAATACAATCAATTCTAGCATTGCTTGAGGTAATTTCCTCTCCCTCCTCCTCACCAAAAACATCCCTTACTGACCTTGCTGCACCTGTAGACAGCAATCCAATCCAGTCCTGCTCTGTCTTTAGCTCCCCATCACAAACCAGGGCTTGTGTGATGGACAAAGGAGATAAAATGGGACAGGTAGACTGGTATTTTTGGTGCTGGAGAAAAAGCAGATGGGCCAGGCTGTTCCTCCAGAGACTTTACAGTTCCAACTCAAAGTAAGTTTTAAGCATGGAGAAACAGAGCCACTTTCTCAGGCAGAACTGTTCTGCTGTGAACATGAATAGTAGGGCTTCTGACACTGTCATTTGTCTTCAGAAACTGCACTTTCCCTCCTGTTTCCACCTAGGTCATTATAAAACAGGGAGCTTTTCTTTTTTTTCTAATTAAGTCATATTTATGAACCACATTCTTTTGAGATGTGTGGAAAAAAAAGTATGGTAAGAGGTAAAACAATGATGTTGTAGTATACTGCCTGTTTCAGGTAAATCTTTGTTTTAAACAAAACAACCTAATCAATTTAATTTATAATTTTTTTTTCTTTATTTGTTTTAATACCTTAGGTGGCTGCCACTGCTGATATTGTGATACAGGATCCTTTTGGGATCCAGCCTGTTGTTTTGGAGCTAGCTCCAGGGCAGAATGCAACAGTAGAGGTTAGTGCCAACTGCTATAGAAAAGATTTTTTACTTCACCAAATAAATTAACAAGCAAGATCATTTTAGAAGATCTGGCTGGACCTTGCAAGTCTGGGATTGTGTGAGCAAAAAATGACTCTGACTGCTTCTTGCAATTCTTTAATTACTAATCACTAAAACTGTCCTTCAGGGAATATTTGCAAATTGAAGTGTATTAGGGGAGAGAAATCAGTTACAGACCTTGCTATTTCCCTTCTTTCAGGTAGTGTTTTTCCCTTCTTTGCCAGAAGCCTCACAGCAAACATTCACCATTTTGTGTGACAATTATCCAGTCAATGATGTTACAGTCACAGGTTTGTTTCTAGCACCTCTCTTATTCTGTAGATATTTAGATAATGTGAGTAGTGATTGATGGCATGAAGTGATGGTAACATTTATGTCATTGGATTAAGCAAGTACTGTGTCCCCTGATGGCATTTTTTTGTATTGTTATAACTGCTCCTTCCCAGTGCATGGAGTACATTGGATTCAGAAAACAGTGAGCTCTTAACCATTGGTAAGCAAAAATCCAAATACAAAATGTCACTGAGTCACAGAAAAGAAAACCAGTTGCTAGGTGCAACTCTGTCAATAAGATAACTTGACAAACTGTGAAACATCAGGTGCAACAGGGCAGAAATGAGCCACATTTGGGGCACATCTTAGATGAGGGTGTTCAGGAGAGGTAGGCAGTCATTGGGTTAGCTAATGAAACCAGCTCAAATTCTTCTGTTAGTGCTTGTACTGTAATAGGACTGTGTGCTATAACATGAGGCTTGGCTGGTAGTCTATTGAATCGCTTTATCACAGGTATTTACTTTGGATTTTTTTAATCCTTCATTTGTTGCTTATTTTAATTTTAATATACTGCTCAAAACATCTGGGAGCCACATTGCCAACCACTGTAAACACCCTGCTCACTTCAGTGAAATGATGCTGATGTAAATGAGCTGAGGCTGTGGCCCTGAAACCCCTATCCATGAAACTCATGACCAGAAGGTCTCTATTGATACATGCTGATAAACAAAGAGCATCAGGAAGATACTGAACAGTTAACACATCTGGGTTCTGAAACTGGAGGAAACACCAGCTGTAGTCAGTAATGGCCATTACTGACATTGCTGTTGATGATGTGAACCATGTTAATAGTCAGATGGTAAACAATTAATACTTCACTATTTCTTCAAGGGGTTGGAGAGTTGATTGCTCTGGAGCTTTTGTCTGTCACGGGTGGCGAAAGCAAAGCTCAGCTGGGTGAAGTCACTGATGTAAGAGCGCAGCACCTCATACGATTCGAGCCGCGGAATCCACACACCCGTGAGGAGAAGGTGCTGCTTATCAGGAACTCCACGTACGTAGCTGCTCTTAGAGTAGTGCTCTGCAATCTGCACATACTGGTAGGCATCTCTCTTGTCATACTCTGCTCTCTCAAGCTGGAGAAACCTTGAAAAACTTGTACAGAATCTTTGCTTCTTTTTGCTCCTTAATGTTTGCTAATTAAGGTTCAAGGAATGTTGTACATAGATCAGGTATTGTGGCAACCATTGGCCAAGGTCAATATATTTGCTTCAATAGAGGTAAATCTACAAAAAATTTATAAATGTACATGTTTGCAGAAAATATTTACAGGGTGATCCAGGTGAGATTTATCTAACTTTACATGTCTGCTATATATAAAGTACTCTTTTCCTTTCATGGTGCAGGGAATAGATGCTTCCAAGGATGCAATTCTGACTATAGACATCTCCCATAGAAAAGTCATAATACATCCTGGACCCCACTGGATCTCTACTGATTAAAATGGGAGTCCAATGTAATTAATTCACATTAAAACTCTCACATGGTTCCTACTATTGAGTAACAGATGTAAATATAAATTCAATTTTAAGTCAACGAACGTGTCCTTATGGACAGTTACACCATACTGAACATTATGGCATCCTGATTTTGCTCAGACTTTAACAGAAATACACTTCTGCATGATTGCAGCAGAGAGAAGCTCCAGAACATCAAAGCAGTGAGAAGGTCAATGCTGGGTTTAGGACCAATAATGTAAATTGCTGTTTGCAAGTGAATATCTGGCAGTTTGTTTTGTGGCCTGGAAATCACACATGTATAATGCCAGAACAGGCTGATGTTTGGGTAAAGAAAGTGTGATTGGTGAACTGGATATTGTAAAGTGACACAGGATGTGACTGTGCCAATTTCCACATTTTCTCTCTGCTATAATCACCACAGCACTCCCTGCACATCTGGTGTCAGCATTTGTGTAAAACAAAGCTGGCCAGGCTGAGAGTAAACTCCACAGAAACAGGGAAAAGAAACCTTTCTGCTATACAAAGTGATAGAAGAAATTGTAAATGTACAGTTTTATCAGTGGCACTTTCAAATTCCAGTGTCCTTCCTCCCCCTTCCTAAGGCAGAATTTTTGAGGTCAGCATGAGCAAGGTTTTCAAACCTATGAAGACATTCCATGGAATACACTTCTGCTGAAGCAACCTAGTTAAGCAACCTTTTCTGGATTGCAAAGAGTAGAGCAGAGCCATGGCTGTAATTTTAGCTGGAGCCATTGTGTTCATTGCCATGTTAAAGACCACATCTTGCACTTGGATTAAATTCAGAATGTGATGTAGGTCATCAGCAGAGATCCAAGGCAAATGTACTGGTGTCAGCAGAATAGTCCTGTTCATCTCAGATCTCTGAAAGAAGAATTGTAGAGTTTCTAAAAGCTGGATTACATGACAAGTTCAAATAAGACTAGAAAGTGTTAAGGGATCTTAAACATTTATAGAATTTACTTACACATATTAGCATGTTCTTTGTACAATTTATATACCCTGACTCTATGCTGCCTCATCAGCTTTATGACTCACAAGGACTGGTAAGTCAAACCCTTATAATCTGTAAAGAGAGGCATTTCCTACCTGGAAAAAGGATCTGAACATATTCTAAATATATTTTACTCAAAAATATCTGATTTTTTAATCATAGCTTTTCTGTTGTTTATTGACTTCTTTGCAGCCATGTAGAACTTCCCTTCTTCTGGCAGATAGCAAAGCCTAATCTGAAATCATTAATACCAGAAGAAAATGCAGACTTTACAAAGAGCAAATACAATCAAGACACAGAGTCAGCCTTCTCCCTAAATCCTGAGCAGGGAGTTTTGCTTCCTTATGCAGATCATGAGTTTATTCTCACTTACACTCCACAGGAGGTATGGCTCGTGATCCCTTCCTATCTACAAACTCCAGCTGTGTATTTTTATGCAAGTCATAAAATCCTTGCTGTGCAACTTTTCTAAATTAAATTTAATTAGCTGGTACTATGCTCTGACAAACAGTGTTCAAAATGTAGAAAGTTACTGAAAGAAAACATGTTTTGACTGCAAAATGTGAGACAGTTTCTGATCTCATGTAATTTTGGGGACTGACTGGACACAGTTAATTTTACACTGAAATTGTGGACACAGCCTCATAGCTGCAGCTGTGCTGGCTGGTGGAGTTACCACCCTCACCCCTCTGTCAGCTCCTCCACCAGCTCCTGAGCCTTCCCCCTCTCCTTTGGGGATGTGCCTTGTACCTACTCCAGCCTAAATAAGTTGGTTAACAAACTCTGATGATTTAAACTGTTTCCAGCTGTAGTTTTTTTGGCCTGAAATGGGTCCTGTGAACAGCTGAGTGGTGAATTCAGGGGATAATTAAGGGAGCCTTTGGCAGAGAAATGCTGTGTGCAGCTGTGGGTAAAGAGGGGTGCAAGGATGTTGGAATGCAGTTGTCCCAGGGACTGTTCTCTCCATTTCTGCTCCCCTGTCCCTGTAAATAAGGAGCATGAACTCACTGTATTTAGAGAAACCTGATCCAAAGAAAGCCCAAGAGTGGGAATGTCCCATGCTGTGTTGTTTGACAGACATAAGAATACCTCAGATATGTATGGAAGAGAAACTATGTGGCTTTTTAAAAATCATTAATTAATAGAATATATATTGAATTAAAATATACTGTGAAATTAGTATCTGTCTACAAACAAATGAAGCTTTTGCAAAGCCCTTCAGATTTAGTGCCTGCTTCTGTGTTTCTTTTTCCTCCCTCCATTGGAATACAGAAGGTATTCTCTTTCTGTGGTGGAAAAGTCATGTTTTTTACTCAAGATCAGATTGATGGTCAGCTAAGCTGAATACTGTGGAGCAGTTAGAAGAAACTTCTCAATTAGTACAGCAGTCCTGAGCTTAATTTGGGGAGCCTTTGCAGATGCTTGTGTGTAGTATGCAATATACAAGGGAAATAATAACAGGCACGTCAAAAATGAGTATTTTTCTTGGAACTATACACCATGAGATCAGAATCTGGCTTAATGTTTTGCAGTCAAACATGTTTTCTTTTAGTAACTCTAGAGTTTGAATATTGTTTATCAGAGCTTAGTACTCCAGTGATGATCATTCATCCTTTACATGTAAACCACTTTTCAATCTTTTTTTGATCCTCAACATAACTGATTACTTGAAACTAAAATCCTTTTCTCCTTCATCTGTGCAGCTGAAGAGTTATCACAGTGTGATTCAGATGGTACTGAGGGACGTCCCAGTATCACCTTGGTAAGCTGAGAAACATTTCCCAGTAAGATATGTAGCCACAATTTATCTGTGCTATTACATGAAGTTACTGGGATTTTTCTTGTTTCTGGTGAGGATGGATTGACAAGTATAAAGAATATTATCTGCACAAGTAGTTGTGGTACAAAGAGCATCTCTGATATCCTCCCCCATGCCTGGCCCTAGCTTTTCCTCTCTTGGAAAAAGATAATACTGTCATTTTGTCTGCTTATTTTCCAGGGTTTCCTGTTATTAATTACTCTGTCACAGCAGTCTGTGACTTAAATATTTGTTCATGGACAGACTGGGACAACTAGAGTACCTTAAAGAGTAATGAAGTTTTTAATTGTCCCTAGGCTGAGCTAATTGCACACGAGCAGCCTGTACTTGAAAAGCTTTCCATGGTTATCAGTTTTGATCTGGCAATTAAAAGACAGGATCCAATTTAACACTGGGTTAACGCACTTAATGATTCTACCATATTTCCTCCCAAAGTTTAGTAGAAGAGAGGATGCTTCAAAAGATCCCAGAATGCAAAGCAGAGGATGCAATAGCATTGGAAATAGAAGTTAAAGGCTCAACAGAACCATTTCATCTTCTTCTGGAGCCATATGCCATTATCATCCCTGGAGAAAACTTCATTGGTGTAAATGTCAAGAAAAGATTTAAGGTTTGTGTGCTTTTGACTCCACTACTGTCATGTGTTTTGTGTCACCAGATGTCATAGGTGTTATTAGAAGATACCAGACAGTCAGTGTTATTTTAGTTTTCCTGAAACATTTTTAATGGAGGCTGTGACTCCAGGAGGGTCTGCACTGAGATGCTCTACCCAGCCTGCTCAGGCCTACACTCCAGGCAGCAGCCTTTGTTCCTTTTTCATCTCTCCAGTTTGATACCACAGAGTTTGACCCTTCTCAATGTTTTTCTGGGTCACTAACCTGTTGCTTATCACTTTGTCACTCTTGTAGTGTAAAAGATTTCCAGCTGGGAGGAATAGTCAGTGGATGATTAAATTAGTTCATAACAGAGGCACTGTTCATGCAAAGAACTACAGGGAGCACAGAAGAGCTACAAAAATCACATATGTTGCAGCTTACTAGATGTTATTCTTTCCTGCAGGTTCTGGTAATTTCTCCCTGGCCATTCTGGGACAGAATGCTGCTGCAATTGTCCACTCACACAGCAACCTCTTTACTACAGATCAGGATCCTTTTGATCTTAGATTCACTTGGGAAAAATAGGCCTCTTAGCAAGAGCCAGGCAGGAAGGCATTTCCCAGTTAATGGTTTTCCCTTTTTGTTCTTAGAGATCCTGCTAATCAGCATTTGCTTTTATGATTTCTCTTCCTAGAACTTATTTTTCAATTTAAGGCAGTCATTTCATACTTCCCAGTAATCCAGTGTAGCTACATGTGTGATAGAGGTAATTAAGCCACTTAGGATATCAACATCCTTTACAGTTTCCAATTGTTTTTTTTAGTCTTAAAAAGATGAGAATTTGAACTGTGCTTAGAGATAATTGTGCTTCAGAGAACAAAGTTATTTGCTGTGATTAAATAATGTTTTGACTAGATCTGAAGAGCAGGCCAAACATTTCAAGAGCTTATATCTCCCTCACAGAGCCTTTGGCAAAAAAAAAAAAGCTGCACTCAGAAGATTTTCAGTGTATGTTTAGAAAGTCTGTTACATTTTTGAAAAATAGGGGGAAAGTTTAAGAGTCTCAAATCGATCATGTTCTTGGAATGAATTGTTAATGGATTTTCTTCAGGTTTGAGGGAACACCTTCACCCATGTGAAGGAGACATTGTGTTAAATAAATGGTGACTCACAAAGCTTAGTTTGCAGTGTATCAGTGCTCTCAGCAAATTGACTTGTTGCTGTGAAAGCTTAAAGTGCATTAATTGACTCATTGATTTTAATTGTTTCAGCTGTGGAACAACAGCAGAACATTGATCAAGTACACGTGGGATAAAATCGTGGCCTGTGAGATCATAGAAGTTGTACCTTATACTGGTGTCATAGGTAAAGTTTCTGTGACTTGCAAGCAGCAATTAATGAAAGAAATGACAGTAATTGATTATGTTAATTTATGATAATCACAGAGCATTATAATGCAAACTGAAAAAGAACCCCAGCCCACTGGAGCCAGCAGGAGCCTTAACTTGATTCCAGAAGCTTCAGTAACACACTTGCAGCAGGTGGTTTCTTCACAAAATATATGAGACAGAGCCTGATATTTTCTTTTCTAGATGTGAATAAATGCTGTGAATTTATACTGGCAATTTCTGGGAGCAAACCTGGGTTTATCAGCCGTAACCTGCAGTGTCACGTTGAGCCATGTACAGAGCCAGTTGTGCTGCATGTTGAGGCTGCTTTTAAGGTAAGAACAATTCAGGCTTGTAGGAGGATGAGCTGTGTGGCCTGGCCATTGTCCAAATAAAGCTTTTTTGCCTCTCAATGGCTTGAAAAATCTCAAGTAGTTACAAGCAGGAGTTATTTTTGCTGTGGTGGCTATTGAGTCAGTGTTGATACTCCCATAACACTCAGAATTTTTCTGCATTACACAGTGCATTTGCTTTCTGATATTCTCTGTGAAATCAATTGTTAATCCTAGATAATACATGCTCCTTTATGAGGCAGTTTTGGCAGAGGTGTCCATTCTGATGTCTGTTTCCTGGTGTCCTAGGGTCCATTTGTTTGTATTGATGTTCCATCACTCTGGTTTGGTTTGACTAAGCAGTATGAGACTGTCTCAAGAACCTTTGAGATTAAAAATCTCTGTCAGGTGCCAGCACAGTGGAGGATGCAAGAAAGCCAGGTTTTCCTAGCTGAAAGGAATGAAGAGGTAAGTCCCTGCTACAGCTGGCTGTATTCCCTCCTTAGCTATTTTATTCCTTCTGCTTAGGAGTTTTATTATTCATTCCAGCTATCAGTAGTTCTAATTTTTGTGACTTCTTATGAAACTAGTCCTGCACAGTTTCATAAATGCTTGAGTTCTTCGGAGAGTGAATGCTTTTTTACAATTTTTCTCCATTTCCCTTTATTACAAATCCCCTATCAGCCTGATCCAAAGAGACATGGAGTATTTCCTGAGAGACAGTGATTTCAGCTGCTGCTGATATAAGTAAGAGATTAAGGCTTTAGTAGAGTGAGACTGCTGGACACTCCTCACACACACACCCACATCAGCATCTTAGAAGACAATCTGAGCCCCCACTCTTCTTCATTGATCTCCTCCTGTTTCCACTCTCCCAACCCTCCTTCCCCACCCTTCTGTCCAAGAACCTTTTCCATTGTGGCACCTTGCTGCTGCCTGGGAGCAGGTGCTGCTGCTGAGGCTGATTGCTTCTCCTTCACGTTCCCATCAGTCCACACACAGCCGACCCTGCTGTGCCCTTGGCTCTGACTGCCCTTCTCTCAGAAGCAGAGTCCTGCCTCCTTGTGCAGCCAGGCTTTCACAGAGCTGGCACTGTGCTTCTGACATCAACCCAGGTGGGACTCGAGGGGCAGAGAGGAAGGACACATCTGAGGAAAAACTGGACGCTTGGAAGCCCTAATTAGATTGTGTGGCTTCAACATTTTACCCTTGCTTTGCACATGTCAAAAAAATTTCTGTTGCTTCTCTCCTCTCCCAGGTATCCCCCTTCACCATCCAGCCATCAGCTGGAGAAATACCTCCTTTGGGTCTATGCAGAGTTTCAGTTCAGTTCACATCATTGCAGTGCCAGTGTCTCCAGACAGTGCTGGAACTAGAGGTAGAAAATGGAGAAAAAAGGTAAGGAGGAAAAGCAGCATTTGTTTGTTTTTCCTGAGATTCACATCTAGTTTTCACTTCAGGTAGTTTTCTCTCCTACAGCAAAAATATGAACTCAGAGTGGGGTTGTGTAACCTATCAATGAACTAGCAAATTTCTAATATTGCTAAATAAACATAAACATCATTCTTCCCAGCATGCTGTTTTATGTCTAGCACGTTTCATTAACAATAACAATAGACCATCTGTGTGTTTATTTCCAGTCATCTTCCTGTTTTTGTTGAAGTTCAGACCCCCCAAGTGTGCCTGATACCTAGTCATCTAGTATTCACTGAGGTTTACACTGGAGTTCCTGCCAAAGCAACCACTAAACTTTTTAACCAAACACTGCTGCCAGCAAAATACTTGTGGGGAAAGGTAAATGCTCTTCTAGTGGGTGAAGCATACAGCAGGGATGGAAATTGCAATTTCTGTAGAAATGCAAATAATGACCATTCTTAAAAGCTTTTCTGATCTATCTTTTGAGTAGTCATTGCTGTTTACTGGCTTGGGAGCAGAACTTCAGCTTTAGACCAACCTTTATGAAAAGATTAACTACCAGTTGATGTCAGTATGTTCTTACTGTCTGTGTATTCTTGGGAAAATGGGTGAGCAGATGTGAGGGGCTACAGGATGTAAAGCCACCAGTGTATTAAACAAAGTGCCTTAGCAGTTTAGGGTTTGCACTGAATTTAGTAAAACAAAGAAATTATGGTGCTTTTAAATTGTGTCTGAATTCTGCTTAAATTTCACATCCTGACTGGAATTTGGTGTACAGAGCAGGAGCCCTAAATTTAGTGTCAGTATTTAAGCTGTGGTCTGAACTCTATTTCCAGTCAATGGAAATTTGTCAGTGCCTTGGTCATTCAGATCTACTCTGACATCCAGGGTTCAGCTCAGTTGCCTACATGAAAGCACTCAGTGCCATCCAAGATGTCCTCAGGTGCCTGAGGGATCCTAACAGAGCATTTATGGATGGTATAGGACCTACAAGAAAACACTTTGGAGCATCTGGAGCCTCAGAGGAATATGTAGAGCTTTTTTCCTGATAAGTGATGTTGGTGTGTGAACAAATGAGTGGAAGCCCTGGGTACATTCCATGTACTGCTGGTCACTTAGGGGAGGTGCCAACACCAGGATTGTCTCTCTCCCACCTCTGTAGTGGAGAGAGGTGGGGCACATCTGGGATCCTGCCCTGATATCAGATAGGTTGGCTTCACCCTGGGAAGGCTTGGGACTGAGAGGGATGAAGTGCCTCTGCTCCCAGCCCAGCAGCCTCAGCTGGGCACCTGAAGTTACTTAGAGTGAATGTGGGCATGAGGATCTTATCACCCATGGGGAATTTAAAGCCAGTCTTAACAAACTGTAGGTGTTGCTGCCTGAAAGTGTCCTAAGCCTGGGAATAGCTTGGTCTTTTTAGACCTCTGTGATGTGAAGAGACAATGTGAGAGAATCAGCATGAGCTGAATGTCCTTTCTGTTTGGCAGCTCATTAGAAGCCAGGCAACTTCCTGCTCCATCCTGGTGTCCCCTGCCAGTGGCACCTTAGGCCCAAATGAAGAGCAGGAATTCTGCATAGAGCTGTCAGCTAACACTGTGGTAAGTTTACAAACTGATGCACTTTTATAAAACAACAACACTGGCTTTTTCATCTCACATCCACCTGGCAAAAGGAAGGAATTCTGTGTAAAAACCATGTGTTCTTTTTTTTATACAATATCTCTGAAATGGTTTTGCTTTAGAGGTACCACAGTTGAAGGTGAGAATTAAAGAAGTGCACATAGTGTGCAGTTTCTACCCTGCCTCTTTATATCTCAGCTGTTCCTGTTTTCTTGCTTTCTTGAAGTCCTGTGCAATTGCTCTTAATGCTTACCACTCCTCTTGGAGCAAACAGATCCTCACTTTGGCTTATCTGGAATGATACAGAGCAGAGTGGCTTATATAGTGCATATTTGGGTTTCTGACTGCAGCTGGGCTCATGACATTTTGATATTTGAAAACTTAAAAGGGGCTGATGGGACTGAGACTCTGCAAAATACAGGAGCAGAGCTTACAAACTCCAGGAATTCAGAAAAAGATTTTACAAGGGCATTCAAACATCTGAGCTAATGCAGCTAAATACAGACTCTTCCTATAGACACAGTGTCTTAATTCCCATTACAGTCACTGGAGGCCTAGGCTTCATTCATTTCCTTAAAAGTAGGCGTTCAGTACTGTCAGAGTTAAGTTTTTAAAATTTATGTTGCTGTGGCACTTGGGAACATGGTTTAGTGGTAGCCTTGGTAGTGCTGGATTAATGTTTGGATTAAATCATTTTAGAAGTATTTTTCAACCTAAATGATTCTATGATTCAATACTTGGAGTATAGGAATTGTGTCAGAAACCAGTAGTGGAGCAGTTTTAGGCTCACAGAGAGCTGCAGGTACAAAGCTGAGAAACAAGCACAGATTTTTACCTCAGTACTGCCTTCTCAACAGCTCTGATGCTGCAGAAAATGCACTGAAAACAATTCAGTAAAGCTTCTCACAATTCTATTGTTGTGGGTTTAATCCAGGGAAGTTTACAAGCCTTTTAAAAATAAATATCCTAAAGAGGGTGCCTTTCCTCTCTGATATATGCTTCATTCACAAGGAACCTTGGTTCTTTGCTTTTCAGGGTAAGCTGAAAGACCTCATCGTTTTCTGTAGCATAGAAGACATGGATGAACCCCTCTTTCTGAGCATTTCTGGAGAAGTGAAGGGACTACGTGTCATCTACTTACTACCTTCTGACAGTAGAGTTGGCAGGTGATATCTGACTGATTTTTGTTTTATTTTTCTGATACATAGAATGATTACTGTATTTTGGAACTTGCTCATTTTTATATCTTTTCATATAAGTAAATATGTCTTTAAATTGGTAGACTCTCATCATAAAAATTGAACCCAAAATAAATCCTCATATGGTTAGAAGTGGAAAAAATGAAAAGCATAAAATGTTGATGACAAAAATCATAGACTGCATGGTCCTTTTACACTGTGCATCACAACCACATTGCATGTTGCACATTTTTAAATCTCCTGGAATCATCTGTGGCATAAGAAAATAAGACCCATGTCTAAATACTACTGTTATTTTTCCTGGCAGGGGTAAAGGACAAATGCCACAAAACCCCCATGAACTTCTTTTGGACTTTGGGTCTGAAGTTGCATTCAATGATGTTGTAAAGCGTCAGCTGATGCTTAGAAATCCCACTGGAATCAGTGCTCCATTCACACTGGAAGCTGAATATTTTAGTGCCTCTTTGCTGCCTCCAGAGCAAGGAGCCTGCCCGTGAGTCTTGCTGTTCTGCATAATGACTCAAATACTAATTTAGGTCTGGATTAAACCTGACAAATTTGTTGTTTTCACATTCTTCAAGCTACCTGGTGAAAAGAAGGGGGCCTGTCACAGAACATGCAGCCAGAAGAGCAAAGTCAGGTATGAAAATAGCACTTAATTCCTTCAGTGGAGAGAAGGGGAAAGCCAACTGACTGCCATATTTCGCACTAAATGTGCCAGTCAGGCACATATTTTCACAGTTGGAGTATCTGGTGGAGTCTAAACTGCTAAATTACTTAATTCCTCAGTTCATTCCTGAGCTTGAAAGCCCACATTGTTTAACCATTAGGTCAATCTCTCCCTTCCCCTTCTGCTTTTTTCTGTTTTCTCCTCCCCTTCTTTCTCTCTCTTCTTCATCTTTCTCTTGCAAACAGCAGTATGAAACAGAGTTGGTGATTCTGGTGACATTCACTCCCAGCACATGGGATGGATGACATGCAGAACATTTGGCTCTTTCTCTCCTACCCAGTTTCCTAGTACCACTGCAGCAGGCTTCTCTCCCTCAAACCCTTTACCATACCCTCCCCACTGTGGAAAGCTACAGCACAGCCCATCTGTCATTTCTGATGTGTTGTACTGAAAAATGATAATATTTAGAGCCACATGAGACTGAGGAAGAGAGGAAATGGGAGCAAAAAGCTGTGAAGTGTGGATGTGTCTCCTGTATCCAAAATAAAACTTGCACATATTGGTACCTTGCCATAGGGTTTGGTATCTGTTCCACAGACAGAGCTTTTCAGCTGTTGAATTGGTCCTTAAGATTAGAAAAATGCTGTTCTGACAGATTCCATGCAGGCCTAGGTGACTCAGAATGTGGAAAGGCTTTGCTCTTTGTAGTTAATTCTTTGCATGGAAGAGCACACAGAGGTAAACAGACAGCTGCTAATGGAACAAGAAACAGTCAACACAAATCCCAGCCTATTCTTCTCAAATTGGAAGTGTGTTTTCATGTAGCCAGTTAGTGCCTTGCATATCCCAGAGAGTCCTGGATCAGGCTGTTGGGAAGGAGTCCTGCTATAAAATATTCTGGGCAGGCACTAACTCTAAAAAACAGAGTAAGACCCACTGCAGAAGGGAACTTGGGTAAAGTGGTATAAATGTGAGCTGTGTAAATGATCCCAGGGTTTGTTTTTTTTTTTAAATCAGTGAGGATAAACTGATTAACAGCAACTAAAACCATGGTCCTGTGTATTCTTTGAAAGACTAACCTTGTTCCATTTCCTCAAAACTTACCAAATGCTTCTTTGCTATGCTCCTTCAGAGTTTGCAGCAGCACTTCTGTCTCAGGGGAAGGGAGCAGCTTTCTATATACAACCTTCCACAGGAATTCTGAAAGCTTTCCAGCAGCTCACCATAGAAATAGCAGCTTACAACAACATGTGGGGAGAGTACCAGGATAACCTTGTCTGTAAGGTAGGTGGGGGTTTGGTTTTACTATGGCAGATTTTACACCAATTATATTTCCCAGATGCCTTTCTGTTAGAAGTACTTTTTCAGTTTTTAGGACTTCTGTAAAAATTCAGGGTGGATCTTGCTGTACCACTACCTCCAATGACATGTAAGGAGCAATTGTTTGTTTTTGAGGGGACATGTTTATTCCTTGGGAGGTTTTCATATGTCTTGAAAATGACCAGAGTAGTTTTAATTTATAACATCTGTTTGGGAGCTGGCCAGTGCACTGCTCTGCTCTACCAATACCATAGATTGTGTTGTGTAGAAAAGCAGCAGGAAAGCTGATAAATGCATGAGGTATTGCATTCTCCTGCTGAGAAGAGTTGTTGTTAGCATATGAATTAGAGTCTGTCAAAAGAAACTAGTCAAAAATATTTGAAAATCCAATCAGTTCACAAAACATAATCTTGTAACACAGAGAACTAAGATTCTGATTATCCTGATTCTAATAGCAGAAATTCATTTTAATAGGTGGGAGACTTACAACCTAAATTAATTCCTATGCAAATGACTGTGAAAGGCTGTCCAATCTTCCTGCAGGTGACAGGACCACAACCAGAGCCACCCATTATCAGGTATAGTGCATAATACTGTCAGAGAAATCAGAGAATTAAATACCAATGGACTGCAGCCAACATACACACCTGTTCCATCTTGTGATATAATGAGGAGGCCAGCAAAGTGACTGTCAGAGTACAGTATCTGCTTCTAGAGCATCAATACATTTGTCTCTGCCAACACAATTAGAAAATAATCTGCATACAAGGCTGCTCAGGTTTGCCCAGCAGTCACAGTTCTGGGTTTGCAGTTGCAGAATTTCACCCAGTGCAGCCTCATCTGACTGTGTGGAGATGGAATCTGGCACAAGGTGGCAGTTCTCATCATCCACAGCTCATTTCTCCCTGGCCCTTTACCTGGACCAGGAGAAAATGCAGCCCTGAGGTCAGCAGTGGCAAGGGAAGGTTTAAACCCTCTCAGACAGCAAATGGCATCTGCACCTTGGGATGAGGGGTAAGGGTTGGTTTGTGGGGAGCACAGCACTGCACATGGTTACCCTGAAGTGTCTGAGACAACTGAAAAAAATGGGGGAGGATAAAAAGAGAGATAAGATAAACCAATATTGTACTTCACAGTGTAGGCCATGCCTTACCTGAGAGCCAGTCCAGTGCAGCCAGATCTGTTTCCACTTTTAAACAACTCTTCAGTGATTGCAAACACTTCTGTTCTCTGCATGTACTGACAGCAAGGTTCCCTGTCCAGGTTTGGCACTCAAGTCTCAGGAGGGTCCCCGGTGCATCGGAGGGTCCAGCTCAACAATCCCACTCCCTTTGGTAAGGATGACTTTTGTACAGCAAACATTGACACTTTCATTGTGTTCCTTATAGAAACAAAAGCAGAAGACCCCATTAACATGTTAATTAACAGGCATACTTGTTTCCTAATGAAGATGTTTTTAGTAAAACTAATAATAGTATATAAGAGAGTGACTCAATGTGTTGCTACTCTGCAATTGCACATCCTGTCTTGATGTAGCTGGGTTTTCCCTCATTGAAATGGTGGGAATTCAGGATTTTCCATCCTGTTTTTATGAATTTCTCACAACACTAGCCCTGGTCAATCAGATGTGCTACCTGCTTCTTACTGGCCATCATCTGGCTCTTCTGTTTAGTCTTTTTAGCTCTTGAGTGAAATTGTAAGCTCTCCAGAACAAAGTCAATCACTTTTTTTTTTTTTTTTAATTCTACTAAATCCATTTGCTTAACCAAAATACTCATAATTTATTTTAATTATAGTTTAGGACATAGAAAGCGGCCGAACTGTAGCAAGATCTTAAATCATTTTAGTTTATATCAAACATGAGAAACTTAAGAGATACACTTCCAGTTGCCAGACACAAATTTGTTACTTGATATTCTGGTACCAGCTAAGCCACCAGTCCTCTCACCAACTTGTCCAAAGCAGTAATTGTCCTTTTTCCCTTTGCCATTCAGACATCCGCCTGGACTGGGAAGTTTACAAACCACAGCCAGATAGTGAGAAGCTGGTGGACCTGTTGGTGATCTTTGGAGACCCTTTTCCTCCTATGGACATGGCTGGAAAGGAGGCTGCATCAAGTGGTAGCACCTCAGAGTCAGAGGTCGTGTTAAAGTTGGATCCAGCTGCCATTCCCTGTGGAAGCATTTATCCAGCTTTGGAAACCACGGATGAGGTCAGCTGTTGGGCTGTTTCTTAGACTGCTGCCGAGATACATGATGGGTTTTTTGGCATGAAGGGCTGAAAACAATAACAGGAGATGTAACTTGTAACTAAGAGCTGGATTATTCAAAGAAATGTCAGCTGCTCTCCCAGTCAAACATGCAATACATGGGTAGGTGGCTATGAGGATCAGCAGTCTGTTCCCAGAGTGAGCTTTAAGCAATTAGCTCTCCTTAAAATTGTTAAAAAAGCTAAAGGGATACTATTGAAAATATTGTTGTTGACAAGCTGTTGCCATTATTACATGAAAGAATTAAAATAACTAAAACTCCTTAGTTTGCCTCTGCTTTTCTCATGGGTGCTTTCTGGTGTCAACATGTGCTGTAGCAGAACCTACCCTGCAAATTTCAAATTGCAGCTAATTATATGGAGGTATTTATCCCAGTGCTAAGATTAGATTGGTTCTGTTAGAATATGGTAACATCTATTACATGTGAAGTTTGAGTTTCATGTGGTAATTTGCTGTCTTGAGGGGCTGGGAGTGACAGGGAGAGGGTATCCCCCAGGATACTGTCTATTTCTGTGATACAAGCTTCACAGGAAAGATACTAAAATCACATTTTCTCTGCTTCAGCTCAAAATGCATCATTGTTTTGAACACAGTTTAACCTTTCTTGTGTACAAAGGGAGCAGTCTGCCCCAGAGTGCTGGTTTGTATAATGGGCCAGAGGTGTCATGGATGGGTGCTTCTCTAGGTAGAACAGGACCCAAGCATGCATATTTTCCAAGGAATTCAGGAGCAGTTTCAGGAGAGCTACTCTGTCTTATGCATGAGAAAATTAATGTACAGGACACATCCACGTGTCCAGCCTTTGTGCCAGAAAGAAACTGGAGCTGGCCATGCTTCCTGACCAGTGCAGCAGTTCCCTGTGCACATCACTCACATTCCTCCCTTGCAGTGTAACAGTTTTAACCATTCTCCACCCCTGTGTCTTTGCAGCCTCCAGGTTCTGACAGTAAAGAGAAGGAAATCAGCAGTCAGGAGTCTACAAGAGAGAAAAATATCTCTATAGTTATCCGACCTCACGAGGGGGTGCTTGTAGACAGCCCCTACTCCCTTGCTCCAAGGCAGATAGTAAGTTTTTACATTTTCTTTGTGCTTAGATTTAGCACATTTTCTGCAGGGCAGAGGGGACAGGGAAAGAGAAGGAGGTAGCTTTGAGCTTGGTTTGAGGTAGATTCTACTGAACAATGAAACATCAGGCTGGAAGGCTTTGGGGTCCTGAAGATGATCCATGAGAAGAGCTTGCAAGGTCAACAGAAAATGTCCTACCTGCATCTGAGCAGTGAACTGGTGCCTGGGCTTAAGTGTTTATTGTACACCAGAGTGGCATCTCTTCTCACTTGGGTTGGCAGGGTGAACTGTGGGAGCCATCCAGCCTGAAGCTTTGGAAACATGCAGAGCTGGAAATCAGGCTGCTGAGAAAGGGATACTCTGTAGACAACTCTTTTGGATAAATCATTGTAACCC
This sequence comes from Notiomystis cincta, assembly GCA_013398075.1. Classification (NCBI taxonomy): domain Eukaryota; kingdom Metazoa; phylum Chordata; class Aves; order Passeriformes; family Notiomystidae; genus Notiomystis; species Notiomystis cincta. The sequence goes on from VZRX01021665.1 coordinate 23,912, forward strand.
ACAGTGCTTCGCAAGGAAGCTGTGCAAATAGAGGCCACAGTGTCACAATCCTGTAGGAATATCATAAAGCAAAGAAAGCATTGGAAAGATCTAACTGTGAGTGACAGGGTTGCCCAAAACATTTTATTTTTAAATATATTTTTGCCAAAGGGTTTCAGTTACAAGCTAAAATGAGCTAAAGATTACATAGAAGAAATGATGACAGAAATGAAGCTGCAGTCAGCTCTGAGGTGGTTGAGACTGAGAAAGGTCAGACAAACAAGTGCCTCACTATGGAGGCAGCTTTTGTGGGGTGTAGCCAGCAGCAATATCAGGATTTAACCATAACCTGCATAATTCACCTAAAGAAAGCAGAATCTAGTCAACCTATAAATCCCAGAAAATTCACTGCAGCTGTCTAGTGCATGTGATTACATTCCCTGCTGTCATGTAAAATTAAAAAATAGCCAAGACTAATCTGAACTGTAAAATACTCTCAGTTCACACTTGTAACTCTTCAATAAATGTTTCATATATATATATGTGAGTTGTGGAATAATCACCTGAGGTATCTGGGGAGTAAGAGTGGGCAGAACTGGGTATTTTTAAAAACAAACAGATGTGTACATATATTTGTGTATTTAGAGAGTTGGTCTGAGACTGTGCTTAAACTCTACTGATGCTAAGAAGAGGCCACAGTGATATTTGCAGCTGAAGTAATTGTCAGTTTTGCTGTCACATGTTGGCATTTTCGTGCAAGCCTGAGCTTAGCCCGTGCCCGGGAGATTTCATGCTGCTTGTGCAACTCAGTTTTGGCAGCTGAGTTCCGGGGGTTCTGTGCAATCCCCGGCAGGTCCCTGCACTAAACACTCTCTCCCGGCCGCAGGTGGTTCCAGGAGGTGGCAGCAGCGACGTTTACATCTCCTTCACCCCGCTCGTCCTCCCGGACACGGAGGCTGAGCTGTGTTGTGACTGCTTCATGCTGGGCTTCATGAGCCTGGACAGCAAGGTAAACCGACTGTCACAGCAAGGCTAAAGGCAACTGGGCAATAATCGCTCCCCTTCCTGTAATTTATGTGCAGGCTGCTGTTACCTGGCCAGGCTGTGTAAACAGTCCTGTTCCTGCTATCCTGTACATCCTTCCTTAACCAGGAGTGTTCATCTGTTGCATTTGTCTCTGAGCTTGGAAGCGTTCTGGGGTGGGAATGTCACCATCTTCTTGCATTGTCTGAGGCAGCAGACCCCAGACAAAAGCCCAGGGTTTGAAATGCTATCACAACATCAGGTTTTATTGATAACAGTAGTTAACAATGGGAGTGAGGCTCAGGACTGCTGAGTCCTGTTCCTGGCTCAGCATCCACCTTCCTGTGTGAATTTGGACAGCATATCTCTCCTCTGGGAAACTTCCTCTTCAGCAACTGCTGGTGTGAGGCTTGAATAGTGTTTTATAAGTGGCTCAGCGATTCTCTGACAGGAATCGTTGCAAAGGTGCAAGGTAAGCTGAATGAATAATAGAATATTCAATAAAAACAACTCTAATAATCCTTATTCCTGAAGAAATAAATGTAGAATAATAGAGTTCTGGAATGGTTTGGGTTGGAAAGTCCCAACCCCCTGCCATGGGCATTGACATCTTTAACCAGGAAAGGTTGCTCCACACTCCATCCAACCTGGCCTTGAATGCTTCCAGAGATGGGGCATCCACAGCTCCTCTGGGGAACCTGTGCCAGGACCTCACCACCCTCAGAGTGAAGAGTTTCTTCCCAACATCTGCTCTAAACCTGCCCTGCATCTGTATCACCCACAGCCATTCAGAGTTCAGCTACTGCTTGGCCTCTGCTGTTCCATCCTTACAAACAGGCATTCCATTGCCAAGCAGAATCCTATTTTGGCTAACAGCCTCTGGAGCTCCAAGCAGCATTTCAGGTTTAGTGCTACCCCTTGACACAGGATTTCTGTTTCCATGTTGTTGCCAGCTTGCAAGGATGGTGCCCAGCAAGGTGCGCCGCAGCCATGGCCATGAAGCTCCACCGTTCCGGCTGCACGTGGAAGCTGTGCTGAGGCATCCCCTGTAAGTACCCCTGTGCTCACAGCTGCCACCCTCATGGGATGGCTCAGCCTGGGACAGGGCTCTCACCTGCCCTGGTTCTTCTTTACACCCAGGTTAGAAGTGGAGACGAGTCACGATGGAGGACTGGTGTTTTATTCAGTGGCGAGTGATCTCCTGCCTGCTAGGCCTTTTTATGGAGTAAGTATTTCCCACACTGATGTAATTGCTGTGCTGCTGTGAGAATTCAGAGCTGGGGGCACATGGTATGAAAATGCATCTTTATCACCGGTAGCATCGTTTTCTGTATTGCACATAACAAGAGAGGGAACAAAAAAGAAAAAGCACTACAAGTACTTATTAACCAGGAATAAGAAAAACTGAGTTCAGACAATGCCTGTTTCATTCAACTTTCTCTTTCATTGTAGGGGAGTTTGTAAGTAGGAAAATAAGATCTGATTTTCAGGACATTAAGGTCCAATAGCAAAATGAGTCACTTCAGTTGCCGTGACCCTTAACATTCAAAAATTTAGACTTTATAACATTACTTTTATTTTGGTTTTTCACTCAAGAAATGTTGACTACCACAGGTACAAAATACTGGGTTGCTTTGGGGTAAAACCCTTCAGTTCCCTGCTGGTGCTCCATGACCAGACAGCAACGCAAACCTCTCCAGGGAGTTAAAACTGACCAGTTCTGAATCATTTCTCCCCCAGGTTCTGACAGATTCAGTAACTACTCAGAGTTTGAAACTCAGGAATTGTATCAAGGCTCCTCTGTACTTCAGGCTCTTTCTGTCTACTCCCTCTACGCCCTTCAGCTTCTCCAGCGTAGATCCCGAAAAGAGCACCAAAACATCCCACAGCAAGAAGGAGGAAAGGGAACAGCAACCTCAACATGTACTTTATCCACAGCAAAACATGCTGGTAAGGCTCAAAAATAACAATCCTGTGCCAGAATAGAGAGTTTAGTAATTTGTGTTTAGTGGGGCCCAGATGAACCACAGAAAAACACAACCAGCATAGAAATCTCCCAGTTACATGGGAAATAGTGGTGTATTAGCAAATATTAATTACTGCCACTTTGCCTGCTATATTGCAGGTGCAGATTTATTAATTTTTTTTCTGCAAATAATCTTTTTCTGTTCCTGATGTGCTTTTCCCATCACCTCTGACCTGTTTGTTGCAAACTCCTGCAGAAAAACCCTGTGGATTTGGAGCTCACCGAAATCAATAGCCATATATATGTTGGACAAATGAAAAGATTTCCAAGGACTGCAGTCCTCCCTCATTTCCTTAAATTAGATGCAGGCCGTGCAAGGAGGGGAAAATTTGATTAGTTTGGGTGTACAAATTACATTTAAGGAAACAAAGTCCTCAAGTAAAGAATTAGGTAACCTGCAAAGAATGAGAAACTGTTGCATTTTTGAAGTGTGCTTCTCAGTTTTCTGTGTTCATTTTGACACAGAGACTCACACATCTCAACTGAGCAGGTGTGGGAAGAAAGAGGATTTACATGTCTAAGACAGCTTTGGGAATATGGTATTTGTACCCTCAGGAACTCAAAACTTTTAGCTTGCTAGAGACTGTTTCTCCCCTGTGGTTCCGAGATCAGCTGTTCACTCCATCTCCGTGTACTGGATTCATAGGAAATAGCTGTGTTTTTTGCTTTAATTATAATGCTTTGTTCCAGTGGGAATTTGGCTGCTGGCATGACACCTTTGGGTTCCAGTGGGAAAATGTGTGCCTGGGCCTTTGTGCAATGTGTACTTTGGATTTCCTGCACACAGTGTCTTCTTACGTGATGGTCATCGGAATTCCTCTTCCCACAGGTGAAAGTGTCATTCCGCACAACTCTGGAGTTACTTAGGTATCAACATTTGCCAGACACCCAGCTGCTTCCTGGATTCCAAGTGCTCCAGCTGGAGAATGGAGAGAGAAAGCTGAAGTTTAATCAGAATCTGGTCATTGAGCACAGTAACTGCACTACCCAGGTAAGGTCAGAGCAGGATCTCTGGGCCTGGGAAAGGGCTGTTTCAGCAGCATCTCTGATTTGGATTAGGATTTGCTCAGCCTTGAATTACAGGCACCTCTGGAGTAAATGGGGTCATCCTGAATTACAGGCATCTCTGGAGTAAATGGGGTCACCCAGGTACAGTAAATGGCTGTGGGGTTGCTCTCTGCTGAGACTGCAGGTGACTCCCAGGTGGACAGTGCAGACTGGGGTCACATCTTGGTGCTGGTACCCCAGCTCTCTCCATGGCAGCCTGGGTGACACTCAAAGGGCCACACACCCAGTCACAGGAGAACTCTGAGAGAGAGGTCAGGGCTGTCTCAGGGAACAAGCCATGCCTGAGTCACCAGGCACTGCCTCCTGCAACACCCAAGGGCTTCTGGAAAGGTTCCTGTGGTGTGAGCGCCTGTGGTGTGGTGAAAGCCCACAGACACTTAAAGCCTGATCCCTTCCATTCAGAAATCTATAATCCTCTTCCAGGCCTTCAGCAGCTCCACTACACTGTGGGAACTTCTATTTTCCTTTCACACCAGGTATTTCTGAGGTGTGACCTGTGTAAGACTGAGCACCATATCTAAGATACAGTCAATTGAATCATAATCTTGGGCAATCTGCACAAACTGAATGACTCACAGTGGGCCATATACAGTCCTGAGGGACCATGAGATGCTGTAATGTCTGCAGCTCCACAGAAAACTCTAAAAACAAATGAGAATACCCACTGTTTCATTAAGACTACAGTGTCTGGTTTGAAAACCTGTCCCAAAACAGTGACACACAAGCAACAACTTAATTCACTCAAGGCTGTAGAATGGGAATTCACTCTGTTACGAAAGAACACAGAATGATGATTCTTGATTCAGTGGTTGGGGTTAAGAATGATCCAGCTGGAGCAGGAATTACTAAAGCCCTGTGAAAATGAGGTGGGTTTTGTTCTTCTTTCCCTTTCCTCTGTTTTGCAGCTGGTCCCAGTGACTGCCTACCTCACTGTTCCAGTCCTGGAGCTCTCCTGTGACATGGTTGATTTCCAGACCTGCTTTGTTGCACAGACCAAGACAGAACATGTCTTCCTGTATAACAGGAGTGGCTGCAGAAGCTACTGGACTGCTTTGCTGGGTATTCTGGTTTTGCAATTGATTTCCTTGTTACATAGTTTCACTATTCAGCATTTTTATTAACACTGCATACACTCAGTCAATATGGAGGCCATATGTGATGATCTTGGGTGCAAACATACATGGTGTGCTTTTGTTCTCACTTATGTGGGCTTTTCCCCTCCTCTCTTTCCCCTCCCTCTTTTGACATATGGTACCACTACTGATTTCAGCAGTTACTCCACATCTAACCAGAAGTCTGAGTCTCAGCCCTCACAATTCTTGGACGTGCTCTGCTCATTTATAAAACAGTCCTGAGGGGCAGGAAGAAGCAGCAGCTCCTCATGGGTTCAGTTTGAGCATGAGCCTAATGCTGTTTATAACAGATGGGCTCCAGAGGAAAGATGATCAGGGCCTTATTCTTTCAATATGGAGACCACTGATCACTGCCCTTGATTAGAGGATGAAAACAGAGTCTGGGCACGTGCGCAGAAACCCTCTGACAGTGAGGGACAGAATTTATTAGTTGCTTAGCAAAGAGGTGCATTGCCATGAGTGCTACTTGCTGTACACACTTAGCCAAAGGATCTTACATGGCATGGTTTGATTTTTGCCCTTCCCACTGCAGATGAACAGAAAAGGCCTAAGGCCCTGGCAGTATTTTCCATCTTCCCAACTAAAGGCATTTTGGAGGCACGTGAAGGGGAGGCACCTACCAGAGAGATTCTGCAGATCAGCTTTGCTGCAAGGTACAGTTAACAGGACTGAAACTGTGCTGTTGACAGAGTTGTGGTTGTTGAGCCTGGAGAAGGCTCTGGGGGGACCTTAGAGCACCTTCCAGATCCTGAAGCAGCTCCATGAGAGCTGGAGATAGACTTTGAACAAAGGCCTGGAGTGACAGGACAAGGGGGAATGGTTTCACACTGACAGAGGGCTGGCTTAGGTTAGAAAGACCTTCTGCACTGTGAGGATGCTGAGGCAGTGGGCACAGGTTGCCCAGAGAAGCTGTGGCTGCCCCTTCTCTGGAATTGTTTAAGGCGAGGCTGGATGGGGCTTTGAGCAACCTGGGATAGTGGAAGGTGTCCCTGCCCAGGTCAAGGGCTTGGAACAAGATGAATTTTGCTGTCTTTTCCATCCCAAAACATTCCATGCTTCTATCACAACCCAAATACTTTAATTCCTTTGTTCTGATTAGGGAGATACAATTCCTGTAAAAAAAAAATTCATTTTCCATAACAAATTATTTTTGGAGGTTATGATGTGGTGGCAGGAAGTTAAAATGTCTATCCCAGTGCTTTCAGTGAGCTCTGAAAACTGCTAACAGGGAAATTTCAAGGAAACTAGGTGAGTTATTGTCATAAGATCCATCTCCTTGGAAAACAGTCCAGTGATTACCCTCACTGGAGCTACTGATATCTAAGTGGGATGAAACCTTAAGCAGCTGCTCCAAGCTGTCCATACTCACAGCAGTGTGGTGGACCAGAGGCTTCCCCAGACTGCCAAAAGTTTTCTAGAATTCTGCTGAATATGCCCTGAAACACTTCTTTTTGTCTGACAAATACACTAATCAGCATTGCTGAAAATGCCTGGAATTACCAGAAAGCAATGATGTTGCTGTATAACAGAACAGCCAGCTCATCTGTGGGGCTCCATAGAAGAATTCCCAACACAGCAGAGCACGAGACCAGTGTGACATTAGGAGATAATTATATGCAAGGTGTGAGGTGATTTTAATAATTCACCTCCCCAGATCTTTCTGCAGGGGAATTGTTTTATGAGAAGGAAAAAACAAAAGCTGTCTGGCAGAACAGGCATTTGCCTCAGGCCCTTACACCAGCTGGCACTTGGACACAGAGAAGTTCTTCCCAGGAACAGTCTCAGGGGCACTGAGTGGCATTAGCCTTGGGCAAATTATGCTCTTCAACTTGGTGCAAAACTAGAGTTGTAACCTTTTTGATGTTAATTTACAGTCTGGACTCCACTGACTGTCCCTTGTCTTAGGGGAGTGACAGAAACTTCTCCCTTCAAACTTTGTCACAGGGAGGAGTTTTCACATCAAAGCAGTGCATGTGTTTGCTCCCAGCAGAGCTTCATTTCATTTCTTTACCTATAATAGAATTTCACAGGTAGGATGATACTCTCGTGCACTCTTAGGACACCATTCTCCCTTTTTCTCCAGTCATCTCATGCCTAACCACAGGACTGCATGCAGCTCTGAGTGACCTTTTTGCTCTGCATTTTAGGAGCAACACTGACTATGAAGCAATTGTGACCATTTCTGGAATGCTGGAAGAGAAGCCTTGCAAGCTGCACCTCAGAGGGCGAGGAGTGCACCGTGGGAAGATGCATTAAGCAGGACAATGTGGGAAAAATGCCCAGGTAACAGGCTGGATGCAGATGTGGCATCAGCTGAGCCTGTATTTTCATCTACTTCTGTTGTTTTAGTAGGGACTGGAATTTTAGCAGAATGAAAATTTAGGATATGAGGAAAGAGATTCTCACGGTACCTTAACCAGTTGTAATCACACTCTGAACTGTTACTCTGACTGCTGTGCTAAGCTTAGCTTTAGTCCCAGAACAGGGTTTTAAATTGCAGAGTAGCTGTGTAAGTCAGGCCAAAGCCCTTTGCAGAGCCCAGCATGCCTTGAATTACAGCTTAAGACTGTTCATACCTTAAAGTAGCTTTTATTTTGCCTCATTTATTTGTTTGACATTAAAATGGACATTGACACATAATAAAAGCAAGAACTGGTGAATAAGCCAGCATTCCCCAGGCTGTTTTCTCAGTGCCTTAAATGAAAAAGGGAAGAGCCAACTTTCCCTGGGCTCCTTGGAAAATTATCAACCTGTATGTTTCATCATGCTTGGGCCTTGAGAACATCCCCTTCAGTAACAGAGGGAGGAACCCTTCTTCCTTTTCATTCTTTCCCCCCACATGGTTCCCATTTACTCACACTTCTCTTTAAATTATTTGTTACTTTAGCTAAAGGTCACTGGAATTCCCACTTCTGAGTCTGTTAAGTTTTCCACTCCCATTAAATAAAAGGCTTTTTGTTAATGCCTCTTTATCCCCTCTAAGTAATTCAATTTTTTGGCTCTGACATACGGCCTGTGTGATTGCTGCTGAGACAGGCTACAGCATGGGACTGTCAAAATATCAAAGAGCTCTAACTCATCACGACCTTCAACTACAAATCATCATAAAAAGGAAACAAATGTATTGCAAGAACCCAATTGTATTATTAAGTGCAAAAACAAGTCAGGACAAAGAACTTCAGTTTGTTACAAATTTAAACCAGCAATGAGTACATTTCTGTTTCAAACTGAGTTTCAGTGATCTTCCTGTTCAGACAAGAGAAGAAATAAGGGATGACAAAAGACACAAGATGGAACATGTTTGTATTAGCACTGAAGGACTGAGCTGTCACTGATGTTCATGTAGTGCTTGCAGTAAATGTAAAGCTGCAATTTGTTTATGTTAGATAAGTAGATGTGATTAAGCACAAGACTGTCCTTGGAGTCTCACAAACTGATACTCAGACATGTATTGTAAAAGAAGGAATGGCCACATCCAAATCCTGGCTTCTAGCAATTCAACAGAACCTTTCCATTCAGGCATTTCCTGTGGAAATTCTGTTCCAGTTCTTCCACTTTCCCCCACTGGAGGCTTCAGAGCAGCTGCAACAGCAGCGAGCTACAGCCCATCCTGCAGTGTAGGGACAATTTAAGACACACACAACTTCTGCCTGGGCTAGGACAGACACAGCTGTAAAGGCAAGGATGTCAAGTCCTTGCTTCAAAACCAGCTCTTCTAAACTTCTTGCAGAATGGTGAAACATTATCAGAAAAAGCTGGAAGAGTCTTTTCACACGGACTGATGTTTTTGAGTGATCCTTTTTGCCAATTTGTCATACAAAAATACAGTCCCATGAACTATTTCTGGCAATATTCACAGAATAAAGAGATCAGTTAAACTAAAAATATTCATTCATAATCACCACACCAGGGCCTGTAGCTGAATTTCAGCTGAGCTAATTTTTTGTCAGGAAGCCACGTGCCAGTTTTGCATTTCCTGTACCATTAATTCTAGTTCACAATTTCTGCCTAAAAATTGTAGATCTGGTAACAAATCCCAGAACCCATTTGATTTCAGTGCAAATCACTTGCTGTGCCTGGGGAAGGCAGAGAGTGAGCTGTGGAGTTGTTCTGTCAGCACTGGAGCTCACTTCCCCGGGTACTCGAACACGGCCGCGGCGCCCATGCCAGTTCCGATGCACATGGACACGACTCCGTACGCTCTGAAAGAAGGAACACGTGGGGTTAAGAAAAAAGACAGGTCAGGTTTACATCATACAGGGGAAAAAATAAAATAAAGAACACAATAAATTTGAGCTGCCTACTGCCCTCCTGTTTTAGTAGGAGAGCCATGGGGAAATCAGGTTCAAAGCTACCCATGCGGCAGAGAAAGCTTAACCCAAAGGGATGGTGACCCCATCCAAGGGATGGAGAAAGCTTAATCCAAAGGGATGGTTATTCCATCCAAGGGATGGAGAAATCTTAACCCAAACTGGTCACCCCTGAGCCCGTGGTAGCTGCACACCCAGCAGCTGTGAGGCCAACACTGATGCTCAGCACTCACCTCTTCCCTCTGCGCTTCAGTTCATGGAGCAAAGTGACGACCTGCCGAGCACCAGTGCAGCCCAGGGGGTGTCCCAGTGCTATGGCTCCTCCCAGGGGGTTCACCTTCTCCATGGGAATGCCCAGCTTTTCAACACAGTACACAGCCTGGAAAGACACAGGGAATAACTTCATGGCCATGTTCTTGTCTTCCTTAGTTCTCAGCTCTCCTCCTCCAGTTCAGAGACCTGACTCCAACTAGACCATCCTTCTCAGGGGAAAGGAGTGGAACTGATCCAAGGGACAGAGAAGTGAACTAAAACTGTCCACTTCAGACAGACAACCTGACAATAAATCACAGCCCTGCTGAAAGAGAGGTTGCAAGTTGGTACGAGGATACAATAGCAAAAGCTACGTTCTTATTTAGTGGTCGGTTTTTTCAAATACTGAACTGTATAAATAATGCCCTGCTCATTTTTATTTGAAGGAAAAGGGAAACACTCTGCACATGTTATTAACATTTGGCTGAAGATGTAATATGTGGAACAAGTTAATAATCTTAACCTGGAGACCAAACTGAAATACACTCAGTTGCCAAGCAATGCAGCAACACAAACATGATGCTCACTCACCTGGCTTGCAAAGGCTTCATTAATTTCATATATATCAATGTCATTCAGAGTCAGACCTATATGCCAGAAAAGTCAGGAGTTAAAAGGAGATATTTTTGCCTCATGACTATATCAAAGAGAGTAATTGCCTGACAGCCTCCCTCTAAGAATTCCAGTTCTACTCCATCTAGAAAAGAGGAACCTCAGCTCCATGTGAGGTATCTACTCTTGAACAAGTTTATGTACAGCAGTGTCTAAAGATTGCAAAACATCACAGTTCATGCCATTGTGTCACTGAGTCTGCCAAATTTCCTTAGATTAAGTGTGATTTCTCTGCAGAGAGATTAAGGATTGAAGGGTGTTTGGAGAGTGAAAGATAAAGCTACAGGTGGGCATGTGACTGTAGCCAGGCTAAATCAGCTCATCAGCTATAAAACCCAATGAGCTGGGTATAAAACCCAGCTGTTTAGCCTAATGAGTGTGGTAAAAACTCTAAGAAAGATGACAAAATTAAAGAGAAAAAACATCTAAAACCAAACACAAAACCACCCCCTACACATTGGTCATAATAAAGAAAGGAAAACAGCACTAAGTGAACACTGAATCATTTGGCACATATCAACTCTGGTTGAGCCTGTGCAGGGATTTACTCCTGAGCTTCTCAGAGGTGAGTGAATGACAAGGGAACAAGGTACAAGGGAAGAGCATTGCAACAACCTGAGGCAGGACCTCTTTTAAGCTTTCAGATTTAAGTTCACTGTTCCTGGGGCCAACAGCTGCACATGCTTGAATAATATAACAATATAATAATTAAATCTCCATGCAGGGACTCTGATTTGCTTGTGCCAAGTGACAGGTGCTTCTCACCTGCCTTCTCCACAGCCACAGGGATGGCGTGGGCCGGCCCTATGCCCATCACATCGGGAGGGACCCCCACCACAGCGAAGGAGCGCAGCACGCCCAGCACCGGCAGCCCCAGCTGCGCTGCCCTGGAGCGCCTGGCCAGCAGAACAGCCGCTGCTCCATCGCTGACCTGGCTGGCATTCCCTGGTGGAAGAGACCCATGATCATCCTTTTTGTTCTGGTAAAGGCAGGTAAACCAGAGGAACATACAAATGTAACAGCTGAGCTGACCTGCTGTAGTGCTTCCGTCCTCTTTGAAGGCAGGTTTCAGCTTTGCCAAGCCTTCCAGTGTTGTGGAGGGTCTAATCCCTTCATCTTGGTGCACAGTGATTGTTTTCCTGTTGCCCTCGTTATCTGCAACAGTGGTTTTCACTGGAACAATCTCAGTTTTAAACAGTCCCATCTGCTGAGCTTTTGCTGCTCTGGTAAAAAAAAAAAA
>VZRX01021665.1:42303-119051 GCA_013398075.1 Notiomystis cincta
AAAAAAAGGAGGAAAAAAAAGGAGGAAAAAAAAGGAGGAAAAAAAAGGAGGGAAAAAAAGGAGGGAAAAAAAGGAGGAAAAAAAAGGAGGAAAAAAAAGGAGGAAAAAAAGGAGCGAAAAAAAGGAGAAAAAAAAGGAGGAAAAAAAAAGGAGGAAAAAGCAAGGGGGAAAAAAAGGGGGGAAAAAAAGGAGAAAAAAAAGAAGAAGAAATAAAGGGGGAAAGGGGAAGAAAGGTAAAAACGTAGAGAAAATGGAGAAAGGCCAGGAGGAGTGGGAAAATGAAGCTGAAATAGAAATAAAGAAAAACACTCAAAATCTTAAAATAAAAATTAAAAACTTAAAAGAAATTAAGTTTAGAAGCAGAAAAGCCTGTGAGTTTGGAGTCCAAGGTGGAACGGCAGGACAAAGGGACAGGCAGACCCAGGGCCCAGAGAGCTGCACAGACTCCTCTGTTCCAGAGGGCCCCACCACCTCCTGGTCACTCCCGGCCCTGCCCGGGGTGGCCGCACCGAGGGCCCCCTGAGCCCCCACCCTCGCTGGGAGGGCCCTGCTGAAGGGGCTGAGCAGAGCACAGGCAGCACAAACCACTGCAGGATCACGGACTCATTAGGGTTGGAAGAGACCTCCGCGATCATCAGCCAACCCTGCTGAGCACTCGACCCCATCCCCAAACGCCACAGGCCTTTTGAGCGCGTCCAGACGCTGATCCCGCCGCTTTCCTGGCTGTTCCCGCTCCAGCCCGCCCCCAGGAGTGAATTCCTCCATGCACAGCGCGCAGGGAAAGCCGCAGGGCCCGCTCCAGGCAAAATGAAACCAAACCAAAGCAAACCAAAGAACAGAAAATGACTTTACATGGCAGAATAATTCCGTTCGCGTTTCCTAGTTCCATTCTGTACATCAGAACACTGCACGGCTTTTACAAACCAGAAAGGCAAAGGCACCTGAGGAGTGTCTCACTCTCTCTCTCACTCACACGCAGACACACACACACGAGCCACATCCATCCACAGGAGGACTGAGGTGGTTTGAGGGCCCTGGGAGCGTTTTGGGGCAGCCAGGAGCCCCCTTTGGCTCTCAGATCTTTGGAAAGAAGGAAAACACCCACTCACCACTGAAAGGCTGAGAAAACCCAAACTGGATTCAATGAAAGAAGAGAAAACAGCTTAAAAATGGTTTTGATTTTTTTTTTTTTTTTAGCTTTGGTGAACACAAACTTTGTTACCCTCTTCTGCCAAACCCATTCCCAGACAACACTGATTTTTTTTCCCTTATGTTTGTTTCCATCCATCCCATATTACTGACCAGACTGATGGATTTGGTCCTCTTTGCAGAATAAAATTCTTCATTCCCCTCAGCAAAAGAAGACTTTTCCCCCTCCCTGTGAGGAGCTGCCCATCACCACCGTGACTGACATAACCCCCAGTGCTGCTCCCCCACTGCCCCTCAACTTCCCTGGATCCTGGCCTGGGCAGTAACCAACCCCTGGAGCTTTCAGGCAAATTTATAGGGAATTCTTTTAGGTATTTCTTTTAATTTGCTCTTATACTCACAGTGTTTACTTTTTATAACCGAAATAATTCTTAAATCATAAATTCTTTGAATGGTTTGGGTTGGAAGAGACCTTAGAGCTCATCTCGTTCCACCCCCTTGCCCTGGGCAGGGACATTTTTCATTAGACCAGGTTGCTCCAAGCCATATCCAACCCTGAATGTTTCCAGAAATGGGACATCCACAGCTACTCTGGGCAACTTCCTAAATCTTGCTTCTCTCTTCGGAGCTGAGGACATGGACACCAGCGGTGCAAAGTCTCGATCTCTTCCACATGGAAAAATTCAAGTATGTGTTCACACAAACAACCAATTTTTCACTTTCCTCTTCAGTCTAAGCAACACTTTTCATTTTCACTGAAAGCCAGCATTAAAATAAACTTGTGTCTGGCACACTGGCCTGAGGATGGAACCTGGTAACTGCTTTCTGAACCCTTTGCTGAGCCGGTGGAAACAGCTAATGCAGCAGAGAAGGGGGAGGTGGGATGGTACAATTAATTTATCCCCAAACCCCCAGGATCTGATTGATTAATTAATTAATTAACTTGCTTCCAGGGACTCTGTGCGTGCTTCCTGCCCAGGTTTTCCAGAGGGGTGGTGCTGGTCAGAGGTTGTAGCCCAGCTCTGCTTTTGACTAGCCCATTTTCTCACACAACTTCAAACCTACTCTGGGAAGGAATCTGCTTCCAGCTGCCCTGGACTGCTGCAGCTCTGCTCTCCTGCTCTGAGGCTCCATGGTCCTGCAGCTGCTCCCTTGGGCACCACCAGGGAAGTGATGCTCCCCTTTTCTGTACCTGGGGATGGTCCACAAGGCACCCAGAGGAGGAGGTACCAGTCCCCTCTGCCTAATTTTGGGCACTCTCTTGGGTTTTACAGAGATCCACCGGGCTCTGCCTGCAGCTCCACGTCCAGAACACGATGGAATCTCTCCAGCCCCAGCACGGGCACGGCTCAGCAGAGCTGGGATTCCCTTCAGCTCCCCCCGAATCCTGATGGTTCCCAGCACAATCTGGCTGCTGCTCAGCCCTGCCCACCACCGTCATTTAAGCGCCCTCAGCCCGTGCAGGGGTCCCGGGCATCCGTCCGCGGGCGTACCCGGCAGAGACCTCCTGCACCCCGAGCGGACCCCTGGATGCCAGACTCGCACACGCTCACACACACGCGCCAAGGCAAAGTCAACACGGCCGCTGCCTCCTCACACCAGCTCCGAGCCGAGCATCACTCCTTGATTGTAACCGCGTAAGGCACAGGACTGTGAATCGCCGCCCGCCGCAGCCGCCAGCTGCTCCAGCGGGGCCGTCCCCTTGTCAGCGGGGACGCCCAGGTCCCCCCGACTCTGTGGTCCGAGGATCATCTCCTCCGGCTTGGCTGAAGGCCCTGTCTGTTCCTCTGCCAAAGGTGGTGACGGCCACCGAGCATCCGATTCCCCCTCCGGTCCCGGGGATGCTGCCAGCACCGCCGCCGTGCCGGGGGACGTTTCCCGCTGGCCGCCCTTGCCCCAGCGGAGCAGTTCCTTGGCGAGGGGCGACGGCCCCGGTGCCGCTGAGGGCAGGGAGGTTCCGTGGTCCAGCAGCCGCACGGGCCGGGAAATCCCTCGCTCCGAATTGCCGAGAGTCCCGAGCGCAGCTTGAGAGCCCGAGAGCGCGGCGGGGCCGAGCGGCGAGGAGCGAGAAGGGACTGCCAGGACAGCCCCGGCCGAGGGCCGAGCCGCCCGCCGGCGCTTCCCATCCGCGCCGCGGGGCTCAGAGCCCGCCGCTGACGAAGGGGTGTCTCAGCAGGTCCTCGGCCGTCGGCCTGCGCTTCTCCTCCACGAAGATCTGCTTGAGGAAGTTGCGGCAGGAGCTGGAGACGCCGTCGGGGAGCTGGGGGTTGGTCGGCTGCGTGGCGATTTTAAAAATCGCTGCCATGGCCTCGAACTCCGCCCAGGGAGGCTTCTCCGTTAACATCTCCACCACGGTGCAGGCCACGCTCCTGCAATGATGCCAAGCACAGCGTGAGGGGCTGGGCGGTGGCCCTGCAGGTCGAGTCTGTCAGCTCTGGGACTGCACCTGCCCGAAGGAAGGAAATCTGCGGGGATGGGTACATACCCTGGAATGTCAGGTGTGGCCCCCCAAAGCTCCTTGGTGACACAGGTCCTGGGCACTGGACCTCCCACTCCCCTCTCAGGCTTTTCTGCCTACCTGAACTGGCAGCTGCTAATTTTCTCGGGGAGACACTGAGTTAACTGGCAGATACTAAGTCTCATGAAAGCTCACTGGAGCATCCCCTGCAGGGAAACCCACACGCAGGTTCAGTTTCAGCACAGACAGCACAGTTTCAGCAATAGCACGTAGCTCCCTGGGAGGCTGAGCCAGAATGAAACGTGTTTGCTGACATCCAACTTAATCTCTGAGAAGGAACACGTGGGATGAGCAGCAAAGAGACTGAGAGGTTTCCTTCAGCTTGCTCAAGAATCCCGGTTTTGGCAGAGATACTCTGCCACCTCCACTCACAACTGATCCTAAAAAATTAGGCCTATCCTAAACCCATCCTATTGATCCTAAAAAATTTAAAAATTAAACATTTGCCTCCCATCAGCCAGAGCAGGTGGTGCATGGGCATCTGCTAAGGACTTTCTAGGTTTTTCCACCCAAATAAGGCTCTCTAGGAAGGACTATTTGTTGTTGACCCTCTGCTCAGGAATCCAACAGGAAGCACACTGTTGAAGGCACAGCTTCCTCCTCATGTCCTGGGAAGATCAGCAGTGTTATCCCAACTCTTCCAGGTTCCATCTGCCATCCTCCACAGATCAAAACATTCACAAGCAGCCAATGATTTTGGTCGTCTTTGTGCCTGAGCCACATGCAAACATCCAGCAGCAGATTTGGGAAGGCCACTGAAGATCCCCTGAGCTGGGCTCAGTGAACCCAAAATCAGGGCCACCAAAACTCAACAGGTCTTCTAGTGAGCTTTTGTTACCAACCTGCTTTCCAGAATTAAAAAAGCAGGTATGGGGATGAGCTGGACATGAGACTCACATAAGACAACAGTTTCCAAAATCAAGCTGTGATTCTGAGTGCTCCTGTTTTGGGAATTTAGCTACAACATGTTGTCTCTAGATATCTGCACAGCTGATCCTCACATGTGGCTCCTATTTTCCATTCTTTGCACTGCTTCCAACTATTGGCTACACCTGTTGCTCCCATTTCCCAAAAGGATTGTTTTAAGTAGCAGTGGTGGGGTTTTTACTGCATTCTTACCACACATCAGCTTTCCTTCCATAGCCCTCTCCACTGATAACCTCTGGGCTCATCCAGTATGGTGTTCCTGTGACAGATTTAATCCCAGTCCCAGACATGCAGATGGTCTGGATGCGTTTGCTGGCCCCAAAATCTCCAAGTTTCACATTTCCAGCAGAATCTCTCAGAATATTGGCACCTGGAGTGAAAAGCAAAGACCCCCAAGAGGTGAAGCAGCAACCTGAAGTGGCTACAGTGAGGAGAGCAGGAAGGGCACAGGTGAAGAGTCAGGCAGGAGAGGGCTCAAAGGGTTGTGGTGGGGCTGGACTCAGCATTATCTCAAATCCCTCTCTCCTAAGGCAGCTGCTCTCCAAGAGGGTTGAGTCCCACCAGCATCCCCTCACTCAGCAGGTTTCCCAAAAATGAGCAGTGCATGGGGGCCAACAGATCATCCTGCCCAGCCACAGGCAGCAGAAAGGAGCCTCAGACCTCTCCAAATGCCAGAGCCTCTCAGTACTTGGCTATGCTACACCAGATTTTCAGACACCTAAGGGCAGTTAACAATAATCCCTTGAGAGAGAAAACAGCACAAAATTTTGGCTACAGCTGCTTGCTCGAGATTTTCACACTCCAAGCTGGTGAAGGGCAGGGGTAAAAATACTTCAAATATCAGATCCCAGCACCGTGCTGTGCACAGGGACTTGTACTGGGGCAGGGGGAGGCTGGGCTGAACAAACTGAGGCAAGCAAGAAGCCTCTCTGTCGTGCACTCACCTTTAATATCCCTGTGGACAATCATATTGCTGTGTAGGTAGAAGACGCCCTGCAGGATCTGCCTGGTGTATTTCCGCGTGACGTTCTCGGTCAGAGCACCGTAAGCTTTCAGCTGGTCCTTTATCGAGCCCTGTGGCAGAGAGACCACACACACCAACCATGAGGACCAGAGGAACCATCATGCCACAGCAGCTTCTTAAACCTCCCTGACCACTCTTTCTTCCAGCTCAAAACAAAAAATCCCAAACCATTCTGTGTCGAGGCAGCAAGGTAAAATTTCACTCAGTGCTGAACGGAGCAAAGCCTTGTCCTCGTGTCCCGGATCTCTGGGGAGATGAAGGTGTGGTTTGGTGCCTGGCAGAGCTTCCTCCTGCCAACACCACAGAACTTCTTCCCCCTCTAGTGGCTGCAGGGCTGTCACCGACAGCTCATGGAGAAGGACCAAACTGACGAGGAATTCCAACCCAAATGAGAAGATCAACTCGATTAATTAGATTCATAGAATCTTTACAGTTGAAAAAACCCTCTGATTCCAATCATTAACCCAGCACTGCAAGGTCCAGAACCACGTATTTTTTGAGCATTTCCAACAATGGTGATTCCACCACTTCCCTGGGCAGCCTGTTCTGATGTTTGACAACCCTTTCCACAAAGAAATTGTTCCAATCTCAATCTCTGCTGATGTAGCTTTAGGCCATGTCCTCTTCTCCTATCACTTGTGACCTGGGAGAAAACACCAACTCCCACCTGTCTACAATCTCCTTTCAGGGAGCTGCAGAGAGCCAATTCCTTAGGGCCAAGATAATGAGTCAGTCTTCAGAAGCCTCCTCCCAAAACTGTGCATAGCAAGGAGCACCCACAGCCACGAGGAACAACCAGCCCCACAAGGACTGCTCCAACAAGACCACCCAGGGTAGATAATGTGCAGGTCCTTGAATTTCTGACCCAGGCAGGAAGGCTCAAACTGGTCTGATTGTATTGACCAAAGAGGAAGAGAAGCAGGGGTGCAGACATTTATCATCTGCAGGATGTTGATCCCCCTGGTTTTAGCTGCATTTCCAGGCCACTTGGAAAAGGATGTGTCTCACTGTGCCAGAGCTGGGTTTTAGCAGGGATGAACCAGAGGCAGATTTGGGGTTCACACTCAGCTCTACCTCCAGTACTCAGGTTAGCTGGGAGGTGGGAGGGGAAACTCATCCCCTTTCTGCCTGTCCTGCAGCTCTGGGTTGATCCAAGACTGCCAGTCCTGCTCTGGGAGCCGTGGCTGCTCTGCTCCAATCAGCCTGTCAGTCTGTATTAGCTTTTCCACACCCACCCATCTCTGCTGCTGCTCTGCCCAGCTACTGTTTTGGCTTCTTTTGAGGCTGGTGGTGATCCTGTGGATGGGCCTCTCCTTTTCCTTTCTCAGCACTGCTGAAGCACCCTGAGATGCTCTAAATGCCCCCCTCATATAACCTGTATGCAGGGCACGTTCCCTTGCCATAACCAAAACTGATTTCTTATCCTGCCCTTCCTCACCCTGATAAGGGCATATCAAACAAGAAGGGGAAAGAGGTTCTTTGAGGCCTGTGGTCAAATGGACCATTCTGTTTTCTGAGCATAGTTTAAAAAATAGTTTATGGGCAGGCCAGAAACTACAGAGTCAGCTATAAACTGGGGCCACCATAAGAATGGCAGGCTATGGGTGCACCCAAACTTGGCCCTGTGAAGATTTTGCCAAGCTGACTGTCTTGGCCAGACCCAGCTCTGCAGAGCTGCTGTCCTGCAAGGTTTGGGAACTCCCTCACTTCCACCTTGGGAACCAGAGCCCTGAGCTGCTTTTGTGAAACGAGCTGTTGTTGCAGCAGCAAAGTCAATCTGTATTTGGTCAGAGCTCGGCTTTATCATTTAAAACAACAAACACTGAATTTCCAGCCCTGCTGGACACTGCCCCAGCATCAAATACTGGTTTCCTGGCTGCTAACAAACATCAGCACACTGTGGAATAAGTGGCAAGGGGACTGCTGGAATTCCCAGGATTTACTCCTCTGGGTCCATGTCTTGTGGTAGGGCCTGAAGGCAAGATGCCCACAGGGACAGAGGGAGGACAGGGCTTGGAAGGGACTCAGAGGCATGGAAATCCACCTGATTGCTCACATGCAGGATGTGTTCAGAGAGCCTCTAACACATTTACTAACGACCAAAATTATTTGCAACCAGATGACTTCACTGTCCCTTCTGACCTTACAAATCTCTCTATAAACAAAGGTTTATTCTCCCACTCTCTGGGGAATGAATCCAGCTGGACAGGAGGGACTTAGGAGAACAGATCCTCCAGCAATGTAAATTGCATTATGCTGTTTTATACCATCACTCTAATGGCTGATGTAATTCACAAGCTCCCAAACACAAAGAGATGCTCAACTCATCCATGTACATTCTCCAGTCCCTGCTTAAACTCCCTCAAAGCATTCTGATCTTTTTCCCCATGGCTGTTTCATCCTATATTAGCAAAGCCACAAAGTGAAGCCCCTCCTGCACAAGAGGATAACACTACCCACAAAAAGCTCTTTCCTCAACAGGAGACTCTAAGTGAGTAACGCTGTTTTTAACACACACGTGCTGAAAGCCACAAGTAATTGGTGACAGCTGTGGGTGGACAGTTGTACTATTAGCTTTTCCTGCAGGGATTTGCAGTAAATACTTAAGGATGGGCTCAGGCCACAGTGTTTGGAGCAAGATCTGGATCATGTCCCACATTCACCAAGCTCAGATTCCAGACTCTGAATACACCCTGCTTCAGGATTCAAACCTAAAACCTGCCTGCAAGGCTTTTAATTTCATCCAGTACTTGCTGAGGGGCTTCACCATGACATCTGACTCACATCCTAAGCTTTCCCAAGCCTTAGGGATGCATCCAGTGCCTTGGTTTGGTTCATCAGCTACAGGTGAGCTCAGCCCATAGATACAAATTTCACCAAAGTCCAGGACACTCTAAATCTGTTTTCTGCCACTCAGGCAGAAACCTAGCAGGTTCTCTAGCAAGAGCCACCCTTACCCCTGGCATGTATTCCACAAAGATGGAGAGCTTCTTCTCCTCGGGGTCCCGCAGGCACCCGTAGTACTGCACGATCCTGTCGTGGCGCAGCGTCTTCAGCAGCTGAATCTCACATTCCAAAGCATTCACCTCCTGCAACAGAGCAGAGGCTTCCTGATGACAGGGAGTGGATCTTTGGGAATATGGTATCAACACTGCTCCATGCTGAGCACAGCTTTTGTAGCAGCTGGGAAGCTGCCCACAAAGGCACTGGCCACATGAGGCTCAGAAATGAGGAGCACTGCCCTAAGGGAAAGGCAAGGAGAAAGAGAGGGCTTGGCTTTGAGACAGGTGGTTAATATTATTATTATTATTATTATTATTATTGTTGTTGTTGTTGTTATTGTTATTATTGTTACTTGTGTTTAAGGAGTTTTTCTGGAAAGGTGTCAATGAAGTCCCTGAGCAGAATGGGGAGAAGGTGAAGGGAGTCAGAAGGACAACACTAAGGAAGATCAGACAGATCTGCAAGAGATGATACCTGAGAAAGAGCAGGCCAGTGTGACCAAGGAGCTGGGAGGCAGAGAAGTCACCAGAGCACTCTGACTGGAGCCATGAGGCATTCAGGACTACTCCAGAGAGGGAAAAAATCCCTGCCTTCCATCAGGGACATGTCCCCAGCCCACAGCTGCCCAGGGTGCCTCAGAGCAGCCCTGCCCTTGTACTCACTTTGCTTGTCTCCTGGCTGTCAGGGTCAAAAGGCACCTGCTTCACCGACAGCTCCCGCCCAGTGTCAGCATCGTAGCAGAGATAAACCTCCCCAAAAGCTCCTCTTCCCAGCAGCTTCCCCAGCCTCCAGTTCACAGGTGCCTGCAGGGCTGCAGGAGAGAGCAGAGGGTTGAGAGAAGAGCACAGCAGGGAGATTTCAGCATCAGGGTCCACCTGACCCCACAGAGTACAGGGCAGTCAGTGAGCCACTCTTTCCCAGGGGCACCAGGACAAACCAGTTGTAACTGCACTGGTGCTAATGGTGTGGGGGGCATGCCTCCCAGTCTGCATTAGCATAAAGCAGAAACAAATCCCAGAAAAGTCCCATTTCACTAAGAGTCTTTCCTCTAAAAACTGTTTTCTTAGCCAATACTGGAATTTCCCTTCTGCTGTGGGAGTGTTTAGAAGGATTCAGGATGGCTCAGCAGCAACCCAGGCAGGGACCAGTAAGGAGTTTTATCTCACTGGTCATTCCTAGGATGTTATCCATCACTAAACAGGCCCAAAATGCACAGCTTCCATATCATGGGAAGTGTTGCAATAGCAGAGGAGCCTGCAGCACCATCTTTGGGGGCTGGGGTGACAGCAACATAAGCCAAGAACAAAAACTCTGGATGCATTTTCTCCTATATCCCAATCTCCTACATCCCATTCTCCTGTATCTCTGGAAAGCCTCTGCTGTGGGACCACACTGACAGTCCAACACACAAGCAATCATCTGCAACCCAGCAAGTGCTGTGCACAGCTGACCCACTGAGCTCTCAGCCCAAGGCAAGGTAAGACAGAGGGTGTTGTTCTGTCTCCTTTCTCAGAAGACAGAAGCTGGTGCAATGTGCTTTATGATGGAGGTGCAATCAAAGTTTACCCACAGCTGCCTTAGCTGGTGTCCAGTAACTCAGCAGGTCCCAGTAACTCAATTTTGTGCCAAACCCCAGCTCTACTGAGCCCTCAGGCCCTCGGGCTGTGGTTCACTCACAGTTCCTGGCTTTCGTAGGGGAGGAGCTGAAGACCTGCAGACCCTTTTCACAATTGTTCCAACACTTGGGCCTGTACTCATCATACTGCAAGGTGCTGAGCTTGCTGTCCCCAGTAAAGCTCTTGGTTCTGCTGGAGGGGACGAGCTGAAACAGGTTCTCCTGTGGGAAGTAACTCCTGGGGAAAGTCCTCCTGCCTGTAGGGGAAAAGGGGGGAAAGTTACAGGCAGGACACACACACCAGCTTGGATCCACCTGTCACAACCTTCTCACATCATTGCCCAGATCTTCACCTCTTCAAATTAAGCAAAGCAAGTGCAATGAAACTGAAGCAAAGCCCTGTGAAGATTTTAAATTCAATTTAAGAGTTGATAACAGCAGGCATTACATCTAATGCAGATGTTTCCAGAGGGGTTTGCAATGTTTTAATTACATCGGGGGGTTTGTTGGTTGTTAATCACAATTAAACACTGAACAGGCAGGGATTTACATTGAAAATTATCCCTGCCATCCCCTAAATCCACATGCAAATGACCACACAGCAGGGCCAGACTTGCTTTCTCAGGGGTGTCAGTGAGACATGAAATTCATTCTGGAAAGCTCAATACGCTCTCAGTACATTTTTCCCAAGGGAATTTTTGCCTCCCACTACTTGCAGTCTCATACAGTGAAAGAATGAGCAGGAAAAAGGTGATGGAGTGGGCCCCAAAGCTCACCAGCTTAAAACAGAGATGCAAACAGATACTGCTATCCTGAAATTACCTGAGGATTTCCTACAGCTCTGTGAGAAACCTGCTGTAAAGGTCACAAAAAGCATCCTCAAAAGCAAGCAATTTAGGGGAATAGAAAGGGTGAGAAATGCCAATCATCCCCATGGCTAAATTAAAACAGGGGGTGTGAACAGAGGACAGGCTGTAGATGCTCCTCCCGAGAGCAGAGCTGCAAGGTCTCTCAGAGAATGCCCTTCAGAACACACAAGTGAATAATCCCAAAGCACTCTGTGGTTCTCCCTTTATTAGAAACCTCTCCTTGCCAAGTCTTTGCAGTCCCAGGCATTGTCACAAGCCACCAAGGCCTGGCCACCCCCTCCCCGAGCCCCCATCGTTTCCTTACCGTCGCTGTAGTCCTTGCGACTCTGCGAGAGGTGGAACTGCCTCGGGAAGGTCCCTCCTTTCCCAAACCTCTCACAGAATGGGATGTCAAAGTCTGACAGGAGGGAAGAAGACACAGATGGTTCTGAGATCAGTTCAGTATCATGCCCAGAGTGTTTCTTATTGATTTAGAGGCAAGGAGGAGGTGACAAGGTGTTCATTTACACAACCCATTTACATACCCCAAAGCTCCCTCTGAGATCTGCCCAGTCACAGGTTCCTCAGTGGAAAATCAGGGTTAGACACACTGCCATTGGTGGCCATAAAACAGAGGTTTAACTGCTGAATTTATGGTTCCTGGCCCACATTACTCAAGTACAAGGCAGGGGATTAACACGAGCCATGCTTGGTTTCCAAGGCAGAGCACTAAAACACCTGATTTGCACTTGGAAAATGCAAAAAAAATCGGCATGGAAACAGAACTGCCAGGCAGGGTCAGGTCTAGACACATCCAGTCCAAAACCTTCAGTCTGATATCAGCTATTTCCAGGGAAATGCAAAAATCCAGCACTTGACTAACACCAGATAATCTCTCCCTTCTTTCTTCTCAGATGTGACTCCTCCCCTCTGAAAGCCAATTTAAAACTGCAGAGCTCCAAACTTTTATATTTATTTGATTAAAAGCTAGAAAGATAGAACATACAGAAGGGATTAAAGACCATGAGAGTTTAGACACCAGATGATGAGACAGATGGATGGACATGCAAGATAAGGACATCGTTTTTTAATAAAAACCACAGCACAGGAAGCCATTGCTGGTAGCACCAAATAACTTGAGATTAAAATATCTGTCATTCCACCCCTTTCTTTCACCTGCTGTTTTTCCTCCATCCAATTCTAATGACACAGCCCCTTCTGATTGTTTGTTTGTCTTAGCCTGGGGCCAGCAGCCGCTCCTCAGAGGCCGCTCCTGGCCCCTGCTGCACTTCGGTGTGATTGCCAAAAAGAGCACATAATGGCTGAAATATGGTCAGCAAGAGGAGCAACAAGGACAGGGCAAGAGGTTCTTGGTGAGCCACGTGTGAGCAACAGTGCCCAGAGGTGTCTCAGAGCAAAGTGCCACGGGGGAAGCATTAAAATTGAGGGCTGACTGCAGCTTCCTCTCTGCAGCTCGATCTAGAAATCCTGCCCCAGGCCAGCAATGAGTTATCCTGCCACAGGCTGGCTGCCATTTGCTCATTTTTAATAGTGCAAGTCATTACAATATTACAGAGTTTCCATTATTTAACCAGCTGGATGTTTGTAAGTGATTAAGCAGTAACCTATGATCTGTGTGAGCACCAATACAGTTTCTCTCACAGTGTTTGCACTATTGCAGATTATTATTCATGCAAGTGGAAGAGGTGTAACTCCCTAGAGAGCTGGGGTTTGCTGTGTAGGAAGTTGAGATCCTGCAGGGGCAACTCCCAGATACTAAGAGAGACAAAAGCTGATCCTCTGAGGCTGTTCCCAGCTTGCCAGCACCTTGCAGCTGTCTGCAAACACAAGAGCACAGCCCCCTCAGCAACATCTTCCAACACACATCTCTCAACAGCTTTGCTTGCTTGCATCCATCCAGCTCAGGGCCCCTGCTGCCCAGCTTGGACTGTTGCTGCTGTCAGCTCGTTCCCAAACCAGGCCCAAAGGCTCTTCAGTATTGCTGCAGAGTCAAGAAGGGTTAATGAAGACAAGAGCAGCCCTGCCTCTATTTGATGCTCTGGATCTTTTGATTTTAGAGAACATTCATGTTTGATCATTGCAGGGTCAATTCTGAAGGGTTACCTAAGCCCTGGTTTGCTTGATTGCTTTTAACTACTTTTCATGCAGTGCCATCCCTCTAATAGTCTTTATACAGACTCTTCACTACATGCTTTTTATACTTCTCAGCAAATATAAACCACCAAGAGGGCTTACCCATGCAGTCAAGACCATCTTTGGGGTGGCTCTTCCTTCCAGGAACAGGGGTTTGGGGAAAGGGAGGGCTGTGGAAGGATGAAAAAAAAAAGGATTCATTTATTATATGAGAATAATATAATAATAATATTATATGGAATTAATAGAATAAGGAAAGGACAGGATAAACCACAAGCTGCACTGATCACTGAGCTCCCATCCTCATCCTGCACAAGAATGAAGGTTGTTTTTTTGGCTGGATCACAGCTTGTTTGTGTGGCAAACCAAAGAGATGCTCTAAAAACTGCAGTCACCAGGCTGAAATGAAGCAGCCAAAGATCATCACCCCTGTGCATGGGGCAGCACAGGAGGAGGGCTGCATGTTCCTTTTCCCTCAATGTCAAGTGTTCAATGGCACACTTCTGCTGTCCATGAACATTGCCCAGCTGCTGCAGGTGTACACAGTCCCTCAGTCATGCTCAGTTCATGCAGGTTTCCCTTCTCTCCAACATCACCTCCCACCTTCCTCACACGGACACTGCACCACCACTGGGAACGTGCAGCCTCCCAGGAGACCAGGAGGGAGAGTGTGGCATTGGTGCCTCAAGGCCTTTAAAAGTACAGTGAGAGGATGAAAAGGCACTGCAAGGGAATTTCAGCCACTCCAATTTCACCCCAGGCTCTTAAAGAGTGATCTGGGCACGTGGCTTTTCCACTCTCTCTTTGAATAAAATGGGCACAGAGTAGAAATCAGCTTTATAAAGTGCTCTGAAATCTACTCCTGTCAAAGGTGATCCCTGCTGTGGCAAAGGGGAGTTTGTGGTGCTGTTCCTAAGCCTCAGCCTGGTCACTGAGCCTGGTGACTCGCTCTGCCCTCTTGGGCTGATGCCATCCCAAGCAATTGGCTGCAAGGCCTCCACACCTCTTTGCAGGAATAGTCCTACTCACTCCTCTTCCTTGGAACAATATAGCCCTGCTTGTGCCTTTTCCACTCCCAGACCCATGACTGAACACATCTGCCTGCTTTGCACATGAAATCAGGCCATGCCACCCTCTCACAACAGAGAGCTAAAAGCCTGCAGCTCCTCCCTCAGTTCTCAGCACTGTTACAAGTGCTCCTTCTGCTGTTCCTCTTGGCAAAATCTGTGCAAAAGCAAAGCTGGGGCAGAGAGGTTGGGAACACAAGGAATCCAGCTTCGATACAGCCGCAACAATGAGCAAATACCTCACAGGAAATTATTAAAAGCCACGGAAAGGAAATGGACCTTGATGCTGAGACAGGTCCAAAGCACACGGAGCTGCAAACACGAATCGACGCGAGGCAGGCCCGCTGGAACGCGGCCCCTGTGCTGTGTGGCAGCAGCAGCGGAAAAAAATGGAAAATCTTTGATGCAGACGGAAAAAAAAGCCAGACTGCTTCCCAAAAGGACACTGTGTCTTATCCAGAGCTCGCCCTGCACAGCAGCAAACACACGGTTTCTGTGCACGTGTGAGCCGGGACCCGGCTCAATGGCACCAGCCACTGAATCGCAGCCTGGCTGAGTACAACGTGTCCCAGTTGCTTCCTGCTGAGTAGCTAAACTTAGTTACTGCTCATCTGGTGTCCTCAGCACCTTGACTGACATGTCTGTGGCTGCTGGCACTGCACAGGGGCTGCTGAGTTTGCCAGTGGTCAGTGGAGAGCAGACAGCGTGCCCGGGGAGGAGGAGGCACGGGGAGGCTGATGGAATATTGACCTGGTGACTGCAGAGAGCCAGAGGAGGGGGAGGAGGTGCTGTGAGGGTGGTGAAGCACTGGAACAGGTTGCCCAGAGACGTTATGGATGCCCTTCCCTGGAAGAGTTCAAGGCCAGGCTAAATGGAGCACTGAGCAACCTGGTCTACTGGAAGGTGTCCCTGCTCATGGCAGGGGGTTAGAACTGGGTGATCTTTAAGGTCCCTTCCAACCCAAACCATTCTGTGATTCTGTGAGAATTTTCACCTCAAAAGACAAAATAGAAAACCTGGTCACACAAAGCCAGGCTGCCTTTGTCCAGTTCAGATTACCGCAATTCAAATCATACCATTGCACAGGCATCTGTGCTAGGATCTGGTTTTCAGAGATAAAGACTGATTTGTTTTGCTCAGGTGCATCCTCATCCCAACAGAAACCTCAGGGGATGCCACTGATCCTGCTATGGAGCAGAGGCTGCAGCTCAGCTGATGAACATGGTGACACACACAACTCACCTGTCCACAGACCTGTCCAGGGACTGGCAGCTCCCGTTCAGCGAGTCATCGGGGCTGATGAAAGCTTCAAGCATCTGACAGAGAAAGAAAAGGGCAAACAATAAAACCATGCACTGCAGCTCCTCAAGCTCCAGAACCAGCAGACCTCTGCAAGGATCATCTTTTTATGGTGCCTTCCCTGCATTATTATTCTTTCCAACCACTGTTTGCTGGTAGGAAAACTGAAGCAAAGATAATTAGCAGCCTGATGTTCAAAGCATCCAGAGAAGTGGAAGTGCTCAAAGTATTTGTGAGAAATACCAGTACTACTACTAAAGGAAAATATGTATCAGGGCACAAATGATGTGCCCAAGGCCAAGTGGATGTTGTGTACCACAGGCAGGATTGCAGCCCTGGACTCCTGACTTCCCGAGCTGCCCTGGCACACGGGCCCAGCCTTCCTCTCCGCTGATAAGCGCAGCATCACCAGGGCTTTTGGCTGGAGGACCTGGCTTGGCTCTCACCAGCCCAGTGAGTCAAAAGCTGCATTTGTGTTGCTTCCTGGATGAGACATTGTACTGGCCAGGGTTATTTATAGCTGGTTAGTAACAATAGAGGGTTTGTATGGAGTGGTAAACCCTGGGGCTGTGTGCGCTTCCACACGGAGCAGAGCCTGCTCCGGGCTGAGCTGTGCTGCCTCCTGGCTGTGGACACTCACCGACCCCTGCTCTGCAGAGAGCAGGGCAACGAGGGCTGAACACCACGTGGAGCCACACTTTGCTGCTTCCCACATCACTCCTCCTTCCCCAGCATCCCCCCTTTCCACAGGCTGCTCCCCTCAGCCCTCCTCAGCTGGTTGTCACAACAGCTCGTGCAGTTTTGGCCAGGCAGTCCCAACTGCAAAGTGCACATTTTTCTCTGCTTCCTAGTGTTTACCCCAAAGCCTCCTCCTTCAAAATGCACCAGCCAAGGAGGAACAAACTCTGATGGAACCCACTCCCCACCTCTGCCAGCCATGCCAGGTCTCTTCCGGCAGTTAAAGCTGAGACAGACTCATTTCTCAAAAGCATAAAATTGGGAATTGGAGCATGCTCCACACTCAGCCTCTGTTCATCTGCCAGGCTGGTCTCAAGACCACAGTTACATCACAGGCTTGCACAGGGGCATTCCTCAAAAGGCAGCAAGCTCCAGCTTCTGAGTGGTTTTCCATGAGGCACATATGGAAGCAACAAGGACATTCTGGAGGCAGAGCCCATATAGGGAAAAGCAAGGCTGCTCAATCAAGAAAGACAAAAAACCCCAAACCATTCCCCAAACCCCTCTTCCCTGCATTTAATTTGCCAGCAAAGGGCTGCAGGCCACCCACACTGTGATGCTGGGGAAAAGCAAGGAGAGCATCTGGGAACCTTCATCAGGAGCAGGCTGAGGGCTCTGAATTAATGGAGCTCCATAAACAGTCGGTGGAGCTGGGCTGATTTACACCCAAGAGGGCCACGGGGACCCTCCCCCTGCACGCACACACACTTTGTCTTAATCCTCCCCAACATGTTTTGGAGGCATGTGAAAACAACAGAGAGCCAATTTTTGGCTGCAAGGAGCACATGATACATCTGTGCTCTGACGCTGCCAAGACTCACCCGGAGTGACTTCTTATTTTATTAATGGCTGTATAATAAACTGTTGAAAACACAACTTTGCCATGGAAACACTGCCACAGCCTGCATGCAAATGTGGAGCTAGTGGGTGCTTTTGAGTGTAGGGAAGGCACATCTCCCCAGGGACAGTCTTGGGGGTCAGCACAGCATCCTCATGGATTTGGCTTAGTGCCTTCCAGATGTCCCTCCATGTCCCTCCTGCAAACTCTGGGTCTTGGTCCTGTGTTTCCAAGAGCTTTGCAAGAATGACAAGTGCCCAGGCAGCCCAGCTGACTTCACAGGATCTACAGTAAGCTCTTCAGAACTATAGATTGAGCAGAAATGCAAATGGAGAGTGAGGTATAAGCTGCTCCCACTGTGGTCCCTTGACACTGCAGATTTTCCCTCACTGTGG
This sequence comes from Notiomystis cincta, assembly GCA_013398075.1. Lineage (NCBI taxonomy): Eukaryota > Metazoa > Chordata > Aves > Passeriformes > Notiomystidae > Notiomystis > Notiomystis cincta. Next base: position 59,879 of record VZRX01021665.1, read on the forward strand.
GTACCAAATTGACTGGAGGATGAGGTACTGCTCAGCACTGAGGAACTTACTGCCCTTTTATTACTGAGGGACTGGAATATACAATCTCCTTATTAAGAGAATTAAAAAAATATAAGTGGGGGAGGGACAGAGACACGAAATCACAGAGGCTGTGGCAGAGCCAAGAACTGTAACTGGAGCTCAGGCAGAAACACCACATGGGAAGCAGCCAGAGCTGCTGATATCCTCAGGCTGTTGCAATCGCAGGCAATCAGTTGCTTGGCACATTCCCTCGTGCTCCTGGGACCTGGGAATGCTGTGGCCACGAGGGCCTGGCAGCTGGGGCACACGTGTGCCCCAGATCTGTGCTGCTACCTGAGGTGCCCGGGCACATTTGCCATCCCCACAGCAGCTGGCTCTCAGGGTTCCTGGAAATCAGGCCTGACTTTCCCTGGCACCTCAAGCCTGGGGACACCCATTCCTGAAGAAAGCTGGGCTGAGCCCCCAGCACAGGCACTGCTGGGACTTCGATGGTGTGAGCAGCTCTCCCTGCTGAGCACAGCAGCCTCCTCACAGCCACGGCCGTGCCAGTCTCAGCCCCGCCCTCGGCCCACTTACGCTCTGGTCCATGGTCTCGGGGATGAACTCGCCCTCGCTGTTGATGCTGGTGTAGGATCCCTGGCGCGCGATCTGCTGCTGCTCCTCGGGAACGCTGCCCGGCGGCGGGGAGCTCCGGCCCGTGTGCAGGGAGCCTGGGGCAGGGAAGGCACGGTCAGCAGGGAACCTGACACTCCAAATCCTTCCAGGAACGCTGCCCCAGGGATCACAGAGCTCCTGGAGCTGCTGCTGGGTTTGCGCTCAGGTGGAGGGGAATGGAGCTGGAAGTGTGATACTCTTTATGGGCATCCTCCAAAGCTTTGGCAGCAGGGAGTTTGTTACTGGGGGGGCACACAAAACGTAGCAGACTTGACCTTCAACACACCCTGGATCCCAAGAGATCACTGTATCCAGATACTATGGCAGAAAGGAAAGGGTTCTGGAGTTCTGTTGTGATACAATCAGTCAATCTCAAAGCAAACCATGAACTCCAAACCATCTCCCCTCTGACCTCTGGACATTCCCTCCCTGGAGCAGGTCGCTGCCTTGGTCTCAGTGCAACAGCACTGAAACACTTCTTATATGGAAAACAACTTGTACTCAATACTCTCTTCTCCCCTCTTTCCATACAAGAAAGTAAAGTTGGAAACCCAACCCTCAAATCCAAAAACCCCAGGGCAGGAATGATCTATGGGATCAGTTTGTCCTATCTTTGGCCAAGGGAGTTCTCTCCCCTGTCTATAACCCCAGAGCCTCTATCCTGTGCAAAGCTTCCACTGGCTCCCTCACAGAGCTTGTTCAGCAGAAGGTAATTTCCATTTTGTACCCAGGAGAGAATTCCACAGCTTCTTTATGAAGATGTTCCATTCTTCCCGTTTATTCCCCCAAATCCACTCTCTCCTTGTGCCTTTTCCAGCTCTAGGGATTGCTGCCCTTGCTTGGCCCAGCTGCAGAGTCTTGGCTCTGCCTGACTCCCTGCAGTTCCCCCTCTCCATCCCTGTGCTGTCATCACTCCATGGCAAGGAACTGCTGACAGAGATCCGAGTGGATCCGTGCTGCAGCTTCAGCTGGTCGGCACCAGTGAGCTTCCACACAACACAACAACTTCTTCTCATGCAGACTTCTGAGGAGCTCACATCCTTGAGGAGATAGAAAGCACATGCAGATGTGTTTCCTCCCATTTTCTATCCATTCTGTGGCACTCTTGCCAATTCTTGGGTTCCTTGCTACCATTTGCTAACAACATGCCCAGGCTAAGCACAAGAGAAAGGTACTGGGAGGGGGCCTATCCCATCATGGAAAATCAACACTGATCTATCAACACAACACTTCTGCCTCTTCTGCTGCTACTCTGCATCACAGTTACTGTGCCAGATGGATCTCTGGCTTAAATCCATCTGCATGATCAACACTATGAACTCCAGTTCCCACCTTTCACTTAGGCAGATACCCATCAGGAGCTGTTAATGTTAACAGTATCACACCAGCATTAAAGATCATTAAATCAGGCCTTTTTGCTGGATTTATACCAAACACACAGATTTGCCTGTCCCATGCTACGTCTTCCTTCTGACTCCTTGCTCAGATTGTAAAAATAAAAGTCATATGGCTTTGAGTTACTTTTTTTTTTCTTCTTCCTATTTTCTCCTTCACAGATTTCCTGTAGGATAAGAACACAGTGAAAAAACTCCAACTGAAGTAATGCCAAGATCAAGAGGAGAGAATTTCTCGAGTGCTGCAGCACTCATAACGAACTGGCTTTCCACCAGCCCTAAAACAAAACCAGTTGGGAAGTACAGCATCCTCTCTTTGAAGATAAATAAACAAACTTTTAACTATTGAGCAGTTTGGGCACCCTGGGTAAATCACTGCATCAGCAGCCCCTCATTTGCTTAGCAGATGCCAATCTGGAATGCAGCACAAGGACATTTGGGTGGCTTTTGCCCCAAAAAGCTGCTGGAGGATTTAGTGAGGTGTAACTGCTGTATCTTAGCTCTGCTGAGCATTTCTGTGAGTGCTGCAATGAGCTGGGGTCTGCTCGTGCAGTGTTGGGATCTCTTGCTCCAAGCAGCCACTTGCTATCCAGCAACCCTTTGACTTTAGTTTTACAAAGGTCTGTACATGCCCTGGTTTTACAAAGGTCTGTACATGCCCTGTTTGACCCTGGACCCAGGGAGTTAAACAAGATTCATCACAAGCACAAAGACTTTGCATGATCTCTCATTAAGCCTTTGCCTGTAACAACTACTCCCAGCCACAGATCAGCTGTGTTTGACCTTCCAGAGTCACATTTCCTGCCAAAAACTTTATAAGGGGATAAAACACCAGCTATTTCCCAGCAGGTAAGGAAATTAAACAAAGTGCTTAGGCTTTTGCACGCTTGGAAACTGCTGGAGTGAAGCAGATCTCTTTTCAGCCAGGCTGTTTGGGTAGAAGTGCTGCCCAAAGTAATTTATGCAGCTTCACACCTCCAGGAGCAGTGGCTGCTGCTGCTTTGCATCCATGCATGCTCTTCCACCTGGGAGGAACGTGGGGAGGTGCCTGGAGCAGAGCTCAGGGTCCATTCCCCACTCCAGCCTTATCCTGTCCTGTTAACAAATCCCAGGGACGCTGGAGGAGTGGAGGAATGGAAAATAGGGGTCAGAGGAAGAGTGTAACAGCAGTAGTTAGTGGAGGCTTAATTTATAGCGGGGAAAACACAAGGCACATTGGATATATTGGATAATGCTGATAGTCCACCCTGAGGAAAAGCCCAGGTGTGCCAGTTTGACACATCACAGATGCTCTTCACACTTGGCCTGATACTCAAGAAAAAGCAGCAGCAGCAGGCAGGGAGAGGAGGCCCCCAAGGGACTGTCCTGGGGTCTGTGGGATTCCATGTCAGCTCCGGAGGGGATGGGGCAGGGTGAGGCACTTCTGTTCAGGCAGAGTGCTGCTCAGATCTCAGCAGCTCTGTTTAGGATTCCTGAAGTCAGAGAAACTCTGCAAATTGGCACTGGTTGAGCATCTGACCTCGGTTCCCCTCTGCAGCAAGGTGCTTTGGGAGGGATCCCTGCTCCATGCTGCACACACGAATGTAAAGTCGTATATTTGAGCTGAGAGCACAGCGTGTCCTGAGGACACAGAACCAGGACAGCACGGAGACTCCAGTCACTGCTGGCACCCACTGGGGCCTTTCATGTTCCCTTCTGATATTTTTATTTGAGAAGGGCCTTTCATGCAGTATGTGCAGAGCTCGTGGTGCTGCACGTACAGCCAGTTCCCCTGTGCCAGGCTTGGCTTCCCTCCGCCCCCGCATTCCTGGCTTCATCTTCCCCTGCTCTTCCCAAAACTTCACCCATTACAGACCAGCACCAAGCAGGGAAGAGAAGCCCCTCAACAGGCAGAGCTGGGGAGGGTTTGCTGGCAGCTGCCACCGCTCACAGCTGCAGCCACGGGGAGCCCAGCCCTGGGATGACGCTCCCGAACGAGGGATGCGACGTCAGGATGTGCTGCTCCTCTGAGCCCTGGCAGAAACAGCAGGCTCAGGACAGGGCTGCACAGGAGGAAGAGAGAAAACTGCTGGAAATTTCTCTCTCTGGTCCTGTCTAGGGGAGCTGTGAGCAGATGGACCAAATCTCCCTCAATTTCTTCTTTTCCGGTGGGATGCCTACAAGTCTCCCTCCTCTCCTTGCTGATCCTTCTGAGGATGGATTTCTACATCTTGATTTAAGGCAAACTTAGGTACTTTTAGCCTAATAAGCAAGACAGAACCTATTTTCTAGCCCTAAAGCAGCTGGCATGATGCACACAGATGAATTTTCCTCCTCTTCTCAAAACAGTGGGTCTCATCCATCCTAACTACTGCAATACTCCTGGTCTGGAGAGAGCTGGCAGGCACACGAAGCCATGGCTCAGCAGCCTGGTTTTCCATGGGAAAAAAGTAAAATAAAGCTTCTGGCAAATGCTTCCACTGAAATGGTGATCCTGGAATGGGGCTGTTAAATAATTTTTGGATAATGTTCTGAAACATGTATTTCTTCAAAGTAAATAAAAACAATTCCAGTTATCTAAAAATAAAAGAAAAAAGTTGTGTTTTTTTAGTCCAAGTTCCCTTGCACTTTTTCTGGCCACCAAAAAATTGGAAGAGGATTTCCACTGAAAAAGTTTATGGAGAGGAAAAAAAACACAAACCTGACTTTGCATAAGGTTTTTCAGGGACACGACATGAAGACATTTTCTGCCCAGCAGAAGCAAAAATAGCTAAATCTTCCCCAGAACATCTACCTCCCTTCCAGTGCACTGGTGCCAACAACATACAGTTTTATTATTTTCTGCTGCTGTTTACATGGCAGAGTCAGCAGAAAAGCATGAGACATCTCAGAAACACAGAGAACATGACCCTGAACTACCTTTTATTATAAAGACACTTTAAATCTCCTTTTAAACGTGCTTGCAAGAGAAAAGCTGAACTGGGTTGAGATCTTTTGATAGCAACCACTTGGAGGACAGCAGCAGGAGAACACTGTGAAATGCCTGCTGACTGAAGGGGAGTTTCTCCTACAGAATTCCCAGCCTCTTAGGAGGCCTTTTGCTTATGCACCAAATGCAGTGAAATCCCCACTTTGGGACACCAAAACACAGCATCATGTCTGTCTGTCTGTCTGTCTACTCCCTGACACTGGGTTTTATGCTCCATTTGAAATGCTGCTCTCCCTTTCAGCTCGTTGGAGTTTCTGCCCAGCTGCTGGATCGCCCAGTTCTGACTCAGGAGGTTAAAAATGCATCTGCTGCATTGTGAGCAGCCTTAAGCAGAGCTGCAGTGGCTTCCTGCAGACCCCAGAGAACCCAAAGAGAGCAGTGTCCTTCTGTTGTCATGCAGAGGACTTGCTGGAACCTCTTTGAATACTGATGGTTTACAAGGGAGAAGAACCGGATGATGCTTGGGCTGGTTGCTTTTGCCACCTGACCATGTAACAGTGCCAAGGACTCTTGTTTTGGTGCAGTAGCTCCTGAAAACCCAAACATGAGCACACTCTGCATCCCACAGCTGGTGCTGCCCCATGCTCCTCCTCTGTTACCTTGACTAAAGCAGCACATTATGTCCACTCCTCCACTCTGCCCTTCAAGCATTCCCTCAAAACCCCTTTGTACCTCAGGCTCTCACCCTTGCAGAGCTCATTTCCCACCCTTTTTCTGCCTTGCATTGGCTCAGGATGTTCTTAAGGCAGAGACACCTCACAGTCAGTGGTGCAGGCCTGTCAGGAACCAGAAGTTCCAAAACAGGAAGGAGAGGCCAAAGCACAGCATAAAACTCGGTAGGAAAGTCTTGACTTGGCAAAAACCCATCTTCCACTAGCACAGCTACACATGGAATCAGTTCTGCCCATCACACTCAGCTCACACCCCAGTGCCAGCTCCCAGTGCCACAGCTCTTTGCTGGCACACATGAACAGCCTAACATGTGCCAAAAAAAGGGCAGCACAGATGTTCTGCTCAAGCACAGACTCTGAGCTTTATGTGTGCATTTCACTCAGGGTCATCTAGTGACTCTGCTGAGCTCTCAAGAGCCATGGGAGCTAGGAAAAAAAACCAACAAAACAATAGAAAAAGACAATGCTGGTACATCCAAACACCAGGCCCAAAGAAAACTCTTGCACATGTGCCACCCACCCCTGGCATCAGTAAGAGCTGGGCATGGCTGCACAAGGAGCAGGTTGGACCTACCTAAACATTTTCAGAACACCTTGTCTGAGATGCAGCAAACCACAGGACATGTTATCAAAGCAGCACAGGCTATGAAACAGAGAAGGGCTGAGTCCTTGGAGAAAAACACTCTTTTGTTGCACAGAGAAGAGTTTGGAAGTATTTACTGCCATATAAGTACAGAGGATCCTTAGAGGATGAAGTATTTCTCCCTGTGTATTTCTGAAGGAGGGCCCACTTTATTCAAGGCTGCCAGTGGTTCAGCTGGTGAGTAATTGCATGAAAATGATAAGGATCTGTAGAAATAATCCTATAACCTGCACCCACAGACATGGCAGAGAGCATTCACTGTGAGAAAAAATCATTCATCCTGCCTGTAGGCTGGAATATGAATAATTATACCCCTGCTATAGAGTCCTATTGCTTTACCAGTTCTGCACAAGGCACCCTGCTCTCTACAAAATCCTACAAGGTTCCTCTCACAAAAACTCAACAGGATTTCAAAAAGCTCAGAGTATTTTAGAAAGCAAGAAAAGCATAAACTCAAGCCCAGAAAACCAAAGAGAAAACCACACAAGGCTACAAACAAACTCCAGTCCCTGCAGGGCTTCAAGAGGAGATCAGGTGTTTGCCAGCCTGGCTTCAGGGGTTGCAGGTACCTACTTCCAGCACCTCTGAAGGAAAGGGACGCTCCCCCTCCTCTGGAATGTGACCACTGCCAAACACTGCCCACATTCATTCCCCTGAGAAACCCCAAAGCAGCAACCACAGATGTCATTTCACCCACAAGAACAGGCTGGTGGCACACAGACACATATTTGGTCTTTATGTGGTGAAGCTGGTCCCAGCCCAGGAGCTGAGGAGCCTGAGCCCACTCAGCTGCATTATTCTGGGGAAGGGGGACAGATACTCAGAGAACAACAGCACATGGTTAAAGGAAGGACTAAGCCAAGGTCCCAGACAGCCTTGGCTTTCTACAGATTCTCACTCCACACTTTGATAAACCTCAGTGAATCAAATTCACTGGGAATTTTGATCACTGCATTTCCCACTCCCAAATTACACCCCAGGCCCTCTGTTCTCTTCACTTTCGTGCTCAAAGTGCCTCTGCTCAGCACAACCTCGTCCGACCTACAGAGTCTTTTCCTCAGGCTGAGGACGAGCAGCAACTGCACTGAGTTTCTGTGGGGGACACCAGGGTGGCCATGCAGCCTGTGACACCCCAGGGCTGTGACAAAGGAAGGGAAGGGGGTGGTGGCCAGGCTGGAACAGCACAAGCCCCCGGCAGAGCACCGTGTTCCACTGACCTGTTGAGTACTTGCGCGTCCTCTCGGAGTCCTTGTACAGGGACCCCATGATATCACCCATGGATCTGGAGATCCTCATTTCGTGCTGCTTGCTGTTGTTTGGCTGGAGGAGCTGGTAATCAGACAAAGGGAATGATCAGAATTGGCCAGAGCCCCGTGGACACACCATGTGAAACCCTGTGTTTGGCTCCCCGTGACCCTATTACCCAAGAACTATTAAAAAAAAAAGAAAGAAAGAAGACATGCACGTAATCTGGAGTGATCCAAAAACCATTCACAAACAAATCACATCTGTTAATAAAACAGTCTAGTAGGATTAAGCTGCCACCCATAATGGCAAATACAGATATTTGACATAAAAGACTGTTCTTGCACTGCATTAACTCCAGAGAGATACAGAGACTGATCACTGGACTGAAAACATTTGCAATCCCAAAATCAGGACCCTCCTCTGTACTCCCCAGACTCCAGGGGCAGCCTAGGCACAGCCTGGGCAGAGGAATAGAGAGTGGAAGGTCAGGCTCTGCCAGGGAAGGGAAGAGCAAAGAAATGCATATCCAGCTGGTAACTTGGTAGTGGCCAGGTTTTACTAAGACAGCATGCTACAGTGAGCTGTGATTTTGTGATAATTTTATGTATAACCCCAGAACTGTGTGTTCTCACACACAGGAGCACGGCCACGTGCTTCAGGAAGAGATGGACCTGCTCTCAAAGGCAGGCAGGAATCTACCTGGCTCCTCTGCTCTCAGCAGCTGCCTTGCAATGCTGCTGTGCTCCCACAGCTGCCAGGACACATTGCCCCATTTCCTCCCCGAGTTCAGGAAACCCCAGCTGATGGCTCAGTTTCCCCTGGGACTCTGCTCCCTGCACTTCCCTGCACTCTCAAAAGGAGGGGAGAAGCTCCAGGGGCTGTGAGCACCAGTGGTAGCATGAGGATGAGCACTGTGAGTTTCAAAGACTCCCAGTCTCTCCAGTACTTCTAGGAAACAAAAAGAAGAAACAGAATTGCAACATCTACAAATCCCTTGCTTTACAGCCTGTGCTTGGGGCAGCACGACATGTGCTTTGGCAAGACACACTGTGCAAGGGAGGTCAAGCTAACAGGCTTAACTGCAAAACCACTGAGCTCAGGAAAAACTAATAAATAAATAAAGATGGAAAAAACCCAGACAGTTGTGCATGAGACCGAAGGATTCTCCTGTTTGCTCTTCCCAGCCTTTAGCACTGCAGCAGCACATGGAGGGAACAGTCCCCACGCTGCCACCCAGCATGGCAAGGCCAGGGCATCACCCTCAACACAGAGGAGAGGGGAAAAGGAAGGTGGCAGCAACCCTAGGAAGAAAAAACAAAGGTTCTCTCTGCTTTTAACCTTGTTTGAGGGTCAGTCTGGTATTTAACCCTTCACAGGATGCAGGAGGAGCCAGAGGGAGCTGAGCTCAGCCTCTGGGCTACTACCATAGGAAGATTTCTGAGCAGCTGAGGCAGAGCAGGGCTGACCCCCCTCATAAGCAGCTTGCCCTCTGCTCTGCACCGTCAGGAGACTCTTTTCCACTCCCCAACACAATAACAAGGCAACTCAGTCCGGACACAAAAGAGCAGAGAAGGTGAAGGGCTCACATTCGCTTTCTTTGGAGCGCTCACAAGGATCCGCAGGCTCTTCAGGGAAGGGCTCAGCTCCAACTGTTCCATCGCTTTGTCCAAGTCTTCCTGGGATTTCAGTGGGATCAGGAGCTGGAAGGGATTAAACAAACACCAGAGAATGGCAATGTCACATCTTTGGGTAAACAGAAGGAGCCAGGGTCTTACAGGGAGCAGCTTGGGAATGGGGGGCTGAGGGAGGAACCCAAGGAGGCGATGGAAAACGGAGCCCCTGTGCCCTCCCGCTTGCAGAGCTGTAACATTTTCTTCCAAGACCTCATCTACCGAGGAACAGATGCAAAAAAATCACAACAAACAACATCTGCGAGGAGAAAGCGTAAAGGTCACACCAGCAATCCAGCTAGTGGGAAAAAGAGAGGGCTGGGATGAAACCTCGGGCTTGCTGCCTGCTGCTCTGATTCTGCAGGCAGGACCTGCTGCTACCCAGCCCCAAAACAATCCCACATGTTCTTCCTGGGTTGATGGTCATGCAGGGGTGCTCCAAGACACCAGTGAGTTGCACCCAAGGATTTATTCTGGTAGATGCTTTGTGCTCTTCCCTACTGCTGCAGCCTGTGTTCCTGCACAGTGACACAGCTCCCTAGTGTCTGGCCACCAGGTGAAACCAGGGAACATCCCACAAATAAGCCTTTTCTCTTTTGATGTGAAGGGTGTGTGTTGCTCTCCTTCCAAGAACCACTTCTATCACACTCAGCAGCACAAATTCAGCTTCTGCTCTTTATAGGAGCAGAACTACACAGTGCTGTGTCTGTCAGGCAGCAAAAAGCCCTGATGTTTTCCTGGGAAATGGCAGACTATTGCCCTCATACCTCCACGGGGAATTTGACCTCCCAGCACTGCTGTGTGGTGTACCATGTCCTGCAGACAGCCTGCAAAGCCTCCAACACCCAACACAGCTGCACTTCAGAGGAGCTCTGTGGCCTTCTGCTGCCCTGGGCTAAGATTAAAGCACAACTTCTTGCCCCTCATTCCAGGATATTCTGCCTAATCTCATACCAAACAGGCCTCAGCCTCTGTAGGTTGCCTCGGGCACTGATTCCAGCCAACACAGCACATGTTATTCTCACATCTGTGCCAAAGTACACTGTAACTCCACTGACCAAAGGGGCCGAGCAGCCACAGCTCCCAGCAGGCTCTTACTGGTCTTACTGGGAGCCACAGCTTCCCAGAAGTCCTGAAAAGTGGCTCAGCCCTCTGGGTGATCAGGGCTCCTGCCACCAGCCACAGCAAACCCACCTCAGAGCAGCTGCCACACAAGGTGACGCTCACAAGGCAACTGGGAGAACCTTTTTGATCCCAGGGTGTTGCCAAGGGTTTGGCTGGTGGCCCACAGGCAAATACACCTCAGGCTGTGTGCTCTTGGCCTTATGGCCAAGAAGGTCAGTGATGTCCTGGGGTGCACTGGGAAGAGCAGTCCCAGCAGGTGAGGGAGGGGATCCTGCCCCTCTGCTCAGCCCTGTGAGGCTCATCTGGAGTGCTGTGCCCAGTTCTGGACTCCTCAGGACAAGAGGGACAGGGAGCTCCTGGAGCAGGTCCAGGTGAGGCTACAAGGAAGATTAAGGGATTGGGGCATCTCTTTTATGAGGAAAAGCTGAGGGAGCTGGGGCTGTTCAGCCTTGAGAGGAGACACTGAGAGGAGACCCCATCCCTGTGTGTCCCTGTCTGCAGGGAGGGCTCAGAGCAGGGACAGGGCTCTGCTCTGGGGGCCCAGCAAGGGCACAAGAGGCACGGGCAGGAAGTGATGGCCAGGAAGTTTCCCCTGCACAGGAGGCAGAACTTCTTCCCTGTGCAGTGACACTGGAATGGACTGGCCAGAGAGGGTGTGGAGTGTCCCTCACTGGAGATACTCCAGAACCATCTGGACACAATCCTGTGCCATGTGCTTCTGTCTCAAGGGAGGTTGGACCAGATGACCCACTGTGGTACCTTCCAACCTGACCCATTCTGTGATTTCCACTCATCCTTCATTCATATTTCAATGAACAACTCGTGTTCCCTGCCAGAATCAGACAAAGATGGTACTGAATGTCTCCCAAATGCAGTGCTCAGCCTGACCCCTCAAACAAGAGAGGTGGAGAGATTCCCTTGGGGCACTGCTTAACCCTCTTGAAGTTCACCAAGGCTCCACAGCAGGGCTCTGCCTCAAGCAGACAAGGCTCCTCCCCTGCACTCACCAAACAGAACTGAGAATGGTGAAGAGCTGCTCTCCCTTCTTTCTCCACCAAGCAGAACTTGACTCTGAGCTCTAAGCACAGCCCCACTGCTCACTCATCCCTTCACTGAGCTCCTCAAGTGTTCAGAGCAATCCCCCAGCTGCTGCTCTGAACAGAATGTTCTGTGGGTCACTCCATCCCTCTCCAACAGCACAACATGAACATGTTTGCTCGCCTCCTTCAGGGGAGCCAAAAACATCAGGGAGAAATTGCCCTCTTGTAAAAGGGACTGGAGCCAGTATTTAGCTTGGCTTTACCTGTTACCCACATCTGGCAAGAAAATTCCACTCCATTTGGCTTCCAGACTGTGGCACATATGGATATCAGGAACAGGTATCTGCTAGGCATGAAACTCAATACAGACTCGTGCAGAACTGTGGAAGTAATTGCCAGGGTGGATTTCCAAATAAACTGGGTTTACTTGATCTAAACACTGAGTAGCTGTGATTAACAGCAAAGTTTACCTACACAGAAGTTGCACTAAATAGAGCTTATTAGATTTTTTTTCCCCCTTGCTTTTCAATAGTGTTCTCCCCTGGAGCCTGATGTTTTAGTGGGGGACTTGGTGGTCTCTCCACTGCAGGTTGAGAAACTGGAGCAAAGAGTGAGGTTTCACCAGCTGCTGCAGCACTGCCAGACCTCACTCTGTAAGACACCACAGAAAGCCAAAGAATTGTAGGAAACAGGGTTGGGGAAAAATCTGAGAGGTCAATTAGTTCATCTTCCTGCCCAATGCAAGACCAACTGGCATCAACAATTCTCGACAAATGTTTGTTAAATATGCTTTTATCTCTTCCCTCCCCCCATAATGGTGCCTTTTCCATTTCCCCAGGCTTTAGCTCTCCCTCAGCTCCCAGAATGATGCTGAGGGGCAGCCTTGAAGGAGGCAACAGGAGGTCAGAAGAGAAGTGGTGGCACACTGAGGTTCAGTGAACTTCTGCCCAAGGTCACACCACAAGTTGGTGCCTGTGCTGCCCCTGGCCAGGCCAGGCTTTGCTGCCTCACTCCTCAGAAAGATGAGCCCAGCCTGGAACTAACCCAGACGTGCCCCATGGGGACACCCATGGCCAGGCCCTGCTCTTATCTACACCAGCCCCAGCCTGCTGATTCCGTGGCACCACCAGGATGTGATTCATGCCTGCCCCTGCTCCACCCAGCTGGCATGCTCATCTCACTGATCCTGGCTCCAGGACTCCTCCTCTGACAGGAGTCTGCCACTCACTGAGACTCTGCAGGGGCCTGCTGACCTCCATGGTGTAAATTCCACCTGCAAGGTGCCACCACAAGAGAGAGGTCTGATGGCAGCAAAGAGTTACTGAACCCTTGGAGCATAAAGAGAGGGTGAAATACTTTACTGCAATGAGTCTGTGGCCATGTTCCCTCCGAGACTTGCAGTCATGACACACAAAGCCCTGACCCAGGAGCCAGATGCTGGGGTGTCACCCCATGTAGGTTATGTCCCCAAAGATCCCTCTTGTCTGTTTGAAGTGTTTCCACAACAACAACCCTCAATTACTACTTCTCAGACATCTTCCCAAAGCTGTGGGTTCTCACGAGGTGGAATTTTTATGCATAGGAAAACAAAGCACTGAAAGGCATCCCCAGCCCTAAGAAATGAGGAGTACCCAAAGGCCTGCTCATGGTCCTGCTGTGTGCTGTGCACATGCCCAGAAAGACAGTCTCTAGCATGGGATAAAATGCATTATTTAGGCTTCTGTTTGCTGTTGTTGGAAAGAAATCCTCTTCCAGTGGGAAGAAACCTGGAATGAAATGAGTCATTCCTGGAGAATTCAATGGCAGGCTTTTCCCGGGAGGGCTGTCAAAGAATGCCCAAGATTAGAATCCTGACTGCATTCAAAGTCAAAACCCAGTGGACACTTTGGTATCATGAGGTACCTATTGTAAAAGAATATGAACTTTCTTTGTGGAGCAAATCTCTATTGAAACAGAAGGGAGAAAATAATAAATGGGAGGGAAAAAAAGAAGAAAGCTCTCATCAGGACCTCTCTGTCCATTCATACTTTGATTAAAGGCTGCAGGTCATCTGCAATTAATACTTGAACGAGCCAGCTATCAGGTCCAAAAGGATCTGTGTTTAAAAGCCCACCTCTTTGCCATTTGGCCCTCTCCTCCTTCCCAAAGCCAAACCTACCCTGAGAGCCCAGTGGCTCTGGATGCCTCACTAGAAAACACTGAGCACACCAAAAGAGATGCCAAGGATTTCCCCCTTCTGCTAACAGCTCTCAGCAGGACCCTTCTTTCACACACAGTGCTGGGCTCAAAGAGAAAGTGGGAAAAACACAGAGGCCTGTGTGATGAATGATGGAGGAGAAAGATCTTCAAGCCTTAAAATGCAAGGATTGCAGAGGGAGGGTTTCTTGGCTGCTTTTATGTGGCCACAGGAGCTGCTGGAGGAACGTTCAGTGATGCTCATTTCACTGCAGACCCAGCCACAAGAATGTGCACATCGTGCTGGGGGTTTGGGTGAGACAAAGTCAGTGCTAGAGAACAGAACACTGTGTGAGCAGCACTGTCCCTCCTGCTCTGCACGTCACGCTCCGCAGCTGCCCCCGTGGTGGGAAGGCTTCACATCCCCGACTGAGTGAGGGGGATTTTTGTTCTGGGGAAAAGACAATGTTCCTGTGCAACAGGCCTTACTTGAAATAATTCTGAGAAAGGAAAAGCCTGGCTTGGAGTCTGAGAATCCACCTGAGCTGTGTCCAGACAACCGTTCTTGTGCACTCCCTAGCTGGGAACCACAAAATAAGGTTGTTTTTCTTCACATCCCAGGAAAACACAAAATCAGGGCCTTCAGAACAAACCACTGCTCAATTCTGAAGTTGGCACCAGGCACCCAAAACCTGACCCTCAGCAGTAAGGAGAAGACTACCTCATTGTTCACACAGACCAAGTCCATCGTCTGTCCAAAAGCATCCGTGACCTTCTGCACCACTTCCTTGAACTTGACTGGTCTTGGAAACTGGATAATCCTGTACACACAAATAAACAAATACAACAACAGTCTCAGTTTAGTAGAAGCATACTGGAATCTGGGATTAGACTGACAGTGTAGAAGAAAGGAGCTGTATTCCATCATGAAGCATAAAGTCTGCTCCTTGCTTTTACACTCACAGAAATGCTGCTCCTCTGCTGTGCCCAAGAGGAGACTTGACTACCCTGCAAGAATATCTACCAAAAACCCTAGTGCAGCTTCTCTGCTCCTCCCTCTCATGTGAGGTACAGGTGGGAACAAAGAGAAAGTCCAACAGCCCTTCACTGGAGAAAACCCAGATCAGGCACTGGTCACTGATTTATCATCTCTATTTTCAGCAAGAGGCTCTGTATAGGGAGGAGGGCTGGAAGTGGGGATGCTGCAGTTTGGCATCCTGTGACTCTCCTGTACCATCACATGCAGCACCTCTATAGGTATTTACATCAGGTACAGCCTAACCCTAAAATAACAGTATTTAAATTTTCTTTGACTTTAACATGCAGCTCAGACCATCAGCCTGTGTCCTGCCCTGTCACAGTCACCAAGCAGAGGTGATTCCATGAAAATGTCAAGCAGGGAAGGGCGGACAAGCTTTAACTCCCAGCCCTATTTTTATGGGACCCATGCCCAAAATCTGGTTATCTTAAGTAAGTGTCATGGACCGCTAATCAAAGGACACATTTCTGTAGAGTTCCAGCTCCACTGGGATTCAGCAGGGCTCAAGAATTAATAAGAGAAAAGGATCCAAACGTGCACCCAATGTCCCTGGTAAAAGGCATTTAATGACTTCCAGCTTGGAACCATTTTGCCTGCGTGCAAATCCCAGGAGCTTCTTGTGGCAAATGGGTTCTTGCACATAAAAGTGTAGCTGATTTTAGGGGAATGAATCCTGCTGTGAGCTCAGCTGCAGCTGGCTGAAGTCAGCAGGATGGTGTTGGGTGGAAAAGGTAACTTGTCCCCATATTGATGGGGGACTGGGCTGGGTACCTACCTTTTCTCTCCTTCATATTCAAACTTGATCCTGACATTTCGCTGCTGAAAGAAAAAGCAGAGAATGGTGAGGTCCCAAACTGTATCCTGGATTGACTCATAGATCCAAAGCTGACAGGAGTTCTGAGGGAGACTCTCCTAACTCCATAAGGCATCTGGTTCATTTAGGCCAAGCTGTCTGGTGGACTCACAGACTTTGGGGACATTCCACATTGCTGAGGAATGTGCTTGTCAAAAAATAACTTCATCTGTAAGCAAGAAGACACTTGCCTGTATAACTGCTGGTTTTAATAAAATGCATTCATGAGATGGAAAAGAGTCCTGAACTCCCTTGGGAGCAAGGCACTAATATCAAAGAGGCCAACATGTTAAGTGTCTGCTGTCTGTCCACCCTCAGTGCTTCCCATAGTTCCAGCCCAGTACTCTTCTGCTGGAAACTCAAATGCCAAAGCTCAGAGGATGTTTACTACAACACAGGAATATTTGGGGTGAAGAATTAAGAAGTAAAAGCAAACATTCTCTAATGGAAGTGGAGACAATCTCAGAGTTTGAAGCCAACAGTGCTAGGATGGTTGAAGGGCTGGTTGCTATTTTGTTAGGACCTACAAAATGCAAAGTGTATCAATACACAAAACACAGCAAATGCCCACCCTGAACTGCCCCATTGCTCACCTCAAGAGAAACCACAAAATCTGCCCAAAGAAGAGCCAGTGGAATCACAGGCATCCCTGGGCACACAGCTGTGCAGGGACCAGTAAAAGCCACTTCTCCCATCCTCTGTTTGTGCATATTTAACAGCAATCAAGACCACAAGGAGCCTTTTCATTCCTTCAGCTTCTCAGACCAAGTCTGAGCCAAGCATCCCTCGAGCATCGCTTAAATCATTCCAGGACTTTCCGAATGTCTCCAACACAGATCAAAACCCCCTTTACTTCCCAGACCAGGTCTAGTCACCCCACTTAACCAGCATTTTCCCCCCCACAGTGCCCACAAGCCTCCTCAAACAGCTCTCTTCCCATAGAGAGAGAGGTGCTGGCCACCTCCCTGCGAGGTGTAACCCCAGGGAGGGCTCGGTCCTGCACCGTCGGCGTCTCACAGGGATAACTCCCAGCTGGGTGGGTGACAGCCCTTCCTGAGCACAGGACTTATCTCTGGGCCTGGGCTGCCAGTGTGTGAAGGCACACTTTCCATCCTCTCAGAGGGAAAGCAGAGCTGCAGTGAAACAGCTTTGTTTCTAACGAGGAAAACGAGCTGGATGGGTGCCCTCCGGTTTATTTTTAAACTGACAGCTCCTCGAGTTCTGCAAACACCCACTGAAATTCAGGAAGTCAAGGCTGGAGGCAACTCTGTTGAAAAGCTTAAACAGATTCAGGGTAAACACGTTGGGTCACCCAAGATGCATCCTTGTTATCTCTGCTCGTGGCATTTTCTTTGTTTCCGGAAGGGCTGGGAAGGACCAGTGCTGGGACAGTCACCAAGTGAGGCACTCCAGCAGTGATACAGGCCTGTGCTAAACAGGCACTTACATCACTGCAGTGGCTACAGCCAGTTCTCCAGACCCACAAAGTTTGGACAGACTCCAGGTTCATTTCCAGAACCAGGCCCAACTTGTAAATATACCAAATTAATTCTAAACCAGTTCAAAATTCAGAAGGAGAGGAGATGATCATAATCAGCCTAGTGCTGAAGGTTCAAATCATTCTGGAGAGACAGGCAGATATAGGTGGGATTGCCACCTTGGATTATCTGTGCTGGAAAAGAAAAGATATAGGCTCTTTTATGCCAGTCTTTATTTGCATGTGCCTCTCTAAGCAGGCCTGGCTGGTTCACCCCTCCTGGATGCTGGCAATAAATTGGCCAGTGTGGGTCCACTGACTGTAGCACCACAAAACCCTTCTCTAAAGAGTGAGAGAAAAAAAAAAAAACAAGGCAAGGAACTTTCAAGGTTTCTCCTTACAAAGGAGCAGGACATGGAAGGGGAAGAGCTCCCACAGCTCTGGCCTTGCTGCAGGAAACCTTTCAAAACACAGGTTTCACTTTCAGCACAGCCCCGAACATCGCACCGAGCTGGGACGTAGCACACGCTGCCTGGTTGTGCTGAGCAGCACAGATTTCACAGACAAACAAGTTTTGAAAAACAGCTCGTGGCTGGAAAATGTCAGAACACTCGTCTAAAACTCCAGAGAGAGAAGAAAATGAAAAAAAAATGAGCCACGACCCTGCTGCATCCTTTCCTTCTACATCAACAACAAGGCTGATGTGCCGTGGCCCGACGCCAGCAGAAGGACGCCAGCTGCCCCACACTGCTCTGCTCCTGAGCAGAGCTACAAACACACTGGCTGCAACAGGGAAATGAAAACCCACTTCATTTCTTAATTAGATAACATTTTTCTTCAATATAAAACACGCTAACCTCTTGCCTCCCTCAAAGAAACCAAGACCTTTAGCTTGCAAGCATTTGGAAGAAGAATAAACTCATATTTATCAGTCTGAGAAGTTGATTACAGTTTAATTTTTCAGGCTTCCCTTGGCTTGCTCATGTTTTTGACCCACACCTCAAGCTGAATTCATCACTGCTATCAGCAACAAATACTTTTTTCCCTTTTTAAAGAAAAAAAAAAAAGAGTAGGCAGTGCCCAAAGTACTAGGAAATCTCAGGGGATGCAAAGCACTTCCTAAATGCTGGAGCAGGCTGTGATTTTTTACACCCATGGAAGTCTGGTTTGGAGTAACTGGTTTAAGATTACACAGGGAGCCTGGGGTACTGCCAAGAGCTGGAGCAGAACCTCATGTGAGTCTGCACCCAGACTCTCAAACAAACAATCAGTGGGAACGCAGGACCAGCACCTTCTCCATCAGGAACTCAACACAGCATGCAAATGTTGAGGTGGAAGAGCTGTGGGTGGTGGAGGCTGCTGGATCCTGCTCACTTTTGCAGTTTTGTGAGCAACGTGACTCCCTCTTGCACAATTCAGGTTGTACTATTTACTGTCCTATTACTATTTACCTGCCATCAGGTGTCACATGAGGTCAAGGGCAGCTCTGTTCTCCTTCAATCAAAAGGTCCTTAGCAGGTGTAGGAGAACACGCTGAGACATCCAAAGGCTTGTGTTAAATACAGCTCAGGAGAGGGGTAAGGATGGTCACAAGAACCAGCCTTAAACCCTGAGCTCTGGCAGATGATGGCAAACAACATTTTCATCATCTCTGTGAGAGCTCAGGCAGGTAATGCTGCAAGCAAGGGAAACTGAGGCACAAAGGCAGAAGGGGCTTTGGCTAAGGATATGAAGAGAAAGCTCAGCATGGGGAGGAGAAAGCTCCATGGAGACCTTATTGCAGCATTTCAACATATAAAAGAGGGCTTTATAAGACAGAGAGAGACTCTTTACAAGGTCCTGCAGTGACTGGATGAGGGCAAGAGGCTAGACTGAGGCTGGATATAAAGAAGAAATTTTCTACCACTGGGTTGATGAGACACTGGAATAGACTGCCCAGAAAAGCTGTGGGTGCCCCATCTCTGGAAGTGTTCAAGGCCCGTTTGGATTGAGCAACCTGGTCTAGTGACAGATGTCCCTGCCCACAGCAGACAGGCTGGCCTATAACATCCCTCCAGGCCAAACCATTCTGTGATTCATTCCCTGGAGCAGAACAGTGGTGGAGGAGCTCAGACTGCAGGTGTTTGGCCTCCTGGGCTGTGAGCAGCGAGCAGCTTTCCCTCTCCGTGTGCGTTTCCGTGCGACGCGGGGCACGGAGGAGCCCACGGCCCGGCTGGCGCCTGCAGACCCTGCTGCGACACAAACAAAACCAGCGACAGCCCTGACAGGAAATACCACAGTCATTCCCTTCGCTTCTACAACAATTTCTCCTCCAAAATACTTGTACCGGCATTTCCTCCAGCCCTGCAAACAAATGGCATTTTACTCTTTCTGGCCATATTCCTCCGAAAGGAAAAAGCAAAGCCACTGCCGTGGCCACAAAGCCATCACCATCTTTCCAGGCTTTCCTTGAGGTATTTTTAGCTCTTTCCTCAAAACTTCAGATTTCACAGAGAAAAGACCACAACTGCCAAGCTTCAGAAAGGGAATTCAGAGGGGAATTCAGGGGGAAAAGGGGCAACTGCTTTTGCCCCTTGCCTGGGGACCACGTACCCCAGCGGGCTTGGCCAAGCTCGGCCCTCAGAGCTGGAGCAACAGCCCTGTGTGCTGGTTTAGATTAAGGAAAATGTTGGGAAAAAATGGAAAAAGTGTTTCCAAACGAGGTGAATCATGATCTTCTACAGAGATCCCTGAAGAGCTGACTGCTGTTTGTAATAAAAGCACACACGGAGAGCAGGAAAACAAGCGGTTAGTCCTAAAATGGAAGTGGCTCTGGAGGAGAAGATGCTGAACACCCTCTCCGCTCAAATAGCCAGGGGGTTGCTCAGATTGGGGTACAGGTCCAAGCTGAGCCTGTGGAGAGGCTGATTAATGGCAGAAATAGGCAGGGAGGCAGCAGAGGAGCCAGCCCTGCACCTCCATGCCTGTCTGTGTCACTGAAACACCTAAAACTGCCACTCTGCAAAATCCCAGACTAGCACAAATTCAAAGATTCCCCCCTTCATGTCTTCTTCTCCTCCTAATCTCAGCTGTCATCAGAAACTGCTCTGTCCAGACCTCATTTCTGTGGCTTCCTTTAGATCTGCTCCTGTCCCACCTAACCAGAGGACAGCTTTGCCCATGCTGAGACATCACAGGGATAGGGCCTTTAGAGCACTTCTTCCACCCAAATCCACAGTTGCCTCACAAGCCAACTGGGACAAAGCCTCTGACTTCAGCATTAACCCTTCTGTGGTCAAGAAAGGCAGGAAAAATCATCACAAGGGGCCTCCTATTCCCCGTGGTGCTGCTCCAAGAGGAGCTCATTCCAACCTTGCCCTGCAAGACCCAGGGCACTTATTCTGCCTCAGTTTCCCCCCTGGGTAATACAGGGGCAATGAAACACACCCACTTTTGCATGCCACAGGGTAATCAGAGGGATTGTTTTCACTTCTCTCGTTTTCTACTCGCTGGATTAGGAAACAATGAGGAAACCCCGCGGAGCCATGCAGGCATTGGCGCTCGAGTTACTCCCTCTGTGCAAAGCCACAAAGCAGTGGGATTCCTCCTCGACTCCTGGCTCTGGCTAAGAGCAATCAGCACCACAGGGCCAGGCTGAGGGGACTCCTACACTTCCCCAAGGTGCAGGCTGTTTGCATCAGCCCTGTGCTCGCCCCTGCCCTGAGCAGCGGGACGCTCCTCACACGCCAGACAGCTGGAGCGCGGCCCCAGACCGCGAGAGGAGATGACTAAGCCACGTCACTGGGAATTATCCGCACAGAACCCCCACGCACGCCGGGTCACTCAGCAATCAGACAGAAAGGAGTTTGTCTGGCATTGCCCCCTTCTCATTTCGGGGCTGGGAAGGATATATCCCAGTCCCTCTGGATCCTCGCAGCTTTTCTTCCTCTGAAAGCAAGCGCAGCTCAGACACTGGAAAGATGATGGCTAGAAGGGTCACTGCTGCTTGTTACAGGCATTTCTGTTTCAGACAGCAGCAGAAATCACAGGCTTCAAAATGTTTATCTAAAACCACCCACCTGGCAGGGAATAGCTTTTATCCAGCTGGATTTCTCAGCTGAATTTCCCTCTTCACACTCGAGTCAGCTCCACACACAGACATGGGAAAACCTCTTAAATCCTTGGGACTCCACTGCCTTTGCCATCTCCAGCCAAGGCTCTCCCAGACATTGCTGCTCCCCCTTGGCCCCTTGTTTCTGCTCCCCTCACAGAAATTCCCATCTTCCCCTATCCACATCCTATTCCCCAAATATAAAAGAGGTGATAAAGCCAAACTCCTTTTTTTAGGCTGCTCGAAGACCCATAGAGAGCCCTACAAAAGGAGCTGTATTTTACTGGAGTTATGAGCAAAGCCTTGTCATGCATCCAGCTTGCCAAAGAGAAGAGAGTCCAGAGGTAATTTACTAAGAGAACAACTTTTGGGAGAGTCTGGCATTTGATGTACAAGGAAAAGCATTTCCTAGAAATATTTAATTGCCGTGGGAGAGGTTGCCATCGTGATTAAGGTGGCAGAGGAACTGCTGGCTGTCATCAGCCACGACAGAGGCCCACTGACAACCAGCTCCACACTGCCACTTGCCAAGTGCTATTTATAGAAATGAATGGATGTGCACATAAATAGCTACCAAATAAATGCTAATTTAATTGCTCTTTCCTCCCTCCATCCTTTTGTTCAGGATTTCTTAATTATTCGGAGTTTCCCTTCTTATTCCTTAATGATCACAATGCAGATCTTCATTCTTCTGTTTCCTCCTTCCCCTCTTCAGAGCCATTCCTATGAACAAACTCCTTTGTTCAGTACACAAGATAGCCTGAAAGGACTTCTTCCAGCCATGCCAGAGGATGCACAAGGAATTACAGAGTGATTAAAGGAATAACAGAGGGATACCAGTGCAGAAGCTGCTCTGGGAATAACATCAGAATGATCCCTCTGTTTCCAAAGAACAGTTCTGCTTTAACTCACAGGAGAAGGAAAAGGGTGTCCATGTCTGTCCCTATAATTCCCACAAGGCAGAGAGGCAGGACAGTGTAGTGGCTGACACACCTGACCAGGACTCAGGAGATTCCAGCTCAGCCATCACATCTGCTGCCAGCTGCCTGGGCAATTCAAAGGAGGAAAATCATCCACACAATGCTGTTCTCATTCCCAGCTTGTTCTGCCATGAGGCATTGCACATCCAGAAATGCAGCCTTCTCCCTAAACTCATTTGTGAGGGAAGAAAACTACGAAAAGAAAGACTTTTATGAAATTTGCCAAAGGACGTTCATTTCTGAAGATGATCTGAAGCAAAACTATTGATATTTTGGGAAAGAAATATTTTGGAGTACACACCACCACAGGCTGTTTTCTTGTGTGGCCCAGGCCTACCAGGAATACAATCTGGCAGGGTTCAAATTTCAACTTGTGTCAAGAGAGCACTAAGGAAGCCCTCCAGGAGACAGGAATGAGATAGCACTTTGGTTGTGTTTCTCTGTGTACCGAAAAACTGCTGCAAGCCACACAGAGCTGGCTAGTTAGCCAACACATTCTTGTTGTGAACTGTGCCTTCCAGTGGAAATTTGGAACACTGACTAAAGGATTCCCGTGCCTCAGGAAAAACATTTTTCCACAGAAAAAGAAATATTATTTTATTAATCTACTAACTGAACTCTCAAACCCAAGTAGTTCAATGTGAGCATGTTGCTGTAGGGCCTCATGAGAGGCACCAACAGTGAGATGACCAAGAGAACATTTTAGCACCAAAATGCCCCTGTGCCTTACTCCCCCTCTGAGAAGGAAAACTGTGCAGGGCATCCTTCAGCCCAACCAGCCAATCTAATCACAGGAAAAAATTAAAAAATAAAAAGGAGAAACCAAGTACCAAAGGAACAACAAATCATCGGCACAACGACAGCATTTCAAAAGAAATCTCTCCCCCACATCAATTTCTGTCCTAAAAAAAACAAAGAAAAAAAAACCCTAAAAGTGACCCAACCAAGCTGATTAAACATGAACCAAGTCCCCACTAATTCCACCTCCTCTGGCCACTCCCCACCTCCCAAACTCGACTCCCGCCGTCCTGTGAGCCAGACATGCTCCAGCTACTCCAATTTAGTGAGGCAACAACTCAACATCCTCCAACGCCCTTCATCTCCTGGGGCCTGCTGGTCTGAACCCTCCGGATGCACAAGGAGAGTGAGATCCCAACCATCCACGTCTCCTCCATCAGACAGCTCTGAGCAACCCTGAGCACACAGCCACAGCCCCTCCACTTATGGATAGAAAGGAAAATCATGAAGGAGGAATTGTTTTTCCAAGCATCAATGATGTAAATAAGAAGGAAAGTTTGGTTGCTGCTACAATAAAATTAAACACAACTGGTAGCCAGCTATTCTAAAGATGATATCAGAGCATGACATAACTTGATTGGTGATTTATAAATGAAGATGCAGAGCGGATGGGCTGTGGGTATGGACTTGATTGCAAGATGTCAACTGCATGCAGATAAGAATTCAATCAATGAAAACTATAATTTTCCTTATTTTTGACTCATTATCTGGTTCACTGTATATGTGCTACTTTAACAGCCCAGATCTCAAAAACAACAGCAGGGATTTTCCCCCCTTGCACAAAAGAAGTTTTTTAAGAGGAGCCTGAGAAGCTTTGCTACCCTGACAGCAACGCGAGCTGGCCCAGCGCGGTCCCCACCCATCACCGCGCACACGATGCTGCCCTTGCAGCCATCCCAAGCTGCGCTGGGTTTTCTGCTTCTCCTGCAGCTGCATGGAGCTGAGTTTCTCTGGTCAGTTCTGTAAACATCTTGGACTTATTTCAGCATGAGCTGAACACAAACCCAGTGATTCAACTTGGACAGCTGCTACCGCCAGGACACGCTTTGAAACAAGACGTGCGCACGTGTTTTCGTCTGCATGTGGCTGGGAAGCCCAGAGGGATTCAGGAAGGGATTTTTTCCCCTCTGCACCCAGACTCCTTTGTTTGTAGCACAAGTGCCATTAGAAAATGCATGATGACAGCAAATGGCAATTTATTTTCTTCCTTGCTAGGCACCCAGCAATTGCAGAGTTGACTGCAAGCTCATTCTAAACCATAGCACTAGAGGTGGAATTCCAAGTGGATTTGCTGCCTTGCTTCTCCAGCAGCTTCCCCGTTGTCCTAATCTTTTTCTCCCTTTTTTTCTTGCTATTTTGACAGCTGAATTCTTCCTTCACAACTTTTCATGTTCGCCTAGTATTTGTTCCATACGCACACATGCTTTTAAATCCACTTCAGCTCTTGTATCAATGTCAGCAAATAATTTCTGACATTCCTCAAGGGACAATTTTTCTTGCTCACCAAAACAACTCTGAATGTGCAACAGGGCCAAAATGTTTGGGTTTAGGAGTATAAAGATAAACAGCAGTAATTCATAATTAAACACTTTATATAAGAATGACATTATTCCTCCCCAAAGAGCCTGGGTGTCTACAGCTCAGAATTGGCAGTCTGTCTTTCAAATATCTGAAGTAAAATGTGCACATAATAAATATTGTATTTCACTAAAGCTGTCAATAGGAAACAATTGACTTATCCAAGTCCTAAAGCTGCACAGCCTGAAACAAGTCCTGCTACTTTAAACAACAGTTAGAAGTTCCTTGAGGTGGGAATCCAGATTTAAACCCAGTTGCATGCCCAGTTGTTGTATTTGTGAATAATTTAGGGCATTACTCTTCTCTGCTCCTCTGTGATATAGGAATGCCTGTAAATTCCTTTCAGCTCTTCAAAAAGAGGTCATAAAGCTTGTAACTTGGTAAAATTATGATCTTTCTCATGTGCTGAGCACTTGTTAACTTCAGTTCTAATATTTAAACCCTGCTCTGCCAGCATGGCAAGCACCACACCCACCTCTTTCATCTGCTGGGATTTGGGGTGCACTGAAGAAGCAATGCCTTACCTGTTTGTTGGAGTGGACACTGTTTTTATTCCTGTTGTTGTCCAGCAGCCCCCCACACTTGCCCAACGCTGCCAAATCCTTCATAATAGAGTTCAGAGCTTCTTCTTCATCTGCAAAAGAAGAGGAGACAATTGAAGCGTGGAAGACAACCCTGCCCTTGGATGTGCAGAGTGAAAATACCACACTGCAAATACAAACTTTCAACACAAATGATCAAAAGACACAATGTCCAGCCTTCTTCCTAAGAGAGGCATTCCAAGACCACACCACAGTCTCTCCCAGCCCCTTCTGTCTTGAAAATAAAGGCTCCTTCATCACAGGTGAGATGTACAGTGAGATCTCATTGTCTACACCTGAAAGGGCCTGCAAGAAAGCTGGAGAGGGGCTCTCAGTAGGGACATGCAGTGATAGGACACAAGGAAATACCATTAAATTGAAAGAGGGCAGGTTTAGATTGGATATTAGGAAGAAATTTTCCTCTGTGAGGGTGGGGAGGCCCTGGCACAGGGTGCCCAGAGAAGCTGTGGCTGCCCCTGGATCCCTGGAAATGTCCAAGGCCAGGTTGGAGCAGCCTGGGATAGTGGAAGGTGTCCCTGCCTGTGGCAGGGGGTGGGACTGGATGGGCTTCAAGGTCCCTTCCAGATGCACTGTCTAGGGGCTGGATCCAGTTTGTGAGGTGTAAGGTGATGCTCTATGGGACAGAAACCTTTCAGGACCTGGTGAGCTCACAGCAACAGGTGAGGAGCACACCACAGTTCTTTATCTCAGCCTTTCCTCCTTCTTCACCTTGTGGTTAAGATCCACAATTGACTTTCAAAACCAGAGATAGAGAGAGACCAGGGGAGAGGGCAAGGAATCAATGAAAAGAGAGAAACTCAGCAATGCTGCATAGAAGACACTGAGAGCCCACACGGGATTTCTGATTTCTGCAGTAACAGGAGAACTTTGAGGGACCCATTGGATCTGAAACCAATCTCCTCCTTCTCAACACTTTGGGGTCTGTGGTTGTGGCCTCTTAAAGCAGCAATGAAGTGTTACACTGCAAAACACCAACCACAGGAACTGAGGATCCTGTCAAGACCCAGGGCAGGGCACACTCCTTAGGAGGGTGTGAGAAGCCACTGCACACTCCATGTTCATGATACAGTCAAGGCAAATGTTAGGCACATGCAGCTATTACTGTAAAAATACAGCTCCAAATCTTGTCTAAAAATGAGTGTCTCCAGGGACAGAACCACCCCTACGCCAGGCCAGCCTGCAGATTTAACTCAAAGTCCACAAATATGTGAAAAATGACAAAAACCATATGAAATCAGACAGGACTGAACCCAAATACTGAGGATCTCTCCCCAGGGAGGTGTATGTCCTAGATCCTCATGCTCAGATACATCATCTCCTCTTTTTCTACTCCTCCTGCTGGGTTCTATCAGGGTTGAAGCTATGAAAAAAACCCAGATATGTGAGAAAAAGACTTCTCGTGTGTGCTGTGCTCCCAGAGAATATTAAAGAAATAAGGGGGAAAATGTTTAAAATCCAGTCTCACATTTCAGAGCTCAGAAATGAGCTCCAATGCCTACATCAAACTTTCAGGAAAAAGCCTACATTTTCCTGTAGGCAATGTGTGCATACATATTTAATAGATAAACATGTATCTGTATATCAATATTAAAAATATAATTGACAAAACAAGAAAATTCATACCAAAGTACATTAAAATGTAATCCCTTTTGCCTTCCACATTTCCCTATTCACTAAAAGCACAGGTATGTTTTTCCAGAGGGGTGGCAGGGAGCACAGCATGAAACGCTACAGGAAAAAACCTCAAGAAAAAGAAAATTTTTAGTTCTAGTTCAGGAAAAAAAAAAAAACAAAACAAAACAATGAAAATGAAACACATAAAGAATATCCCCACAGTCTGGGTTAGGAGTGTTTTTCTTCTATTGTTGTTGGTTTGTTTGGTTTTTTTTTTTAAGGACCTCTGGGACAAGCATAGTTTTCCACATAAATTTTGTAGTAGGAAAATACCCAACACAAAAAAAGAAGGAAAAAAAGCTTTTTTTTTCTTTTTTTCTTTTTTTTTACTGTGGAGGGGGAAGGGAACAGGGGGAGGGACGAGCTAAAACAAACCCACACAAACAAAACCCCCTTACACCGCCCTCCAGGAATTTTCCACCAAAGCTCTAATCTCTGCAGTGCCCCTCACCCCCTTCTTTTTTTTCCATCGAGTGACAACAAAAGTTTCCTGAACTGCCTGACACAAAACACAATCTGTAATGTCATGGGCCAACAGGGCCAGCAGGCAGAGGCAGAGCCAGGCTTTGGTAGCAAAACCACCCAATCCACCACCCTCTCCCACCTCCAAACCTCCCTGGCCATGCCTGGCAGCATCTTCCAGGAGAGGAACCTCTGGTTTACCCAACAGTTTACATGACATCCTCTTCCTCCTCTATCTACACATCAGTTTTGTCAAAACTTTTTGTAACAGACTTCCAAGTCCACCAAACACAGGTTTAAAAAGTCCTGGTGCTGCAAACTCATGATAAGTCATATTTCGTAGAAAATCAAGCTAAAAATCTCTGCCAGAAGTGACTTTTTTGCATCTCTCCAAACACAGCAAAGCAAGGAGAATCCACTCACTTTCAGTAACTGCTTAAACTCAGCCAGTTTCCAGAAACACCCAACCATCAACTTAATTGGCCTAGAATAAGTGGTGTAAAACTTGTCTCCAGCTGTCCTGAATCAGGTACTGAAGGGAAAAAAAAGGAAAGAGAAGCTATTTCTTGTATTTGATTGTCAAATCGGCATTTTTGTTCCTCTAGCTACTAAAAAAAAAAACAATGCAAAAGAGCATTTTGAAAAGCATTTGAGGATTTTTAATGACAAAATCCACATCCATGACATCACTGCTACAAAATAAGATAAGAAAACTCCTTCCTATACAAGCAGGAAAGGTTGTTTTCTGCTGCTGGAGGGTGAAAGACGACTTAAGCACAAGCAGAAATACAACATTTCCTTGACCTAATGTATTTCTACGTGCTTAAGTATTTTTCAACTGCTTTTAGCAGTGTGTTTTTACTCCAGGAGAACTGCAATTTCAGAGGAGCTATGACCAAAGCCTCCACTGTTCAAAACAAACCCCCCACACCAGGCTCTGAAGCAACTTCTGAGCAGCAGCGGCGCAATTTGCATCATCGGTTGCAAAACCCACACTTCCCAGTCCTCTCCAGGACAGCCTTGCACAGGGACTGAGGCTTTCCAGACTGAACCTCTTGCCCATCCTAATTACCGCTCTTGGGGTCTCTGAGCTGACTCCCAAGAAGGGTGGAGAACTTTGTTCCATGGAAATACGCAGCCAGCTCAGCCAGGGCAGTCAAAATTCAAACAAGCACTGAAGCTAACTGGATAATTAAATCCAAATGCCACTCCCAAGCCTTTCCAGCAAAAGGGGCGTCACAGGCTGCTCCTGCTCTGTTTGGCTTGGTTTGAGCCAGGACAGGGTGAAGGATGGATGGCTCTCCCAAGGACAAAATGCCAATTGCCAGGAATCCCGTGCCCAAGGGACAGGAAAAATCCCGTTCTCCTGATCCGGCCCTGGCAGGACCCAAATATTCTTCAGCCTTGTGAGAACAGCATTGAGGCTGCACAGCAAACACCTCCCCAGGCTTTGCCACAGCCCCAGAACAAAACAGCTGCGAGTTGCACAACACCAGTGAAGTATCCTTGGAGCTCAGATGGGCTTGGGAGACTCCTGGAAATCTTTGTGCAACGTGAGCAGGTTCCTGCTCCCGAACAACCTCCTGGCCCAGCTCCACTCTGGCATCGTTTTGTACAAATTCACTTAAGGTACTGTGGGTTGACAGGATGAATTGTACAACAAATCCCACTTGATCTCCAACACAACATGTAAACAGGATTATTTCTACCGTGGAAGATCAGGACAGAGAAAAGCTGATTACAGAGACAGCAAAAATGAAACATAAAAATAAATTGCATTCAGTACTGTCCCTCTGTCCCCAATGTCTCTTCCTCCATCCTCAGTTTTCAGTTATTTCCCTTAGAAGGAAATTCATTTCTTTCTTCTCTACTTTCCACCAACACACTTAATTTTGTGCTTTTTAAATCAGCTTCCTGTGACAAAGCTTGTTTGATCACACTGCCAGCCCATCCAACCAAGGACAACTTCCAACCAAAAATAATAGATGTTTCAAAATATATTAATTTCCCAGAGGTTTGGGGGTGGGGGAAAATATCCATAGCCACATAGAAGAGAGGAACATACAGGAGCAGAAAGCCAAGAGCACTCCCAGGAAGCAATGACCAGCAGAGCTCCAGTAGACAGGGTTTATATTTTTATTAAAACACACTCATCCATTTTGGCAGGATCTTATATCAAAACCAGAATGCCTCCTTCTCTCATCAGGCTTTCAGTTCTGCAAGATGTTAAGACCCACAAGTTCCAGGCACTACCAGTATGAATCTGGGGCATTTGGCTACTTGGCAGAATCAACCAGGGAGTGAAACCAAAAAGCCAGCAGATGAGACATCTTTCTGCCCTTCAGAGACACATTTCCAGCACTGCTACGTGGCCTTGGTTCCAGTCTGCACGAGGGAGAGAGGAACCTGGACTTTCAGTCTTAGTACTGCAAGTCCACTGCTCAAAGAGAGGAAAAAAATATAAAAAAGGGAGAAAAAGAAAGCCTGAAGGTCAAGAGGGACCACCCAAAACAATTCAAGAGGAGAGAAAGCAAATGAGGAAGGGACAAAGGAATAATTTAGCTGTGTTCAGATGGTCTAGACACTGCTGTTATTGTTGGCTTCACTAATAGGTCATTGCTAAGAGGCAGCTTACGGTAGTTCCATGAAGCTGCTTCCATCAACACTGCAACAGAAAAAATTTAAAAAAGCAGCAGCTGGATGAAGCCCACAGGGAAGGCTGCAGAAGTAAAGCAGAGTCCTGTAAAACATGGTGAGTTCTGATCTGGGCCTCTCACACACACAGCAGGCAGAACCAGGGCTGGGAAGAGTCAGGGAAGAGCCCTGGGCGGTGCAGAAGGGAGCAATATTGTCCTGTGAGTCATTCCTGGAGTGGGCAGCTCCAGGGCCCTGCATGCACTTGGATCCCGAGAAAAACCACAGATGAGACCACTCGTGGTCCCTGAAGATCCCACTGTGCTTTTCACAGCCCTGGTGCTGACAGTGCATGTGCCTGTGTAAACTCCAGCAGCACCCTCCACTGCCAGCACCACCTCTGCAGAAGGGGATGCAGCCACTGGGGACATCCCCAGGCACGGGGAAGAGTTCTGTGAAAGCTGACAGGGGGATGAAGAGAGGATGAGGAGCCACACAGAAACTCTGTCACCTTCAGTAAAAGCCCTTTCAAAGGCAAGATTTTGAACATACAGTGACAAAAATACTGGTGTGTATAAGACAGTGAAAAGGAATATGGAGCCACATGGTGATGACTGACAATGCTGACTTTGGTCTGAAGAGGCATTAGCCTTTCATTTTTGCATTTTTTTTTGGAAATACACCATTTTTGGATTGACTGGTATACAGCATTTATCACTCACCAAAGAGAACCTCAATTTAAAGGCAAGACTCACCCCCCTGGAATCACTCAGTACCTGCAAAGGGCAGCCCTGATGGAATTCCTGATGGAATTTCAGCTACACTGTCAGAAGGAAAGGGAGATGGGCTGGGTTTTAGGTCTCATCTGATGGACAGGAACCTGAGACACACAAAAGCCTTGCTCAAGACCACACGAGTCTGCAGCCAGAGCTAAACACATTAAAGGAGCTTAAATTCAGAGAGGACTTAACTTGATCTGGCCTTCCTGGCTGTGTACAAAGGCCACAGCAACTCATTCAGCAGCCTCCACATCCCAACCTTGACCTGGAATCACACAAAAGAGCCTCTTCAGAAAGCCTTAGCTTGAGGAGCTCGTGCACTTACTCCAGTAACCTGTTTGCAACAAATATCTCAATTCCAGTTTGAGAATACAGCTTGCTTTGTATTCTACTCACTGGATTGTGATACCCCCTTATCTTAGAGACCCTGCTGTTGATAGTCACTCCCCCATCTTCTCCAGGCACTCACAGACTGTGATTTCATCCACTTTTAACCCTTCTTCATTTAAGTAAATGGAAATACATAGCTTCTGCCACTGGAGTGATACTTCATTAATTTCTGCAGCTCTTTCCAGTGGTTTGCTTTTTTTATTTTTGGTTTTGCTTTTTTATCTAGAGGAAAGTTTTTATCTAACATCAAAGAAGCACACAATGTTCAGTGGCCAAATCACATTTTCATGTCCATTTGCTGTGTGAGCAGGGGGTAACAGCAAACCTGGCCCACACTTTACAGTGGATGTCCACACCCATCAGCCCAGCAGCCAGCTGGGTTGCCCACTGCCTTCCCAGAAGATGAGTGTCAGAGCAGGCCAGGTCTTTCCTGGTCCAGGGAACAGGACAACACTCACCCATGTGAGAGCAGATGTCAGAGAACTTGCTTGTGAAGATAAAGGCTGCCTTTTCTCCAAAAGCCAGAGAGGGAGAAAAGCTTGGAGATGAGGAGAAACCCTGACATGGGGTTCCTTCAGTACCCCCAAACACCATCAACAGGTGGGTACAGCCACCAAGATTCAGGCCATGCACAAGACAACAGGGGCAGAGGCACCAAGCCAGCACAGGCTTGATGATCTTAAGGGTCTTTTCCCACCTAAATGATTCTGATTCTTAACAGAAGGGATGAATTAGTAAGTAAGCACCATCACTGACTGTCCCAGTCAATACAAGGAAGGAGTCCAGTGAGCCAGAGGCTCAGGAGCCTGACTTGGACCGTGACAAAAGCCCCCAAGCAAGCAAGGAAAGGACCCAGACACTCTGACAGGCAGCTACAAATACTGTTGTGCAACTCACCAGCCTTAGCAGGGCTGTCTGTGAATGGTCTGTGGCAGGCAGAGTGCTGCCTGCACCCACCTAGTGACATCCAGACAGACCTCCCCATAAATCCAACCCACGTGCACAAAGCATTCTGCCACTGTCTGGAGCTGTGTCCAGAATCTGATAAAGAGAAAAATTATCCAATTACCCTCCTCCAGAGCAGATTGCAGTGCAGCAGACACACCAGTGGAGCACGTTCCCTTTGCAAGTCAGCAGAGGCTCAGCAGCAGCTGGATCCTGCTGCTCCTCTCCCTCCTGCAACCCCACCCAAGGGGTGCCAAGGTCACACCTGTGCAGGGCTCAAGGGCAGGGCACAGCCCAGCAGGTCGAGCAGAGCAATTAGACAGGAGGAAGTGAGGAAAGACCCTCCTGATAGGCAGGAGTTCTTGGCAGGAGTTTGCTCACTGACGTCTTGAGCTTGGGACAAATAAACTCACATAGAAAACCAGAGCTGAGATGTGCTGGGGGCTCTTGTAAGCACATTTCCTCTCAGAGAATTATGATGCTAAAAGGTGTACCTGATAGAGGAGATTATTAATCCTTTACCTGACAAATGGATGCTCAACTCTTGCTCTCCATCAATGACATCAGTCTGGACTTTTAATTTCACTTTTATAGCACAACCAGTAACTGCTTTATGAAAAGAAACAAAACCAAACCCATCAGAGGCTTTTGACAGCTACAGACATCCATCACACCAAGTGCCCAGCAGAACATCTGTGGGTTTAGGGCACAGTTACACTCTCCCACACACCCCTTTTCTTGGGGGTACAGCTGAGTTCCTGCCTCCTATTCCCCCTCCAGCCCATGCTATCCCTCAGATGATCCACACAGCTATTGGAAAAATTGCACAGCCAAATTGGAGACTGTGTTTAGATCAAAAATAACCCTTCCCTTTACATCCCACTGCAAAAGGGTAGAGAAATCAGAGCTCAGGAATGGGCTTGGAGAGGAAAGCAAAAAAAGCTAAACCAGTTATTTTTAAAATGATAAATGTGTATGACATAAATAACTAAATCAAATCACCAATGACAGGACCCAGCCAGTCTCCAAAACACTCATGCACACAAACAAACAAACACCCCCAATGTAATATAGACATGCTAAGACTCCAATCAATTGAGAGCATTGAGAAAACAGCAAAAGAGACTATTCTGGCACATAAATTCATGTGTTGTGGCAGAATCTATTTGAGAGCCAGGGTGAGATCATGAAAAACTTCAACTGCCCTCTGAATTTCCCCAGGAAAAACCAAAAGCAAAAGCAAAGCTGCTGGGACTGCACCTCAGTTTGGGAGAGGTGAGAGTGATGCCCTTAAAACCCTGAGTGATAGCACCCTGCAAACACCAAAACCAAAGCATTTGGGATGGCAAGTTTCATCACATGTAAAAGTTTCAGTGGTTAAGCCACAGATCATACAAGAAATTTCTCCTGAGGAGCTGTGAAGCGCTGTGGCACAATGTCAATGCTCCCTCAGCCCAGAGCCTTACCAGGGACTTTTGCAATGGAAAAGGGCTCAGGATCCAAAAGGTGTTTGGAAGAGCTCAGCAGGGAGGGGAAGCAAGGTTATGTCTGTGGTTCACCACAAGCCTCCACTCCCAAAATAGCCATCTCTGACAGCGCCGCGCGCAGTAAAATTCCACGGGACCGGAGCCACTGGCAGAGCTTTCCCAGGCTCTGCACTCACTGCTCTCCTCCACAGCCCCATCCCTGGGCACATTTCTCACCACAAGTCCCCTGTACATGCTTGGAGGGTGGCAAAGCCCAGCTAAGAAGCCCATCTTCCCTCAGGTACAGCCCATGTGATATCCTGACAGTCGTTCTCCTTCCTCCTCTCAGCTCTCCTCCTCCAGCAGCTCAGGAGCACAACCTGTGGAGGTGCAGCCACCTCACAGCCCTCACCCCTTCTTGGCTAAGGGGGCAAATGTCTGGGTTGGAATTGGGTGGCATTTGCTGGGGGGAAGATTTGCTGAAGAGGGCAGAGCTGGGGGAAAGAGCTGCTGCCCTGGAGTGCAGGCAGTGACTGGGATGCTGGAACAGGAGACAGGATCTTTGAGTCCAGCCCTAACCTAACACTGCTCCTGACAAACCCCTTGTTTCTTGTTTGCTTTTGCAGATTAAAGTTAGCCTAGGAGAGCTGCAAGCAGGGGCTAGACCCTTAAAAAGCAAAACTAACCACATTTAAGAACATTTTTGCACGCCTGTAGCTCTGCTGCTCCTCACCACTTTAAAGGTACCAGGTTTCTCTCTCATCCCACAACAAACTTTCACAACTTTTTGCTAACTCTGCCCTTTGCTCCACAAACACTAATTTTCCTCTAATGGATTAACATAATTGAATTAAACTTGGGCCAATTATTCCAGCAGTTTCCCTGCTAAGCTTAAAATTTGCTCCTTCTGAAGAAGGGCTTTTGTGCCTAAAAGGCAGCCTGGTTTTTTCCACCTCTATCATTTGGTCTAATAAAAGATATTACCTCTCCTCACAACCTGTACCTCTCTCTTGAGCACACTTGAAAGGAGAAAAATGTTTACCCAGCAAAGAAATGTAACTGGCAAGTTATTTCCCCTGACTGACTCCAATACTTTTGAAGGTTATTTGAGGGGTCATAAAGAACTCGTTCTCCCTCCCAGACCAGCGACTTCCAGCACTCAAAGCCTCAGCCCAGAGCCCTCCAACTCCTAACCTGTTGCTGCAGCAACAGCTGCAACATCCCAGATGTGATGCAGGCCCAGCCCCACATTCTCCAGGGGCCCAAAGCACCCTAAATTTGAGGCCTGGGTACAACAGGTGCAGTGCCAGGAAAGGGAGAAGGAGACCATGGGCACCTTTTAACTCAGACACCTCTCAAAAATAATAAAACCTAAGCCAGAAAGCCTGATGTGTCTTATTATAATATAAAGTGCTGCAATTCAACATGAATTAATTTTTCCTTAAGAGCTCTCAGAGAAAGTTAAGAACAATAAGGAAGTGAAGAGTGTTGCCTACTGAGGAATGAGGAAAACATGGCATGGGAGGGCTGAGACACCCAAGCATCCTTGGGACAGGGCCTGTTCTGCCCCCACCAGCTCCAGCACTGCTTCAGCAGCCCCCAAAATCCCAAGGATCTGGGCTGAATGGCCATGCCATGGCAGTTCAAACAAGCCTTCAGCAAGCTGCTGTGCATTCCAGCAGCCCAGCCTGCACTCACACACTGTCAAGTCAATACTGTAAATAATATCATTCTCCCATCTCCCACACCTCAGATGACCTTTCTGCTGAAGCAAAAGTCACACCTGCTCCAGCAAAGCACTAAAGACCTAAACCTTTGGGCTCTATGGATGTACACTGAGCAGAATAGATCAGCCTTGCTGGACTTTCATCATCAGGAAAACACATGGACACACACAGCTTTTCATAACCACAATTGAGAACACTTAAATCATTTTTAAAACAAAAAGAATAAAAGTTAAGCAAGAAACAAGCTGGTGCTTTTTGTACCAACTTCTGCAGTTTTTTAAATGCTACTTTTACCATGATGTCATGTTTAAAAACTGTGATTTTTAATACTTACTGGCCATGGGTTTTCCACCATGCTCTGGAGATATGGACATCTTAAAAAGTATCATAAGCACTCGTTTAATCAAATTACAAAGAGTCTTGGGCTCTTGAGGTGAGGTTGCAGATGGAAATGGACTGTAAGCTGGATAGAAATCCAGTGCCAAAGGACTTGGGCTGGTCCCAAGGTGGCACAGGGAGAGACACTGCACCAGCCCTGGGATGCCACAGGGCTGGACCAAGCACTGCGTGACACGGAGACGCCACAAGTCCCCACTTCCCGTCTTGTGGTCTCCATGCAAGGTCATGCAACTTCCCTAGAACACATCTAGGAGTGAGCAGTCCTGTGCTGAACTCTGAGACACTGAGCAGACTATAAATAGGATCCTGGAATAATAAAAAAAAAAAAGGTAGACCTGGAACAGACCATCAGAGATCACCTCATCCAAGACATCTCCTGCGTGGTCTTTTCCAGAAGGAAATCAATGAGGTGACTGAAAACTCCCTGCACTTGCCTTGGAAATGCTCCCTCATCCCAATGCATGGAGTAAACAAACACATATAAAAGGAAGAGGGAGAGAAGTGGAACCAATAAACCCTCAGAACTTAGCCCGAATTCCTGCACGTCAGCAAAGCTACTGCAGAGAGATAAAGAATTCACTTTAACTGACAAGCACCACTCAGTAGCACTGATGGGGATACACAACACTTCACAGCTGAGACACAGACAGACTCAGGACCACAGCAAGACCCCACCTGGATCCAGCCTGGCAGATCCAACCCCACACAGCTGTGGATGCTGTTGATGATGTGCCACAGCAATGACATCTTAGCAAGGGGACAGGCACAGCACCTCCCACCCACACACAACTGCAAGCAGAACTCCAAACCTGCACAAGACTCCTGTTGATTCAGCTCACATTCCCAAAAAACAGCCACAGTGCCTCTCTTCACTCCAGAATTCCCACAATTAATGCTGCCCTGGTGCACTCATGTTACATTTGCAGCTTGGCAGGCTGAGAGCTCCTTGAGCAGGTTCTACCAACCACTCTCTGTACAAGAAATCATCAAATTGACAATCTCCTGAGAACTGGGCTGGAGCCAGCAACTCCTTCCCTGCTGGTGCTCAGGGCAAGTCTGAGCTTTCCTAGTTAAAATAACCCACATTGCCTTGACAAAGGAGTGGCTTTTGCCTTCAAAGTGAAAATGTTTCTAAAAAATTTTGGGATTAGTCACCAGGGATTTTAAACTGAAATTTGTCATTCTTTATATTGAAGAAGCAGATCTGGACTTTCTCTTCCCTTCCCTTTTCTTTTTCTTTTTTTAACCTATCTTTAAGTTCTCTCCACACAAAATCTCTCTTCTAGGTAACAGAGAAAAAGCAAAACCAACAGATGCATAAAGCCAGGATGAGGTAAATATCACTCTTATCCCTTAAAGTGTGCCAGTGGCTTCACACTTTTCATTTTCTAAATTCAAACAACTACCAAATTCTGAATCACATTTCTACAAGGCTTTTAATGAGGCTAATTACTGACAGGACAAGAGGTGATGGCTTCAAAGTGACAGAGAAGATTTACATTAGATTTTAGGAAGAAGTTCTTCTCTGTGAGGGTGGTGAGGCCCTGGTAGAGGGTGCCCAGAGAAGCTGTGGCTGCCCCTGGATCCCTGGAAGTGTCCAAGGCCAGGTTGGACAGGGCTTGGAGCACCCTGGGATGGTGGAAGTTGTCCCTGCCCATGGCAGGGGTGGGACTGGATGAGCCTTAAGGTCCCTTCCAACCCAAACCATTTTGTGATTCTACACATCAGCAAGCCCAATCCCTGAATTTACTGGTATTCCCACACAGATGTCCTTTGGTTTTTTTCTTTTTTAAAGCATCATTTCAGCCACTCCCAAAAAGTTTCAGGTGAACTTTTGTAAAAATGCTGCAAAGGTGCAAGTGAAGTGTTCAGCTTCAACCAGGACTCCTCCAAGATCTCCTCTCCTTTCTTGGGTCACCAGGTCAGGACTTCCAAGGGCTCCCAATTCCTGACATGATGAATTTTCTTTAGCATAAAGTTCTTATCTATTCAGATAAGATAAAAATCATTATGTACCTCCAGAACTACAAATATTTCCCATTTAATAGTTTCCCTCAGCATCACAGAGCATCTGATAAACAACTATTCCAGCAGAAGAGGGAGAAGGTGGAAATAATCCAGGTCATCAATTAGAAAAGCAACATATTCAAGCTTTGTTTGAAACAGAAGATTCCTTGGGAGAAGATCTACAGGGTATGAAGATGCTCTGAGGAGAAATACAAGGCACACTCCACCCAGAACTTGACCCACCAGATCACACTCAGAGCAAGAAGAAAATTTGCCGAATTTTGGCACCTCTAAAATGCTAAATGTAAACTAGAAAGCAATGTACTCAGTCAGAGCATCTTAGCAATGTCCCCCAGTCTGTTGCCACACTTGGCAGTCCCAACCCAAATTAACAGGCTGCAGAAAATGAATTTCTCCAGGGGAATCCAGTTCTTACCCATCTTTCCATCTACATCAGGCCTCCATTCCACCGGTCCCAGACACTTGCACTTTATCCTCCTCTCTCAAGCATCCACCCTGTAACAAACACACACAGAGGTTACAGATTAACTTTGACATGACAACAGGCTCACTGTACAGGACCAGGTTTCACAAATCCTCTCCTGGGAAGGAGGAAAGAGGAGAACCTTTAGTGAGGAAAGGAGACTAGGAGTCTGCTCTCCCCTGCACACACCAAAGGTAGCACACCACAAACCTGGGACCTTCATGCTTTCAATATCTTGGAGTAAACAGTTTGCACTTATTTAAGAGCAGAACATTTTCATTACATGATATTTTTAATGTGTTTTTGCATGATTAATGTAACCCTAAAGCAATACCATCTTTAACACTTTACATTCCACAGCATCCCTGTGGGATAACACTCACTTGGGACACAGACTGACAGCAGGACATGGAAAAGCACTCCTGAATCAAAGCAGAAACCTAAATTTAGGCCTTCCAAACAGCAGCCAAGGCTCCCCAAGGCTGGACCCAAGCTTTCCTCTGATTGCATGGGGAAAAATCTGAGTGCAGGCAGCTCTCAGCAGCAGTGACTGCCCCATACATCCCTCATGGGAGGCATGTCCCTAGGAGCCCTCCTGGAGTCCCTGCCTTTAATCTGCCCCCAACACCAGCACAGAAGAGGGTTCAGTGAGTTGTCACCCTGATTCAGCCAAACTCCTGCACCCAGGAAGGTTTTTTGGTCACCAGCATAAGCAGACATCAGCCTGCTGGAGCAGGCTAATGAAAAGCCACATTTTAGACTGAACAAAGGCAAAGCCCACCTAAAGATGGGCACCTTTTAAAGGGCACTGTGATAGAAGCCATTTCAGCTGCCTGATAAGCCCTCAGATTTCTTGGTCATAAACCTGTGTGATAGCACAAGAAAAGGGAGAAACACCTCAAGCTCTTGATCAGACTTGCACAGGGAGTAAGAAATTCCTGTCCTGCAGTCACTGCAGGTTGCCCTGAAGTCAATGAGAGCCATGTGCTCCAGGACACTGACATGGATCCTGGAATATTAAATAAGATGCATTGGTCAGAAATGGTCAGAAAAGGCACTCTGAAAACCTCCTGGCTTGGTCAAATCAATTCAAACACAGCAACAGATCTGAAGAGAACCAGGAATGGTCCCAAGCATGGATTAAAATGATTTTCTGCAGCTCTGGTGCCTCGGTGCTGGCGAGCTGAGGGATATTTATCCAACCTGTTTGGAGAGAGATGAGCAGGAAGGGAAGGTGATAAGAGAGCAGCAGAGGCGGAGATGTCCGTGTGTCCCCCAGAGCGTCGCTCCTGCTGCTGCTGCAGCTTCCTCTCAGCACTGCAGCACTCAGCCTCAGAGCCCAGGGCCACCAGCCCATTTTCAAGACCAAGGAGGAGGCAAGGAAGCAACCAAAGAGCTTGAAAATCCTACCTTGAGAAGGAACTGGTCAGTCTATGCAACGCTAAATCAAGAGGGAGCAGAAAACCAGCAAGAAAACAGGGTAAAAATTCCATCTGATTGTAACAAGGGTAGGAAACAGCCCAAATCTTCAGTTTTACTTTCAAAACTGCTGTGACACTTCCAGGACTTAAGCTGTGTGCATAGTTTGCACCAAGGGACACAGGAAGATAGCCCGGATTAACTGTAAATTCCTGGGACAGCCCAGGTTAACTCTCCTATCACAGTAAGAGATTTTTCTAACAGCTTTCTGGAGACCTTCCAGACCTTTCCAATCCATATCTAGTCACAAAAACATGCACCTACAGGAACTGTGCAAACGAGCTCTGGAAAAAACAGGTGACCTTTCCATCAGCAGAGCCCTCCCCAGTGCTGCTCTCCATCACCTCTGCCACAGCAAACCCCTGAGACCCCACTGCCCAGCCCTCCTGAGCAAAGCAGCCCCTGCACACAGGGCAGGAAATCTCCATGGATACACAAGGGAAAAAGGTTTTCTGTTTTAGCAGATCTCTTCAATCCTGAGGACAGCCAGCCTTCAAATTGGACTGCAAACACTGGTGGATTTCCGTGGCTTCCCAAAAATACATACCAGCAGCTTCCTGTTACAGAAGGACAAATTCCTGTTTCTAGTACAAATTCTGCCCTATTATCGTGTCCCTTAAAAAACAGGGAGGGGGAAAAAAATAAGAGGGCAAAAAAAGGGAAAATCCTTTTCCTATAGATGAGGTTCCAAGCAGCTTCTCCTCCCACTAAGCTCTCTCTGATCAGTGCTGGCAGCTTGGAACACAAAACCAGTGAGCATCTGAAACTGGGCTCCCACTGCACCACAGCCCACAGAGCTCTGTAAACCTCCTTGAAATCTCCCTGGTAAGCACCTGCCAAGCACTGAGAGAGCTCAGCAAGGTGCTGGCTCCCAGGGATGCTGGGGCAATGGATTCCAGGTTTGTGTTGTGCATGCAAGAGACTCCAGTCTGCTCAGGGAACTGCTGGAAGTTACTCAACCTGCAGGAAAGCCCAGTACAGATGCTCTCATCCAGGGGAAAAGCAGCTTTGATTTGCCTGAGCTGAACTTTGCAGACTTCCTTACGGCTCCATGAGTGCAGGGTATGAGTATCTACAGGAGAGATGCATGCAAGGTTATTAATCCACCTGGAAAATTAATCCCAGTTTTTCCCTTTTCTGCTCTTCTCCTGGCTGGGAAGGGATTAAGCAAGATTGAGCTCAAGGGAGAC
Source organism: Notiomystis cincta (assembly GCA_013398075.1). Classification (NCBI taxonomy): domain Eukaryota; kingdom Metazoa; phylum Chordata; class Aves; order Passeriformes; family Notiomystidae; genus Notiomystis; species Notiomystis cincta. The sequence continues at coordinate 100,541 of VZRX01021665.1, forward strand.
AACAGTTCAGCTGTGACTTGCCTGTGTATCCATGACTCCTGCCTCTGTGGATCTACAGAGAGCAAAGCAGGGGAGGAGAGGATGGAGAGCTCTGATTTTCTCCTGGATGTGAGGGAAGACAAAACAAAGTGACCAGGAGATTTACTGTGAGGAATTATGTGGGATGAGGGTTAGGAGAGCAGGAAGATTGCAGTCCAGCATTGAGAGCTGGAGTCACCTGCAGTCTGCTATGGATATATGGGATTTACAGTATCACCTACCCCAAAAAGGCTTGTTCTTACCCCACACAGCCTCAGCATCCACCACAAAACATGGACTTCAAGTCAGGATGTCTTGCCACTACTGCAGCACAAGCAAGTGGCATCTCCCTCTGCAGTTTATCATCCCCAGGCTTCCAGGGAAAGCAGCACCTACTTATTCCTGCCTGAGCACCACTTAACACTTTGCTTTGAAGGTGTAGGGACACACCACTGTAAAAAAAAAAAAAAACAACAATAATAATAAGCCACAGTTGCCCCTGAAATAGGGCTCGGCTGGAAAGCTACTCAAACTGGCATTGCTAAAATTGGGACTTTCCTTGTTTTTTCAAGCAGCAGGGAACATGTTGGGCTCAGAGAGTTTAACAAGCAAGAGTCAAGCGGAAAAAATCTCTCCTTTTTAAGAGTTGACCACATTAACTTTCAGCAAGTTTCCGGGAGTCCTGCCAGAGCACTGGAGTTTTGTATACTACGGAACTGTTAAAAATATGATTTTCAATGTTATTTTCAGAGGCCAGCGCTGGGGTAGTGTTAAAAACAACAGCAAAGCAAATGAGATTGTTTTAATGGTGAGAACACAAATGGATGTGTGCTGATAGCTCAGGCAGCCGGCTCGCTTGGCAAAGAGGGATTCAAAAGCAAAGGGAGAGTGGTTGGAATATTACAGGTTCTCTCTGATCATCCCAGCCTCATCCTTAGAGTCTTCTCTAGACACTCTACAACATTCAACCTGCTGTACTTAGAACTGCCCTGGAAATTGGATCCATATTCTGGGATACACAAAAGAACAGCTAAATTTTGGTGCCACTTAGACATGCAAGACCCTGACCTCACGGCATTTTCCACCCAGGTTGTCCAAAGGATGTATCATGCAAGGGAAATAAAAAGAATAGACATTTAAGACTGTGCAGCTATGTAGATGTGACACTTAGGGACACGGTTTGAGGCAGTTCTGGGTTAATGGTTGGACTCTGTGATGTGAGAAGTTCTTTTCCAGCCTAAATAATTCTGTGATTCCATGTTCATGAACGCACAGCTGGGATGGACCTTCTGCAGACCTGTGTGTAACCAGGCCAGGTTTGCAGGTGTATCTCTCCAGAGAGCTCATGGGACAAACTGCATGAGCCAAGATGAGGAGAAAAAACCCTGCCCTGATCAGGCTGCTAAGCTGGAAGTGACATTGACAGACCAGCAGAGCTGATGGAAGGAGCCAGCCACTGCCCTGGGACCTACAGCCTGTGAAACCCAACAGGCACCCATCAGCTGAGTTCTGGGCATGACACCCCAAAACTGCTCAAGAATCTCTCTCACAACAGGTGTTGCTGGGAGAAGAGATCTGTGCACAGTGGAGGATTCCTTGAGTCAGTGACCCAGGCAGGGCAGCTGCACTCGAGAGCTGCTTCTGGAGGAAAATCTCCTGAGCCATCCTGCTCGTTCTAGCACGACATGTACTGAGAACAAGAGGTTTAGAACCTGCCTGAGTCCTGCTGGTAACATCCCTGACAGCCCTTTAAAGAAGCCATTGAGATCTTAAAACAAATCCAACTCTCAGAAATTACTTTATAAATGGAATGTTCCAGACAGCGCGCTCCAGTAAGTTATCACAGAGTGGTTTGGGTAGGAAAGGATCTTAAAGATCTTCTAATTCCAACCCCCTGCCATTGGCAGGGACACTTCCACTATCCCAGGCTGCTCCAAGCCCTGCCCAACCTGGCCTGGAACACTTCCTAGGATGGGACACCTGTGCCAGGGTCCCACCACCCTTACAAGAAGAATTTCTTCCTAATATCCAATCTAAATCCCTCCTCCTTCAGTTTAAGGCCATACCCCCTTCTCCTATTACTCCATGTCCATGTAAGAAGTCCCTTTTCAGCNAAGGATCTTAAAGATCTTCTAATTCCAACCCCCTGCCATTGGCAGGGACACTTCCACTATCCCAGGCTGCTCCAAGCCCTGCCCAACCTGGCCTGGAACACTTCCTAGGATGGGACACCTGTGCCAGGGTCCCACCACCCTTACAAGAAGAATTTCTTCCTAATATCCAATCTAAATCCCTCCTCCTTCAGTTTAAGGCCATACCCCCTTCTCCTATTACTCCATGTCCATGTAAGAAGTCCCTTTTCAGCTCTCTTGTAGCCCCTTTAGGTACTGGGATTTTTCTCAGTCCCTTTTCTTGCTCTGCAGTACCAAAGTCAGTGCAGTGATAAGTAATGCATACTGGCACATTAAATAGCTTCGATTTTCCTTACAGATCTCAAACTTCTGGAACAATAAAACAAAGAAGTGAATGAAAAGGATTAGAAAGGACTCTTCAATCAGCAAAGGTCAGAGAACACAACCCTATCAGGTCAGAGTTAATCTATTTTACATCTAACAGGCAGGTCAAGCAAAGCAAGTGTCCAGAGAACACACGTGTTCCCCACCTGTTTGGGTTTTTATTTCCATCAGGGTCTGCACAGCACAGAATTGTGTCTACTGAATTCTTATTTTTTACAGAGGAACCACCTCCCCCAGCAACTGGTGGAGATGAACCAATTTGCAGACACACCACACCCCAAAGTCCACCTCAGTCCCACGGTGCCTAAATGCAAATTTTCAAATCAGGCTCTGAAGTGACCAAGTCTAAAGGATCCTCATCTCCTTCAGCCCTGAACATTCTCCTCCCCAGATGAAGCTGAGCCAGGATTATTTACAAAAACAGCCCTGCCTGTGAGGATGAAGGTCTGCAGCTAGGGGAGAGCACTGCCCTTTCACAGGGCAAAATCCTGTCCTCAGATAGTTCTCTGTGCACTTATGAATCAGAGGGAAGCCCTGATGCCAGCTACACCTACAAACACCCTCTGAGTCCAATGAACATTCCCCTCTAAGAGAACACAGCAAAGGGAAGGTATTTCTACATATAATATAAAAACCAATGCAGAAGAATGTTGTCATTTCTTCCTCCTGCAGGTTTTCTTGGCCTTATTTTTGTCTTTCTCCTCAAATGACCGAAGGCTTTGTGGGAGGGAAATTAAAGCAAAACCATGGATCTGGAAAAGTGAAGCTTCAGGCCTCTTTCTTCCCTGTTTCTGGGAAAAACAGGAAGGAGAAGGAGTAGAAACCAAAAAGGAAGAATAGACAGTAAAATCTTCAGGTGAAATAAGCCATCAGAAAAGTGTTTGTCTCAGAAAAAAATCATTCCTGGGAAAAGCAGCTGGGAGAAATCAATCTGGTATCAGAAATGAAGAGTCTCCATGAATGAAGCTTTACACCAAGGAGCTGCAAGGCCAATGCTGTGCCATGGAGAACCTGGCCTGAGAGCTGGAATCTGCACCAGGGACTGGGATGCCCCGTTCTCCAGGCAGAAACCAGCACAGTCTCTGTAGCTTTAACCTCTGAGAGTTATCAAATGCAAAACCAACTTCAAGGCTGGTCCCACATGCCCCAACAGGGATTTTGACACTAAGTGACCAAGCTCTGGACTGGGAAGGAGGGAGATCCATCCCATGCCCTTGGTGTGACATCATGGCAGGATCAGGGCTTTGAACCACTGTGGCAACTTCCACGCTCACCCCACCTGGTCTCTGACCCACTTTCTCTCCCTTGCAACATTCCCCTGAGAGCACAGAGGATAACACACCTGTATATCCTGGGAGCTGTCCCACCAGCCTTTGTAATCCAGCATTTCCCCCCAGCCTGCCAGGATCAATAGTCCCTCACAGCCCTCCCCCTGCACAGCTTCCTCTTTAACAAGCCACAGCCTCTCCCCCGCAGCCTGGCTGGATTTTATTGATCCCAACGAGGCTTTCTGATCGACTGAGAAGCTGAGGGCTCAGGACTAATTGACCCCTCTCTGCTCTCTCAGCAGCTGCCTGGTTGATTTGCTCCTTCTCTGTGGGTAACAAGCACAACCTCCACAGCTCATGGGGAGAGCAGGACCCCAACAGCCACCACGAAACTGGACAGGTCCTTTGTCCTTTCCTCGCTCCTGCCACTTCTGCCACACAACTCTGGAGGGAGATTTCTCCAGTGGCAGAAAGCAGAATTCAGTGAGTGCTTAGTGGCAGGCAGAGATCAAAAGCCAGCTGTGGGTTTGGGCAGTAGGACCATGTTTCTGCAGAGCCCCAGGACTGTGCTGTCAGTGGGGTGTGATGGGGTTACGAAAGGAGCATGTGGGGCAGCTGGCACAGAAGCTTTGTTCTCCTTGTCCTCTGGACTTGCAGTATCACATAAACTCAAGTGCACTTGCCTTCACGGTAAAAAATGAGCCATCAAGAGCACAGGAACCAGACTGTGACCACACAGCCAGGCACCCACAGAGCCTTACAGGGCTGCAGAGCACACGCATTGCCCGAAACTCAGAGCACTCAGGGCCTCCCAGGTCTGCCCTGCCTCTCCTGCCAGCCCCTTCCCACCCAATTTTCACCAAGCTGTGGTTCTGCAGAGCCCAAGCACAGCCTGTTGCTTGCTGCAGTGCACACAAGGCTGCTTCCTCTCTGGAAGAGTTGCCCAAGCTGTCCATCACCCAACAGTGACCTGCTCCCTGCAGCTTTCTGCTGCTGCACTGACTCTTCTCCGTTCCCCAAGCCCAGTGGAGGGAAGAAAAGATGATGGCACTGAGGAAAAGGCGTATCTTGCCTCTAAACCCAGCTCAGGGCATTGCAGAACTTGAGACTGAGAGCTTGACAGCTCACCAAGGCCAAGGGCAGTCTGCAGGGGAGGCAGCAGAGTGAGTAATTTCCTCTCCTACGATGTCCAGCCTGGTGCAGTGCAATGGAAAGTCACCGTGGGCATTTTGACCAGCTCAGACAAAGTCTGACTTGGAGACTTTCAAAAAAGAGAAGCCCATCACCCTCGAGAGACCATGAACCAGCCTTGCACCACCAAGGCAGCTGTACAACACCTCTGAACTGGCAGGCCAGCTGCTCAGCTGCTCCAAAATCAGGTCACTTATTAGGCACAGTGGGGAAGCAGTCAACTACTTTTAGAAGAAAGCTCTGGAGAAACACAGTTCAGCTCAATATTGATTCCCACGGCTCCGTTGCAGACAGACAGAATTAATTTCCAGGATGGAAAGAAACATATGCCTGCACATCAAAACAAAATACAGAAGCCTTTCCAGTCCTCCGGCTGCATTTCAATGGAAACCAGAAGGCTGTCATGATAGGAAGATTTCAGTTTTCTAATTAATCCTCCCTGCTGAGAGTTTAATGCTGCTAATTGATGAGGAGAGGTGGTGTCCAGACAGCGCTTGCAGCTCCTTTTGACATCTTTGGGCCAAGTTCTCTCTAAATTAAATAATAATAAGGCAGGTTTGCTGCCTGCATGCACTGTGCCCTGTTCCAGCTCCCTCCTCCTTAGAAGATGTCTGGTGAAGGGAAGGGAGGCAAAGCCCATGTCAGAGCTCTTTACAAGTGCTGGAAGTTTTCCTGGAAAACGTCATCTGTGATACTGTCACTTCCACAGAACAAGCCAAGAGAAAGACCAGTGGTGCCAGGGACACTGTCTGTACCATGAAACACCCTCCATGGAGCTGGGAGAGAGCCTCTCCCCGTGCAACAGAGCAATCACTCAGCCAAGAGAGGTCCCATAACACTTCCAAAAACCACACAGAATGTACAGCAGTGTCAGGAAATGGATCATCAGGCCCCACAGAACAGCCCCTGGGGCACAACCAAGTGCCACCACCAGCAGAAAGGTGCAGAGCAGGGTTGGCTGCTCACCTGCACCACAGAACTGTTCTTATCCTTAACCCTAAATATTGATCTCACCCTGGTGTTGACCAGGAGACAGCAAAGTGATCCTGAGTGGAAAAACCAACAGAGCCCCAGTAGGAGAAGGCAGTTCAGCACAGGCCTGGGTAGGAAATGTGTGCTCCCACCCCCTGTGAGAGCACATGGCCTAGTTCTTCCCCAGTCTGGTTCAGGACAGAATTTGTCCCTCCACACTCCACACTCGGCGATTCCAGCCTGGGAGATGCCGAGAACTCTGAGCTGCAGTCGGGGAACGCGAAACAAAATCCGTGCTGTGGTTACTAAGCAGTAATAAACCAAGCAGTGCTGATGGTCCCCCAGCTCTGGCCTGACTCTCCAGCACTGCTCTGTTTGTCATGGCAATAGCATTTCCACCTGCACCTCTCTGACATCTCCTCTGGGAGCCTTTGCACACCACTGTCGTAGATCATGGCCAGCAGAGCCCAGGCCAGCTGTGCAGAGGTCCAGCTGGCTGACCTCTCCTTTCCAAAAGGCTTCTATTTTTTCCCCCCCTATTATTATTAGTTTTCAAGCCACCTACTCCATCATAAATATAAAGTAAAATTAGCTTATTCCTAGAATGCTAAAAAAAGACAAGCTCATGCCTGCACAAACTGACAGCAAGTTTAAGGGGAAGGCTCCAAACATGCCAAGAATGTCAAGCCCAGAGCTTTTGGCCCTTTTACTACAAAATCCTATTGCTGCAAGCAACTCATGGAGTCACGTGTGTGCAGAGTCCCTCACCTGCACAGGCTGCCTGCTGCTCCTCCACAGTGCCCTGAGCAAACCACTCCTGTCTGCCCAGCAGCCTGTTCATAAATACACACCAGAGAGAAAAGCTGCTTGCCAGCAGGGAGGTGGATGAGATGATCTAATAGGACCTTTTCCATCTCTTAACTTTTCTGCTTAGTCACAGGATAAATATCTCCCACGTTGTAGAGAGGGACGCTGGCTCTGCTCGCCTGCTCGTGGTGGGAGAGCGTTGCCCTCTGAAGACATTTTGTTCTCCAGATGCTCACGGCATCACTGAATGCTTGGGGGGGGAAGGAGAACTCCCAGTCCAACCCCAGCTCTGGAGATCTCCCAGTCCAACCCCTCTGCTGAAGGAGGCTCACCTAGAGCAGGTTGCACAGGATCACGTCCAGGCAGGTTTTGGATACCTCCAGAGACAGCTAACAGGGCTTACCCAAGGAGAGTTAAGCAACACAGGACTTGCATTAGCCTGGTTTTCAGCTTCAGTGAGCTCTGAGGCACCCAAGCACATCCCCTAATTCCTGTCCCATAGCCAGGAGCAGTGCAGGAATACAATTGTTCCACTATCAGAGTACTTGTGCTTCTCTGAGCGCTCAAGCCTGCTCCTCTCCAAGGTGGAAAGGCACTTCATTTACTTTTGCAGAAGGCAGGTAGGCAAGAGAACAGACAGCAAACATCCACATCAATCCTCCTGGGATAGACTGTCAGAAAACAGCTCAGAAAACTCCACCCACCAACCACCCCAGAAAGGGAAATGCAAGGAACCAAAGGGTTTGGGGAGAAGAGGCTCCAGTGCACCTTAGGTGTTTGGGTTTAAATGGCAATTTGCATTGCCACTGATTCGTGCCACAGCAGCAGCAAGGCTCCCTCTTGGTTTTGAAATGCCTAAAGAGTGCAAGAGACCATGCTCACACATAACCCATAAAGCACCTGAGAGCCTCAAGGCCACAGATCTGCAAATCTCACCATGCAAGGAGAAAAATATTTCACCATATAAATTATAAAAAAGACCCCACACCATTAAAAAAAAAAACACCAGAAGTCACACAGTGTAAATATCTCTTGCAACAAGGTGGACACCAAGGGATGGGGCAGCACCTCTGGAAAGGCAGATGGGAGTAGAAGGTTTTACTTCATTTTCTAGTTCAACTGCTGAACAATGGGATAACCCTGAGCACTGCAAATTCTCACAGGGTTCTGTGTTTTTCATAAGAACCTGGAGTCACATGATTACATCAGAACCCACACTTCCCCCCTTTTTTTTTTTTGTTGTTAAAAAGAAGTATTTACAGATGTCAAAAGCTGAAGAAGCATAAGTCATGCCTGAAATACTCAAACAAGAAGGAATAGAAACATCTACTTTAAAATAAATAAATCTCTGGTTTTTGGAGGAAAGGATGTGATTTAGGATTCCTTGTACCCAGTAGTATACACTGAAAACCTTAGACTGGTCAGGGAATGATTTAATTTTGGGGGGAGGTTGATTCTTTCAGCATCTCCATCTGTAAGTTACAGATAGAAAAATACAGCTTTCATGGCAACACCTGCCTAGAAACTAAGCATCCCTTTGGGGTACCCTGATACTGGCTTTCCTAGTCAAAAGAACATTATACTTTGGGGGACAATATCAAGGCACAGCAGTCTAAAAAAAATAAAATAATAATGCAGCAGAACATCTTTCCAAATTTTGTTTCCACTTCTTTTATTGAGCAGGGTAAAGCCATGGAATTCAGCTCTGCCAGTTCATCTGCTGGCATTCCCTGCTCCCCAAAACCACCAGATTTACAGCTACTAGTGGATCTTGTCTAGCACAAATTTACCTTATGGCAAAAATTAATCTATAAATAAGGACTTGACCTTCTGAAAAAGCCTGTGTTGGATCTCACAGAGCTCATCTCGTGCTGTTCCTGAGCCTGGGGCAGTGCCACCACATCACTACAGGCACCTGGGCTGCAGCTGCCCACACTTCAGAGAAATAAACTTTGGCCATATGGCCAAATACTCCCAAGCACCACAAAGAGCAGAAGACCCCAGGTCACGTTTATTTCCTATTTCTGCATGGAACAAATATTAAGACCTGGAAGTCTTGGATCTGTGGCGTGCTAGGCTATGCATTGAATACATTATATCCATGGAAAAAGAGGGTCAAGGCTGCACTTCTGGTTAAATCAGTGCTCTTTACCCATTCTGTCCCAACTAACTAGCAAAGATGCAGAGAAAATCAGAGGAGGAGGAGAACATGGAGGGTCTGAGCAGTTGTGGTGCTCACAGCAGCCCCAAGCCAAGCCCTGGGGGTGGCATCCCCCACCCTCACTGCGGCTCAACCGAGCCATTCCTGGAGCCCCAAGGGTTTGCTCTTCACCAGCTTTTCAGAGAGCCAGCAGCGATCAGCTCCTCCTGCTGCTCCTGCTCGCTGGGCACGCTCGGGGCAGAGACAGGAAACCTCTCTGCTCGCCGGCAAAGCCTCTGTGTTGCTGCACGACCTCATCGCCGAGATCAGGAGGAAGCGAGCACAAACCTGCTCAGTCACATCGCTCCCGCTCAGCCCGGCCACGGAGCTGCCGCGCTCCTGCTGCTCCCGGCACAGCCCCGCGGCTCCTCCGCAGCCCCGGGCGGCCCCCGCACACGGGACACGCTCCTGCCTGTCCTGGCCGCACAACGAACCCAGCCGAGCACCAGCACAGAGCACACACAGCTGCAGAGCTCAGCCCACAGCTACCAGACTCCTGAACTCGCTCCTGGGGCTGCGCAGCGCGGCACACACCAAACCCTGGCTCCTCCCAGCCCTGCAAACGATGGGCAACCCAACCCACAGCACCACAGGTGTCCCTATCCAAACCATTACCTTCTGCTACCCAGGAGGTCCCCTCTCTTCTCTCTCTCTGCTCTCCTCCTGCAGAGGGAGGCTGGACTTGGGAAGGACACCACAGAGGCTGCTGCAACCTGGCTGCAGAGGTGTCAGAACACCTGGGGACCTCCTGCCCTCTGAAGCTGCCACAGAGCTCTGATCCTCCTCTGCTTAATGCTAATCTTGCTGCACTTGGTACTCAAGGATGTTTGTGCTGCTGCCTTTGGACTGCACAGGAAAAGAAACAGAAAGTGAATCCAGGGTCTACATATAAATAAATAATTTTTTTAAATAATAATCAGATTAACCTCTTCCTAAGACTCTGCTCTGCTGCATCACTACTGAATCAAAGTCCCCTATTGAGCAAACATGGTAAAAAAAAAAAAAATATAGATGAAATTACAGTTTTGTTTGCAGAATTTCCTCTGTACCTCCTTCTCCTTCCCCAGAAAGATTTGCTCTAAAAGGAAAATACCATTCATAATGTTTCTATCCTTGTTTATTTAAGAGGAGAAACACAGCATACAGCTCTGTAATATTATTATTAGCACCTTTCCCCTTTTTACACCAAACCACAACTAAATGAGACATACTACAAAAACTAAACAGACATGGAAGTTACAGGTCCTTTTTTTTTTTAATCCCCTTTTTAAAATGAAGTAAGTACTTTCTGAGTCGAGCTCTAAAAAACCAGATCACACATACAAAGAAACGAGTTTGGAAATCCCCCTCCCTCCACCCCCACTGCTATTTGCTAAGGAAACCAGATGCCCAAAGCCAGCCAAAAAATGATCTCAGCCATTCTTAAGAGAGCCTACAGTGCATTTTCATGAGTCATGGAAAGCAACAACTCGTTGCTTTGGTAATGCTAGGTAAGCAACTGGTCATCCATCCCCAACCAGACTTTCAGCAGTAAGTCAAAGAGCAGCCGTGTCCTGGCAGGTTACATCAGACACAGCCCCAGAACAGAGCCTCACAGCAAGGTACCTTGAGGCAGCCTTGTGGGAGAGGCCACAAACTGTCCCTGAAAGCATTCAGCAAAGCCCTCAGCAGCCAGGATCCCCCATGGTCCTGACCCAGGGGGGTTACCAGTGCTCCACACTGGGAGCAGGCAGAGAAACCTGCTGCAGGCAGCAAGTGGAGAGGGGAGTGACAGATGGAGGCAAGGATTAGCAAGAATCCTCCTTGGGCTGGAGACACTCCTGCAGGGGCAGCACTCAGAGCCCCTGGTGACACTCCTGAACGTGGCCATGAAGGTGGTGATGTCCTGAGCCAGAGCCCAGAGCCCTTCAACCACACCTGTCCAAGGTTTTGGAAATGCAGCCCAAGACAGGTCAGGGAGGTGGTGGGAACCCCATGCAGCAAGGAGAGATCCTGTCCAACACATCCCATGTTCTTCCACAAGCATTTCCCACTTTCATCACCTCCTGGTGATTCCCACAGCAACCACAGAGCCACTGCTGCCTGGGAAGCTCCCACGGGTGAGACACCAAAGTGCACCCCTCTGGCAACACGTGGTGTGGAAGGCAAATCAGCTTCCCAAGGGATGATGAACCAGGTATGGGAAGCCTTGCTCCATCTCCTCCAAGCTCAGTGTGCCTCTACACCTCCCTGGGACAGCCCCACTGGGTTCCTGAAAGGGAACTCCTCCAGCACAGGATTTCCTGGACACAGACCAAGACTAGAACTTGCTCATTCCCATCCAGAGATGAAGACAGTTACAATCTTCAGCACCTTCTGTGCTGGGTCCAAAAGCCAATTGTGAAAAGACATCCTCAGCCCTTACAGCTGACAAGGCTCACACCAGATTTTATTCACACCTGCAATGCTGGAGGGGAAGTTGCTGAAATATTGGAATGATTAAACAAACATTTTCTCTCTTTTTCTTGTGTCATCAGCCAGGTTTGTTGTGCATGTCTTTAACATTACAGCTTCTCAGGGAGAGCACCGTGGAGAGTCTCAAACAAAAACAGGCAAGAACAGGCATGGTTCCTCAAACCCTTCATCTCAGCCAAGCAAGGTGAAGCCAGGCCAGTCTTCAGACAAAGTCCATCATCAGGGCATGCAGAAAACAACACAGCTGCCCTTTCATTGCAGCCACCTGTAATTCGAGTCAGTACCCAGGAGCACTTCCTTCCTATTCCCTGGGCAGCACAGCCAAAAGCCACCATGTCACAAGAGGAGTGAGCAGACCTCAGCCAGTGAAGCAGATCCAGCTAGGGAGCCACCCTAGCAGAAAGCTGAGGACAGGAGTGGGACAGAGCACCACTCTGTGCTCTGTGGTTCCACATCCAGGGAGCCTGATGCTCCCCTCCCAGCCCCAGGCTGCAGCAGATGTCAGCAGGGCTTCCCTTGGCTGCCACTGCCAGGGGAGGAGCAGCTTCTGGGGGTTAACAGGAGCCAAGTGCACAGTTTGCCAGGGCAAAGCCAAGAAATTAACCTGACAGGACCTGTCCCATCATGAGTCTACCAAGGCACTTCAGCCACAGCCACCATTCAGAAGGACACACAGAGGAAGCACCAAAAGGATGCCTTTCCCAATGTTTTCCCTCTGGCACAGCACAGCTTGGGAGCAGCTCAAATGCATCCTGCAACATGCAGAGCCAGACCTTGACCCTTTCAGTAAAACCAATGATGCAATAAGCTAAGCACAGCTCAACACAGTCTGTTTGTCTCTTACTTGCTACCAGCACCATCCAAAGAGAAATAACTTGAATATCTTGCATATTTCTGTAATGACTCTTGCTATTCTGTTAGCACCAGCACTGAGGGACTGAGACCAAGGAGCAGCAAACCAGTGCATTCCACTGGTTTATTAACCACTGGGTGCTGAGGTCTCCAGAAGCCACTCTCCAAGGTGGAATCAGCAGAAGGATTGCAGTAGAGGGACCAGTGCTGTAGTTTTGTGCTGAAAGGCAAACAGAAGGCACTGAGGCTGCAGTGTGAACACTTTTCATCAGCAAGGAAAGCTCTCCAGGAGCTTGGCCCAGCCTGGTATCTTAATTGAAGGATGCTTCATCAAACAAGCCCTGCTCCACAGCTCCACACTACATCAATGCACACATCAGTCTCAACAAAAGGAAGCCCAAATCTCTGAGCTCTGATTTCCAGGTACTGGTTATTCATCACTGACACACTCCCAAACCTGCCTCACAGACCCAGCGCACACATCTCCCTCCAGCAACATCCTCCCACAGCGTGGTGACTCCGGGGTTATCACCCCTCTGCAGATAACGCTATCACCAGCCCCCATCAGCATCACCCAGACAGAGATAACAGTGTTATCAGCTGCCCTCTGCAATGACACTGCACTGACCTGCAAAGGAGGGACAGTAACCCCCAGGGCACTCCCCAGGCAGTGACAGAGAGGAAGAGGAGAGAGGCTGAAAGGAAGAGGGTATTTAAGGGAGGGTTTCTCTGCGTGACTTCTCACCTGTTCTGCTGCCCACCCTCCCACCTGTGAAAACAGGCCTCACCCTCACACCTTCTCCCCACGCCATTTAACCCAAACAACCCTTCCCTATCAAACCACTGCCCCATGCAGGGGATGCCCCAACCCTTAAATCTGTGTCTGGGCAAGATATCTCTGTTATCAAGAGCTGGTGAGAGCCACCCATGCCCATCACCCTGTGTCCACCACTCTTCTGCAGGATCCTCATGGCTTGGGAGAAAGAATCCCTGCTGCCACCTCGCAGAGCAAAAGGTGCAGACAGCCCACTGTGAAGAGATTAAGGGTCTGCTAAATTCTTCTGGGCTCTTATTTACCATGGCTGGCACTGCACTATTTCCAGTTCACAACTAGACTGTGATGACACGACCTCTGCTCAGTACAAAAACCCCAAAACCAAGAGGCTGCAGCACAAAAGGACTAAGCAAAGTAACTCATCATCCTCATCACAACAGACTTCCAGGCACATCTGTATAATGGAGCAGCTCAACTGAAAGGGATCTACAATGACCATCCAGTCCAGCTGCCTGACCATCCCAGGACTGCAGGACAAGGACAACCTCAACAAGGACAGACCCCAGCAGACGTGCCAAAGCAGCAGCATCTTCCTCTGACCCTCTGCACCACTTCAACACAGAGCTCACTCTTACTCACAAAATTTGTGCTGAGGACAGTCATGTGCAAAGTTTTCAACATTCCCTTGGGGATTTGGGAGCACCTGAAAGCCACTGTGCACCACACACTTGCACATGGACAAGACAAACACAACCACGCCAGGACAGTCCCAACAGTGCAGGAGCACTCAGAGCACTGCAGAGGCCACACACCCCCTTCAGCACTGATGGACTGAAGACATTCCTACCTCCATCACAAAGACTTCTTATCTCACAAATTATTTTCCCAAAGCAACTGTACAAAGTCTTTTTCTCCCTCTGAATCACCCAGCTATCAATCAGATGACTTTCTGTCACTTGAGCACACAAGTCCCTGGCCACAGCAGTACTGCACAGCGCCTCTAATCCGCCCACCCAGGGCTATTTTTTTCAAGCAATTTGATGTTTAATCACTACCTGAACACTTGAGCCATCCTCCCACCCCCCAGGACCTGGCCTGAACACATGCTGTTTACACAGCAGCCCACGCAGGAGCCTGGCCAGCTCCTTCCAGGATCTGGCTGAGCCGCCGGGCACAGCACGCTCTGCAGCCGGACTTTGTCCCTGGCAGCTTCTGAGCCAAACCCTGGCTCAGCTCCACCCTGGTTCTCTGCTGTTACAGCTCCTTCTCCCTGAATCCTACAGCTCCACAGAATCACTTCCCAGAGTGGAGAGAAAAAAATCAGAGGAGCTCTCACAGAAGTGACAATTAGTTCTGCATAAAATGGTGGCCAGCCTGGGGTCTGACTCAGGAGAGCAGAACCAACCACAGATTCTCATTAAATTCTGAGTCACTTTGCCTCCACTAACATTTATAATTAGGATCTTCCAGCATAGGAAAAAAGTGCTTGGGGAATGCATTTGGGAGCTGAACCCCTTCTTCTAGAGGGTACAAATATATCTTTCACCTTTGACCTCTAAAAGCCTCAGAAAGCCCAGGTCAAACCCTCTGGGTTCCCTTCACAGACATTCCAAGTGCCCTGGGGATAGAAGCTGGCAGCTGAGGCCAGACACTGCTGATGACATGCAAGGATGTGTCCCCACCCCTAGTCACAGACATGGGGATGTAGAGCTGCAGGAGTCCCCATCACAGGCCAGGCTGATGCTGCTTCTTCCACCATCCTGCTCTCAGCCTGGCCCCAAGCCCTGTGGCTCTAAGGAGAGCTCCTGGAGCAACATTCCCAGCACCAAAACAAAGCCAGGTACCCCTTGCCTGCAGCCCCACCAGAGTGTTCTTCACGTGCTCCTCACGCTCATGCAACAGGTCTGCTGCAGGGAACAGCCCCCCAGGGGCTTTGAGGAGCAAGGCATTGATCTTTAAAGGAGACCTTAGCTTTTAATTTCTTGTGTTATTGAAGATGAACTGGGACAGACTGATTGGATCACAGGCTCGTTAAGGTTGGAAAAGACCTCTGACGTCACTGAGTCCAATCATTAACTCAGCACTGCCAAGTCCACCACTAAACCATGTCCCCAGGTGCCACATCTACACTGTTTTTGAACACTTCCAGAGATAGTGATTCCACCACTTCCCTGGGCAGCCTGTTCCAGTGCCCAACCACCCTTTTGATTTGGGCACCAGCAGCATTTAGTGACTAAAGGAAAGATTACTTGGCTAGACCAGATCAGAACTGCAGAGGCAGACAGAAAACAAACAAAAATGCCCACATATCCACACTCCTGCACGCTCACCCACACCTTCACAGACAGAAAACCCCTCATCTTGCCTGTCTGATGCTCACCACAGCACTGACCACATCAGATGAAGGCTCATGCCACACAGGATATGGGGCAAGCCTGTGGAGACAGCACGGTCCAGGCACAACTGAGATGACATTCACCACCTCTGCATCTCACACTGCACTCAGCAAAGGCAGAAAAGATGCCAGAATGAAATACTGGACTGCCCTGGCCTGTGGGAAAAGGGAACATCTCTTTGGAGGGACTCACCAAAAAACACATAATCACTCATTTCCCCTTGTGGAGCTTAAATAGGTAAATAAATAAAGCCTGGGGATTGAGGGTGAACCTGCCAGGTTCAGTATCAGTGGGCCATCTATAGCTTTTCCCCCCAGTCTGGGAAAATAATAAAAAATAGAAGAGTTTAAATCCATACTCCACTATTTATGGCTCTGCACTACATTTTCCATCTCCCCAGTGCACAGCTGACATTCTGCACATTTCTGTGCACAGTCTGCTTGGCCTGTGCTCTGTGCAGAGAGGGGAGTGGAAAGGACTGAGCCCAGCAGCCTCCTGCTACTGCCAGGCATCAGTGAGCACCCTCCGTGCCTCCCACAGCTCCTCGCTGCGGGAGCCGGGCTGGAAAGGGCTCGGCCACCTCCCGTGAGAGGCTGGCACGTGGGATGCAGGTCCCTCTAGAGAGTCCAGAGATTTGTAGAGAGATGGATTGGGCTTCCTTAGGCCAGATGAACTGCACAGGTTGAACTGTAGTTGAATCTGTCTCTTTTTTCCCCCCACTTTTCTTTCAGAAGAGTCCCTCAGTCTGGAGAGGCACGGCAGACTCCGAGCAATCGCTCCCTCCTTTCTCCTACGTGTAGACAGCCTTGTGCACTCCACAGCCAGCCCGCCTTCCCTCAACAGTCTAATAAAAGATATCCCTTCTAACAGCAAACCCTGACTCACTTCCCTCTAGCCCCGACCAGGTCCCGGGCAGCAGGGCCAGATCCAGCCGAACAAAGCTCCTGCCAGCTCTCGCACTCGTTCCCACGTCCATCCGCGGAGCGCGGGGCTGGAAGCACATCGCTTTCCACGCTGCAGCAGCACGGCTCTGCCAGGCAGCGAGAGAATTCACAAAGTATCGCGTCCAAGCTGCGGGCTGAAGTCACGGAGCATCATCAGGCAACAGGAAGGCTCCGGACGGGACGGAGCCGCTCCTCTGGCCGCCACAGCCGCTGGCTCTTCGCGTCGGAGTCGCTTCTGGGTCTGGGTGAGAATCCAGCATCTCTCTGCATGAGCACACTTCCCTCGCAGGCTCTGACAGCCTCCAAACACATAAACGCATTGCCCATCAGCACACGTTGACAGGGCAGAGCTGTGGGTTTCTGGGGGAGATTAAGCACCCGTGGAAAAAATTGCGGCACCCAAACGCGTTCACACGAGGAAGGTATAAAAGGTCCTTTACATCCACATCCCACCAGGCTGGCAGCCCATCCAGCCTCACGTCCTGCCTCAACAGAGGAGCTTTTACAAGCTGCAAAACCTTCCCAGGGCAAAGGCTGTGCCCAGCTGTGGAGGTCAGCTCCGACTGCAGGAGCCCTGGGAATCCTTGAAACCCTGTTTATAACTAATGACAAATTAGGGGTTCTGGAAATTGGACCATCTGACACAGGTATCGAGACACAGGCAGAGCAAACTGCAACTGATCTCATGCACACCTGAGGAGCTGCTTCCAAGGGCTGCACCCCATGCACAAATCCTGCACGGAGCTTCATCAAACTGCACATACCAGACTTGGAAATAAATCCGGAAGGTGTCACAGAAAGAATTTCTCCCAAACCACTCGCTCTCACTAAAGAAGTGAAAGAGCTTGACCCTGGAAATCCCTGGGATCACTTAAACCCTGCACAAATCCCAAGCCTCCAAATCCCAAGTGAGCCCAGCCGACACATGCAAGACCCTTCCCCAAACCAGGGGCAGGTCCGCTCCCAAAAACTACTGCATTACGAGACAGGAATTGAAGAGGAGGATAAAAGCAGCAGCAGAGGGGGAAGCCTCTCTCCGAGCTGTGTCAGGGCCAGCCAGAGCTGTACTTGGCCACCGTGCACAACCTGCCCAGCTGGTCCACTGCTCCCACCTCCGCTGCGCCCCTCCCCGCACCGCCGCGGAGGGCTGAGGTTTGGTGTCGGCAGCACAAATCCTTCCCGAGCATCATCCCGACTCGTGGCACAGTCCCACGGCAGCCGCTCGCTCCGTCCCGCTGGAAATCCAGCTTCCCCAGCTCCGCCGGCCACTCGCACCACGGGGGGACGGGCTTCGGATCCACGCCCGCCGCGGAGCTTTCCTCCCCGCGCTCATCCCATCCTCCCCGCTCCGGACAGACGGTGCAGGGAGAGCTCTGCAGGAGAGCGAGGGATGGCCAAGTACCCTCGCACCTCCCTGGATGCTTTCCAGGGGCCCGAGACCCAAGCGACCGCATCCAAAAACCGCTGGCTCCAGACGTGATTGCATCCCCAAACGGGTACTGGAGTCCAATGCCGGCGCTCGCTGTCAGCAGCTGCCGCTGGGACGGGCACCCAGGCAAACACCTGGGGAAAACAGCGACCCGAGAGCACCAGCACAAGGCGGGGGTGTGCGGGGAACACCGGGGAAGGTCAGTCCTTCAATCCGCTCCGCACCCACGGACACGGCAACCCGCGCTCCGCTCCTGGGGAGCCGCTCCAGCCCCCGCTCCCCCCCCCTTGGCTCCCCAAACACTGCCGGAGGGACAAGCTCCCACTTGCAAGACTAGAAAGGAAGGAAGAAAAAGCCACGGAAGCCAGACCCGGCTGCAAAACTCTCGGTCACCACTGCAGACAGTAAAATAATTAAAAGAACGAAACTATTCAGGGAGGCAAGGACCCAGCGCCCGCGGAAAGGGGGATTGAGGACGGACTTACCGGGGTCACCCGCGGCGGGACATGCGCGGCCACCGGGGGCTGGTGTCACCGCCTCGGGTCCCCGCGCCTGGCACGGCTCCGAACAGCTCTGCTCGGCTCGGCACCGCTCGGCTGGAGCTCGGCTGGGGCGGCGCACAAAAGCGGGAGGAAGCGGTGACGCGCGGAGCCGCCGCGGCCAATGGGACGGGGATGGGGCCGGGGGCG